>JAHRIK010000017.1:600000-830000 GCA_020085045.1 Pythium oligandrum
CGTCCAGATGCGTTGCGCACGCGTCGCGAGTACATGCAGGAGGTGCGCACGTGCATGGATCTGACCGAGCAAGCAAGCTGGATTGACCGCGTTTGATGAGGAACTAGGACGGCCTGGGCGAGGTGGACGCTACGTTCCAAGTGGCGGTGGACTATGTGGGCACGCAGCCGAACCGCAAGCTCTCGAACGAGCAGGTACGCGAGGTCTGTCGCGTCTTGTCCAGGACGTTGGATTGATCGTCGGCGTTGTTCTGTAGCGATTGACCATGTACGCGTTCTACAAGCAAGCGCTGCTGGGCGTGTGCACGCACTCGGCGCCGTCGGCGGTGGATATGGTGGCGCGCGCCAAGTGGGAGAGCTGGACGGCGCTCGGCAGCATGGCCAAGGACGCGGCCAAGCGGCAATACATTGGGCTCGTGCAGGAGCTCTTCCCCGAGTTTGACGTCTCGGGCGAAAACCACAAGACGCGGACGCCGCATCCGCTGGCCGAGCAGATCCAGGACGCGTCGACTGAGAGCTACGGCATGGGCGGGTGCACGAGTATGCCCACGGTCGACATGTACGTGTGGTGGCGTCACTCATTTGATTGATGCTATGCTAACGAGACGGCGTGCTTAGGACGGCGCCCGAGTGGCAAGTGCGCGAGGATTTGTTCCACTTTGCCAGCACGGGCGAGATGGACAAGATCCGCAGTGCCCTCGACCAAGGCGGCGACGTGGACGCCAAGGACGAAGAAGGACGGACGATGCTGCACTGGGCGGTCGACCGCGCGCAGATGGACATGGTGGAGCTGCTGCTTAAGCACGAGGCCTCGCCCAATGTCCAGGTATGGCGGATGGGATCACGGATGCTTTGTCATGACTTCCAGATTGACTCGGTGTGTGCGTGTGTGTGTGTGTGTGTGTAGGACGCGGACGGCATGACGCCGTTGCACTACGCGGTGAGCTGTGAAGACGAAGCCCTGACCAAGTTATTGGTCGAGCACGGCGCGTTCACCGACATTGCCGACAACGACGGCGAGACCCCCGTGGAGAGTGCGTCGACCGACGAACTCCAGGCGATCCTCGCTGCCGGCCAGACGAGAGCGTAAGTAGGAGTAGATAGAAGACTACAGGAGTCACGGTAGTAGATGGTCGGTTCATTTTCACATGGTTACTCGTCAGGCTGCTAGCACTATCGCCGACGTCGCGTCGAATGCAGTTTCTCGTTCCCTGTCCTCGGGATCTCGTCCTCGACACTGCTGCCCCATCATAAATAACCCACGCGCTGAGCCTCGACCCGCTCGTTCCTATCTGCATTCTTGTTGTTTTCTCAGTGTGTTTACATACTTCTCGTCCTCCGTGTCGACTAGATGAAGTGATCGATGGGCGATTCCTGGTCGTCGAGATGCTCGGCCACCTTGATCAAGTCGACGGGATGCTTGACGGGCACGTTGCGCGGCGTGATCCTCTTGATGGCGCCCATGGCTTTGGCGAACGACGCTTCTCGCGCTTGCTTGCAGGTCTGGAGGGCGTTCCGGCTCTTGACGATGCCCTCGTCCGTGGCTACGGGTCGCACGTTGACGGCCACGACGGTCTCTCGGCTAGTGGTCTCGTCTTCCGCGCACGAGAACTCGACCGTCTTGCCGACCGTGACTTCCGGACGCAACGCGGCGAGCACGGCGCTCAGTTCGAAAGGGATCACGAGCGGGAGCTTGCTCAGTGGCGATGGCGAGTACGCAGTACGCGTGGCGGCCTTGGGACTTGGCTTGGACGGGAGGTTGTGGGGGATAATGAACCCACGCGACCCCTGGACGTTGATCACAGTCCCGCAGTGCACAACGAGGAGCTTGTTGTCGCCGAGTTCGAGCGTGCTGCTATTGCGACGCGCAGGCTTGACACTCGTCTCGTTGGTCGGCTGCTGCTGCTTGGTCATGTCTACGAGCGCCGGCGAGGCCATGTTCAAGGCGACGTCGTCCGAGGCGGCGACGGCGTGCGTCTGCGGCACGTCCATGACGACTGGGATCTCCTCGGCGGTCTTGTCCGAGGTGGCGATGGCGATCTTGCTGCATTCCTCGTCGAGGTACTCCACGGACGACGGCGCGACCTGCTTGACCATGACTTCCTGCACGGCGCTGGCGACACTGAGCACGACCATGAGCACGCCGGCGGCGGTCATCCAGAGCTGGAAGCGGCCGACGATCTTGACCGCGAGCCAGAAGAGCCCCGCGACGACGCTGAGCACCGCCAGCGGCCGCGCCGAGGCCATGAACGCGGCCAGCACGCCACGCGTCGACTTTTTGAGGATGACCCAGCCCGTCGTCTTGGTGGCGAGCGGCAGCTGCGTGTGCGGCAGCGAGTGGCGCTGCAGGTCGGCGGACGCGGCGTCGGCGGCGCGCACACTGCGCGTCTTGGTGGCTTTCTGTACCATGTTGGATCTGTTGCTGGGGTAGATTTGTGAGCCCACGGAGGCGTTCGGGTCGCTATATCCGGTGGAAAACTGCTTTTTATACTGCTCGCCGCCCCTCGTTCGGATGCGACGACGCAGCAGAAGACGATGGACGCTGACTCACGTGCGTCGCGCGCGTGGAGAGAGAGAAAGAAGCGGAAGAAGGGCAAACACGCGCCGATCCCTTCGAGCCTTGCTGGGCTTGTTGTGAGCTGACGACGGCGCCCTGCTCCCCCTCCCCCTTCCTTGACCGTCGGCCCACCCATCCGCCTTGTACTTGCGATTTGTATGGGCATACTTCCTCCCTATATGACATCGAGCAAACGGTACATGGTACCAGAGAGGGCTAGGGGACTGTTCTGCATCCGTCCGTCCGCTGGACCCTTCTCATGCCCGAGTGTAAAGGTGTCCTGATCCCCGAGCCCTACGAATAATCAATCCGAGGCTTGCAATCCCAGATTTTAGAAATCCACGGGACCAAGTTATAGGAGTTCAGAGGTATCAACACGGTTTTTCCATGGGGCACTCAGTATCGATTTACACAGGGTACAAAGTAGACGAAATTTTGGAGGATGTCTTCTTCAAATTTGAATCAGGGGGGATGGGGTTAGCTGTAGTACCTAGAAAGCCGGTCCAGCGAAGGCGCCGCGATCATTCGGCGGCGTCACCAGCTCCGCCAGATGACACGCGACGCTGGGCCAGTCGATCGCTCGCTGACCACCATCATGTATTACTCCACGCATGACTGGACACCTTGCTTCAGCACTCACTCCACTGCACTGAATGCAACGAGTGTCGCAAAACTGGCAGGCGTGTGCGATCCAGTCGACGAGAGCCCTGCCTCAACACACGCAGGCCTGTCCACTCAGTCCACCTAGTGGTTTACTCACCGCCTGGTTTGCGACACGACTGACCGGCGTCAGCAACACGCTTGACTGGGCCACGACTTCTCGTCGCGTCCATCAAGCCAGCGCGACGCGCGCAATCGCAGGCGCGCAATCACCACCGCACGAAGATTCCTGAATTAGCCTCCATAGTAGTCCAAAAAGCCAATTAGTCAACCGCTGGTCACGATGATTGGCTGAGCTTAGGCTAATTCGGACAGTGAGAGGAGCATCCTAGCTTCAAGTCGGACATGATGATGAGCTCCAGAGGATTGGAACGAGTGTACGTGGCGGGTGACAAGAGTTCCTGCAAGTCTAACGCCCTATACATCTCCTCCTGGTGGATATGACGGCGCAAAGTGCTTCGCTCGCCCCCAGACTGGCCACCGAAGGGTCGCAGGAGTCTCTCGAGTGGTCGCCTCGGTTCTTCTCCGGCTCACCGTCCCCACACTGCGTCTTCCGCCGCCATGTTCATCTTCCTGAGCAAGAAGATCGCGATCCCCAACAACGTCAAGCTGCGATGCGCGGCATGGAACCCAGACCAGGGCTGGATCGCGTGTGGTGGTCAGAATGGGCTCTTGAAGGTGCTGCGCCTCGAGTCGGCCACGCAAGCGGACGGGAAAGGCCCTCGCGGCATCGCGGCGGCGAGCAATCTCACGATGAATCAATCGCTCGAAGGCCACAATGGCGCAGTGGTCTGTGCCACGTGGAACGCCAACTTCAAGAAGCTCACGACCAGCGACGAGAACGGACTGATCATCGTCTGGGTCATGCATCGCGGCATGTGGTACGAAGAGATGATCAACAACCGCAACAAGAGCGTCGTGCGGGACATGAAGTGGACCAACGACGGCCAGAAGATATGTATCGCCTACGAAGATGGCGCGGTGATTGTCGGAAGCGTCGATGGGAACCGCCTTTGGGGGAAGGAGATGAAGACACAACTGCACTTTGTCGAGTGGTCACCGGACGGCAAGTCACTCCTTTTCGTCATGAAAGAAGGAGAAGTCTCTGTGCATGACGCGCTGGGCAACAAAGTGGGCAACCTCACGCTCTTTGCCGTTGAGAACGCGCGCGATCGTGACTACAAGATCATCGGGTTGCAATGGTACGACGGGTGTGAAGGCCACATCAGTCAAGAAGCACCAACTCTTGCTGTCGCCTTCCGCGATGGACGCGTGCAGATCACTCGCGGTCGCTTTGATGACACGCCTGTGCTGATTGACACCGGCATGGAGCTCACGCAAGTCCGTTGGAACAACGACGGCAGCGTGATTGCGCTCGCTGGTACGCAATACGAGAGTTCCAAGGGCTCGGGCGAGACCAAGGAGTTCAATTTGGTGCAATTCTACGATCCATTTGGTCGCCACTTGCGCTCACTCCGTGTGCCTGGGAGTCGCATTGAGTCGCTCGCGTGGGAAGGCTCTGGCCTTCGTATCTGTCTCGCTGTGGACTCGCACATTTACTTTGCCAACATCCGACCTGCCTACAAGTGGGGCTTCTACTCTAACACGCTCGTGTACACGTACAACCGTGTGGACCAAGTGGAGAACTGCGTGGTCTTCTGGGACACCAAGTCGGACGAGCGCTACATCAAGTACATCAAAGGATTGCTCAATATCAAGGCGGCGGGCGATAACTGTGTGCTCGTGACCAAGATCTACAACGAAGACCTAGGGCCGGCAGACGCTGGGGCCGCAGAAGGCGGCACTACCACCGCCGCGGCAGGATCTGGCGCTTTTAAGGAGATCCAGTACTCGTTGATCCTCTGCGACACGATTGGTTCACCTATTGAGACCAAGATCATCGACTTCGAGCCGCTCTTCGTGAGTATGACGCCGCGTCATGTCATCGTGGCTTCCACCGACGCCATCTACGTGTGGCAGTATCGAAACTCAAGCGCCAAGCTCACTGGTCTCACGGCAGGAAATAACGCCTCGGCAAATGCGACAGCAATGGATGTGAACTCGATCTCGCAGCTTCTGAACCGCGGCGGTGGACGCGAAAAGATCTTCTACGTGGACGAGATGCAGGGTAACGATGTGGAGCACTTCCGCTATGTTCCTCGCGAGCTGGAGGACCCCATTTGTGCCATCACGGCGTCTGACAGTTGGATTGTCGTGGCGCGAGCGAGCGGCTTGCTCCACTGCTTTACTCTGCCGCACATCTCATTGGAGATGAAGTACCTTGTCAATTGTCGTCCGCAGATGCTCGCACTCAACTGCAACTCGACTCTGCTCAGCGTCATCGACATCAACGGCATCATGTCGATCAATGAGATCGGAGGGGCTGGCAGTTTGAACGTCACACCGGCCAAGACGCTCGCGTTTGAGAAGAAAGACGCATGGGACATGGTATGGGCTGAAGACAACCCCGAGCTCTTCGTGATGATGGAGAAAGCGCGGATGTACGTCTTCCGTGGGCTGGAACCGGAAGAACCCGTGTCATCCTCAGGGTATTTGTGCTACTACCGCGACCTTCAAGTCAAAGCCGCGCTTCTGGACGAAATCTTGGCCAACCCAGAACAGCCCGAGCGTAGCATGATCATCGAGTTCCAGACGCGATCGCTCCGAGACGCCAAGGACTTGCTGGATAATGTGGGTTTAGCTGAAGCGTGCGAGTACATCCAGGACCATCCGCACCCTCGCTTGTGGGCGCTGTTGGCTGAGGCGGCATTGGAACAACTGGACTTTGGTATGGCCGAGCGAGGCTTCGTCAAGTGTGCCGACTACGGCGGCATCCAATACGTCAAGCGTCTGCAGCTCCTGAATGACAAGATCAAGCAGAAGGCAGAAGTCGCGGCGTATTTCCAGCAGTTTGATGATGCGGAGGCACTCTACCGCAAGATCGACCGCAAGGACCTAGCAATTGACCTTCGTCAGCGTCTTGGCGACTGGTTTCGTGTCGTACAACTCGTTCAATCTGGTGGTGGGAACGATACCTTGCTTGTTCACGCGTGGAACATGATTGGTGAGTACTATGCAGACCGCCACAAGTGGGAGAAGGCCATCAAGTACTACGCGCAGGCCGGGAACACGACAGCGCTTGCGTCGTGCTACTACACACTGGGCGATTTCAACCAGCTGGAGGCTCTTGTGAGCGAAATCCCCGAGAACTCCCCACTTTTGAAGGAAATGGCCGTGAAATTCACGCGTGCTGGGCTCTGTAGCTCGGCCGTGGAGGCGTATTTGCGCATGGGTGACGTCAAGAGCGCCATCGACGCGTGTGTTCTGCTGAACGAGTGGGAGCGGGCTGTGACGCTCGCCGAGCAACACAACTTCCCTCAGATCGAGAACGTTCTTACCAAATATGCGAGTCATCTCATGGTCAACGGCAAGACCATGCAAGCCATCGAGCTCTATCGTCGCGCAAACAAAAGCACGGACGCGGCCAAATTACTGGCAAAACTCGCCAAGTACGTAAGTCGAAATCCCGTTCAAGCCAAGAAGCTCCAGGTGCTAGCAGCGCTTGAAGTCGAACGCATGCGAAAGAAGATGCTGGACGTGTCGAACCTTACGAGCACCAAGACCGCGACGGCGGCACAGATCACTGCGCAAACCCTCGAGAGTTTGGTACAGCACGACGCCGCGACGGGTGAGAACCGTACACTGGACAACCCATGGCGTGGTGCGGAGGCGTATCATCTCTACCTACTTGCACATCGTCAGCTGTACAGCGGAAACCTCGAACGCGCGTTGCGTACGAGTCTCAAACTCGCAGGATACGAAGATATCCTCGAAGACCGTGAGATTTATGCGCTTATCGCGCTCACAGCGTTCTACACCAAGCATTTTGAGCAGTGCTCCAAGGCATTTATCAAGCTCGAGACACTGCCTGGCCTCCCAGAGAAGGACAGCAGGGCTATGAGCGAGCTTGCTCTCAAGATCTTCACCAACGCACGGCCACAGGACCCCACAACACGTCCTCAAGAGTGCCCACACTGCCGGAGCTACGTCAAGGACTGGGAGACACGGTGCGGCAACTGCAGCCACCAGTTCCCGACGTGCATGATGACTGGTGCTACGATCCTTGACCACCGCACGATCATGTGCAAGACCTGTCGCCACGCGTCCATCGAAAGCGAGATTCGCGAGCGCAAGAACTGCCCGTTATGCCACGCCCCCTTTGCTGACGAGAGTTCTTCCATGTATACGACGGTGTGGCGCAGTGTATACGAATCCGCATGGCCACAAGATGACTAATGCACACTCTTTTGTTCCTATAGGCAAGCAAAAAACCGTGAACGAGGAAGCTCACTGCTGTGTCGTGGTCGATGTCGCCGTCTTCGCTCAGTCTTCGCAGTCTTCGTAGGATACACAACACGATAGTCAATTGCCTTTGTCTTTTCGTTGACTGCCGTTTTCACAAGTCCTATGTAGCACTGTAGCCATCACAACAGTTTCACCAGATCCGTCGAGGGAACTACTGAATCGAATCTGTTCCTAGTGTAAGGTGTCGCGTCCTGATTTGGGGTTTCGTGACCTTTTGAGATCGGGCTTGCAATGGCACATGACCACTTAGAGGCGAGAGCGTGATGAAGGTGCGCTTTGTTCGCGTCAATGGAGCGCTGGCGGCGTCTGACACTGTGCAATGCATTCTCTGTGTAGAAACCAGCAGTAGCAGCGGATGCCAAGAAGGCAGAGGAGCCCAAGAAGAAAGACGAGGCGGAGGACGATCCGGAAGACGATGGAGACGACGGCGGTGAAGAAGATGACGACGAGAGCGAAGATGACGATGATATCGAGGAAGACACAGGACTCACCGAGAGCCAGAATCGACTGCTCTATCTGATCTCGCTCTACTCCAAGCCGGCTGTTCGTGCGGCCGACAAGGAGGAATGGATTCGCAAGCCAGCACTGCTAGTGTTACTCTACGAAGCCATTGTGTCCAAGGCGTTGGACTACGACTACGCACCATCGTCCGAGCTCGTGGAGAACAAGCGCAAGTATTTCAACATCTCGCAAGAAGGCAAGTCGGACATCGATTTCTTGCGAGAAGAGGACTTGCTAAATGGTCTGAAGCTATCGTCCAAGAGCTATCAGCCCGTAACATGCTACCAAATCTCGGAGAAAGGCTTGGAGATCGTCTCCAAGATCGCCAAAGCGGACAAACTCGCTGTGAACGACATGGCGTATGCCCCTGGTACGCTGCATCTACTCCGCGTGGAATGGGATGGAGAAGAGTATTGGCTCGTGGACGATGAGAGCGGCTATCGTCGTCTGTCCTCCGTGACTGAGACCGAAGACGTGTCATACGTCTCGAGTGCGTATATCCCACAATGCTTGCGTTTTGGTGGTCGTCCTACCCTCAGTAATGCACATCGAGCGCACGAATGCGGAGTGAGCGACTCCTCCATCCGCGATCAACTGGACGAGATCATCACGCTCAATTCCGTTTCGCTCATTGTCTCCGAGTACATTCCGTTCGGTTCGAACCAAGTTGTTCAGCTGAACTGCAATCTTGGTTCGACTGAGCGTGTCCAGGGTGGTTTCTTCACTGCGATTGTCGATGATGACTCGGCGGGTACCAAGATCTCGGTGGATCCTGGACTCACGTCGATCAATATTCTTGATTACACCATGACGAATCACGTGAATTTCGAAGCCGACATCCATTTCCCAGAGGCACCTGGTGTCGTTCAAGTAGAAACGTTCGGCTGCTCACTGACTGCAGCGGGGTCGTGCTTTTATGGGATGCAAGTCGAGGCGATCATGGATCGCATCAAGGATAACATCTCGCTCGATCACCTCTCCCGACTGCTCGTGGACGTGCACATGGACTCGTCCAAGATCGTCGACAGTGTGCTCTCAGCCTACCAGCGGTCATTGCTGAATCTCATCTTTTCTGGCCAGGCAGCGAGTCGCAACAAGATCAATCTGATCATTGCCAACGAGATCACACCACATCTCACAGCCGAGGAATACATGGACAAAGGCGAGTACGAGAACGAGCTCAAGCAAGTCATTGGCGATACCCGAGCAGCATTTGACATCAGCGAGCACGACACACTCATTTTCGGCGCGTATGGATTACTCATTGCGGGACCCAACAGTCGACACCACGAGCCGCTCCTCTGCAGCTTTCTCCAGTATGAGTCCATGAACTTATTCACGCAAAACTTCTTTGCCCGGATGTTTATCATCGTCGATGAAATGGCACAGGTACGAGAATTGATAGACACAGCGACCAAGGATCCGAATCGCCTGCGCCAAATCCGCGATCGACTTGCTGTGCTCTCAAAAGAAGTGATCATCCTCGAAGAAACGCTGGGATACCTCAAAGAATCGCTCGACGAAGCTATTGTCCCGCCCGAACCACCCGAGCAAGCCGGTCGAGCTCTTTACGAGCGACTCCAACTGGGTCTTCTAGCGAACCAACTTAAACGACGAGTTAAGGATCTCCACAAAAACATGGCCGGCGCTCGTCACGAGCTCGAGGTGTTGAACGAAATGGCCACAATCGTCTCCAACGATCGCGACTTCCAGCAGAACGAGGCAATCCGGATGCAGACCCGAGCTTTGTGTGAGCTCCAGGAGGTCAACGAGCGTACAGCGGCCACTCTGCTCCTGATCCAGGTGATGCTGGCTGGGTTACTGGCCTTCTCGCTTCTGGATCGCGTGACTGGCTACTGGACACTGACCGAGACGGACTGGATGAAGAGCTTTCTGGAAGTCATGATGTATGCGAACCCGGGCCTCTGGTTCTTCTTTAGTCTCCTCATCTGGGGCATCGTGGGCGCCGCGATTGTCGTCTTGCTGCGGTATCTGGGATTCAAGTCTCGAGGGATCGTGTCGATCAAGCTGGAGCGCAAAGTACCGATCTATCTCAAAAACCTGTCGGCATTTCTGCGGACTAAACTTCTCGAGGTGCGTCAAGCTACAGCAGTTGACTCTAGTTAGCGATGGACTGATGTGGATTGTAGGATGAGACACACCACTTTGAAGGCGGGATTAAAGTTGCCAAGGTGATTTGGACCGAGAAGGACAAGAAAGAGTGGGGTGGAAGTGCGCCGACTATCGAGGTATGCTGGTCTAAGGTCATAGACTATGATGATGCAGAGAACTAACCTGGTCTATGTCGATTTTCAGCTGGAATATGACGAGGAGAACGGGTTTATGCTACGTATCGGTATCTCGTATATGAAACGCAAGGCTGCCAAGGCTCTTGCCTTCAACTCGGATGAACTTTACACGCGGCTCATGCAGGAGCTCGACAAAGCCAAGATTTTCGTCAATCCGGAGAGCGCAGCTGCCACGAGCTCCTCGAAATCTGCTGGCACCGCACTCCCTCCCTCAGCAAGTGGCGATGAAAAGAATAAGGAAGAAAAGACATCACCCCCGAGTAGCACATCAGACAAGAAAGCTGCCAAATAACACTCTATGTTATCTTCCATGTCGTTCGCTTATACAAAACCCGTTATTTCTATACGAGACGTAAAATGTCGTCAATCCGAGCGAGATCCCGCGGGTCTGACATGATTTGTGTCAAGAAAGCACGAAGCTCATCACGAGACGAGCCTTCCAGTGCGCTGGACAAGAGGCGCTTGATGATGTCAACCACATCAGTTGAGTACTGCTTGTTGGATCGCAGTAGTGTCAGCATGCTCTGCATCAGGAAGGTGACAGAAGCAGCACCTAGAAGGAGGTCCCTCTCTTCCACAATTTGGCACATTTCACGGAGATGCTCGACACTAAGCTCTGCTGACGACTCCGAACCGCTTTGTCCGTCCGAAACAGCGCAACTAGCAAGGAAAACGACGAAATGTTCGTCCTCCAGCTCGTAATTGTGATTGACGAGAAGCTGGAACAACTCGAGGCTCTCCGAGGGCGAAGAGGATGAGCAGTAAGCACCAATCGACTCCAACACAATCTCTTGAGGTTGCTCTTCAACGCAACGCATCAAAAATCGGCGCAAGCGAGGATGGAGAGACGGCACGTACTCGGTCACGGCGAGGAAAACAGCATGGAGAAAATCAGCCGTGATTGGTAATGGAGATGCCGCAGTCTCCAGTCGATCAAATACTGATGCTAGAGATCCTTCTGTCTGGCTCAGATTGACGTAATGTTCCAGACTCGCAACATCAAGACCAAAGCCTTGTCGATCCATGGCATCGAGAATCTTACGACCGAGATCAGCTGCATCCTTGTACGCCGCCAACTCCCCCATTGACGTCAAATCTGCGACAGCTTCTGCAAATGAGGCAATGTCGTCGCTTACTTTCTGCTCATGCAAACCACAGAGGTGCTGTAAAAGAGCTCGGTAGGTGAACACGGTCAGCTTGGCATTCGCTTCCTCCATCCTTTCACACCAGAGAATGACCTTGTCGTGATACTTTTGCTTGGCGTAGAGATCAAGCATCAGAGAGTACGTCATCGAGTTGAACGAGTGCATGTGAAGAACCGTCTCTGCGTCTTGAATCACCTTCTCTGCCAGATCGGCATTTCGCTCACCAACACAACGCATCAGGACAGCGTTGACCACCTGCCAGCTTCGCTTGGATGGAACCATTTGAACTTCGTGAAGATACGGCAGCTGTCGAAATGCTGACCAGATTTTATCGGTTGGGATGGCCTTCATGTGATCGATGAGCTTGGCTGCGATATGTGGCCGGACTTCACCACGACGCGATACAATTTGATTGTAAAGAAGCTCAAGTCGCTCCTTGTCGTCACCTGCAATGGCTGCAGTGATCGCAGCATCCCACGTCAATGGAAAACGAGCGAGACGCTCCTTGTCGAGATCTTCTTGCCACATGTGATCGAACAGCATGAGTGCATGGCGCCATTGGCCATTGCGAATGTACGCGTTCATTGCTTCCGCGTACACGTACAAATTCGGGAGCATACCATTGACCTTCATGCTCGTGAACACAAGCAACATTTCTTCATTGTTCTCCAGCTGGCCGTGTGCAACAGCAACACACGATAAAACCCGGGTATCAAGGTTGATCTGCTGCTTTAGCTCGGGCGAGACGCTTGACAGGATTGCCTGGAAGCGATCAAGCACTGTTTGCCATGCTTTGGCCTTGCTGGGAGACAACAGATACGCGTGGTAGATGTCGGTCGTCGGGGTGAGCCCCTGGTGGAGGAACTCGTCATAGAATTCTTGGGATTTTTGCACATCACGGCCACACGAGCACATAACAGCAGCATACGAAACAGCATCTGGGGTGATACTGCGCTGCTTCATGTCGTTCAGAAGCTTGGCAGCCTTTTCCACCTGGTTCGTTGCTCCAAACGCGCGAAGAGCAGCATTATATATCGCCAGCGGGATGTCAAAGTCGTGCCGTGGCATGTCTTCCAGTAGTTTTTCGACATCGCGGGTGAATTGGTGCGATGGAGCAGCGATTGGCAGTGACCGAGCCTGCGTGCACTGTGCCAACAACACTCGCGCGCTATGCCACTTGCCTCTCCGTGCGCTCAAGTGGATAAGCTCCTCGTATGTCTCCCTGGGGATTACGACGCCTCGGGTGGCCAGTTGATCGCGAAAGAACAAGGCCTGGTCGTGCACCTCATGCGTAATCGCCATGTGAAGCAACCCTTCCAACACGTCCTGTACTTCTTCCTGCTCGAGCATTGAAAAATCACGCAAGAAGTCGCCAAGCAAACGCGACGTCGCCGTAAGTTCCTTGCTCGTGATGCACGTTTCGATCACTTGAAGATGGATGTCGGCAGACGCCTCAAGTCCGTACGTCTGGATCTCGTCGAGCAGTTGCTTCGCCTGTTGCCACTTTTGGGCATGATGACACGCGCGGATCGCATTCTCATACACCTCAATGGAAGGATGCATGATGTCCACGGCTTCATGCATCTGCGCGATCACGTCTTTTGCCGTCGGCCAGTCTCCAATATGTCCGCATGCATCGGCTGTGAGCTCGAGCGTCATGGGTGATGGCGCCACTCGGGCTTTACGTAGTGCGCGATACACATCGATCACAAACGCATAGTCCTCCATTGCATCTGCCACCATGGACATCACCGCCGCCTCCTGACCCGACATGTCCGGATACACGTGATGCTCCATCATCTTGGTCACGATGGCCTTGGCGTTCGTCGCAGGCTCGCCTTCTGTCGCTGGCTGCATGAGGAATTGCTTGAGGATCTCAAAGTCTTCCGACGCGACGGGTGTCTTCTGGATCGGCTCCTTGACGACTGGAACCCGTCGGGTTGCCATGGATCGGCGACCAGTGCTTGACTTCCATGGAGCCTCCGCGCGCTGCGAAGGCGCCGTTAGACTCGCAAAGCGTCGAGACGGACGGCTGAGTGAGCCATTAGACCCAGCAGAGGCTGTGAGCGCGCCCCACGACCGTCGTGGACGCCAGCGCGGCGCCGCGGCGACTAACTGCTGATACCGCTTCATCTTGGATGACACACCACCGCAAAGACGTTTGACCACACGGTTCACCTGAGCGGTTAACTTACCTGAACCGGTTAAAATGGAGCTTTTCAAGACTAGGCTAGTTTGGGGGAGTAGCCCTGATTAGTTTGGACGGTTGACACGGAGAGTCTCATCACGACCTACTCAAGATGGCTCGGCGTGTGGCGTTCTCCCCACTGGACCTCAGCGATACATTCAAGGAATACTACTACTCGCAGCGAGACCCAGCCACGGCGCCCAGGACGACGCCTCTGCACACGGCTGTACTCAATGGGGAGCTAGATCGAACGAAGCGGTTGCTCGCGACGGGCAAGGTCGAGGCATCAGCGAAAGACGCGGTACGATTACATAGCACTATGCTGTTCTACTATCTTCTGCTTGTCTGTGATCAATAGAGTAGAATGCGTAATGATTGGGTTGCTTTGGCTGGATAGAGCGGATATACGGCGCTACATCACGCTTGCTTGCTTCGGCGACACGATTTGGTCAGCATCCTTCTGACCCATGGTGCGGATGTCAACGTCGCAGCCTCTGATGGAAACACGCCACTCCACAAAGCAGCACAAGGTGGCGATCTCCGCGTTGTACAAGTGCTCGTCAATGCCGGCGCTGATTCGTTCACAGCAAACATGGTACGACTGCTTTTGTTTCTAGCCACCGCAGCGTTTACTCACCTCCCTTTGTTCCTCACGCGTTCGCAGCACGGAGCGACGGCAGTGGATGAAAGCGCACGGAGGAAACACAGCGAGGTCACCGCCTTGTTACGTCAACTCATGTTGAAGTGACCATCACTCGTTCCCTGTTAAAACTGATTACGGACGAACCCATCAAGCCAACTTGCATCACTCGAGAAAGAGCAGGCGATGCGCAAGAGCGTCATGCGGCGGACGGGCGTGAATGGAGGCATTGGCGGTGGCGGTGTAGCTACCAGCAGTATCGGATACGTGTATGGCGTCATGGCGGAGGTAGAGCGGCTGCGTGCAGATGTCGGCGTGCTCACCGAGAAGAACCAGCAGCTCGCGAAGGAGCTGGTCCGATTTTGCGGTTGTGGGTTGTTTTGGCTGAATGCTGGATGCTAACGCGCCGAATGTGGGTGCGATTGTAGAATGTGACCAAGATGGAACTAGCGAGGGGTATGAATATCATGTGATTGAAGTACTACTGGATGCTGTGACCTCACGGGGTTCTGGATAGTGCGAAAGGCTCAAACCATCGAGCTTGGAGGGAAAGGTATGATCGAGCAACGCACGAGGCTAGTTACACTAATTGCTAATATGGTGGGTGATCTAGTTGCATCTTGGCTGAAAGCGCGGAATCTTGTCAAGACTGGTACGTGACAATTGCTACGGAGAATGCCGACTTCTGTTGACATCGTATGGGCAGTCAAGTCTCAAGGAACTCAATGCGATGAGTCAGGGCTGGATATTTCCTCAGCTTCAGATAGGTACACCCCGCCGGCCACACCTCCAACACGGAAGAGTCTTAGCACACCGCCAGTACGTGTTCTTCACGCATGATTGCTTATGTGGTGCCTGTGCTAACACTTCATCTTCGTAGCGACTCGTGAGAACCTTGTCTCCAAAAGTCAAGACAGTTCGTCGAGAACTCGTTCTAATTACGCGTCGCCCGTCAGCCGGGGTATGCGTGGCGTCGAAGCATGTAGATCGAAGATACTCTGACGGGGTGTTGCTTGTGTCAGATCGAACAAGGAGATGTTGTCATGCGGAGCGTATCCCCCGAGAAACCTCCATGCCCGTCAACATCGAGGTTCAGTACCGATGATCTCTTTCCTTCACCAAACTTTTGCCAAACTCGTACAAAACGTCACCAGGTATTCTGTAAATGACGAAGGCTAGAGTGATATCCATTGTGGGCTGATTCGGATTCATGTGCTGTATGTAGTCTGGACCAATACGCCGGTTACGACGACGAAATCGCGAGCTGACGTACATCGAGCCACGATTGAATACGAAGATTCGAAGGGTACGTGTTACTCACACCAAACGTCATGCCGCGTACTTATGCCAGCTCGACACCAGGGTGACTACTACGGTTTACTCCGACGATCCGCACTCAAGCACTCCACATCGGGTTCGACATCTGGCCACTCATCGCCACCTTCCGTCACAAAGTCATCGCAAACCCCCAAGCGCTCTCCTGAAACATTAGGCCGTAGAATGACGCGACCGCGTCAGCCAATTTCATACGAGCTACCCAAGCTCAACACGAAGCTCCGTCAGGTATGGAAGTTCGTTGCTTTGTGTATCCTCCTCTTCTAACGTTGGCTTGTCTCATGCTAATAACAGGGAGACAAGTTCACGTTCACGACCTGAAGTTGAAGTAAGCGCATCTTATCACCAAGCTTGATTGGCTACTCGGATGGATCTGCGACGCGCGCACACTCTGCGTTTGTATTGTCGTATTTTGCAGCTGTTTTTGTAATCTAACCCGAATTTTTCCTGCGCCTCCGTTCTATTTCTGGGTTAGACTGGGCGGTCTATTTTGGGTGCCGAATAGCGCCAGACTAACGGGAAGAGCCACTGTGGCACGCCACAAACCAAGAGACAAAGGACGACCGACATGGGCTGCGTGAGCTCCAAGCAGGTACGCTAGCGACACTATGAGTATGCAGGCAGCGAGGACTCGAGGCTCATACGTATTCACATAGGCAGAAGATGTGGTGAACGCCGAGCCAGCGATGGCCGCCAACGGCGTCGAGAAGCGCACCGGCCAGAACGACACGGTGAACGAGAACGGCACGACCAACACGCCAAACCCGTACAGTTTCGATGAGCAGTACTCGCTCGGCCGAATGATCGGCTCGGGCACTTTCTCGGTTGTCCGTGAGGCGATCCATCGTCCTACTGGCCAGAAATACGCGATCAAGTGCATCAAGCGCGAAGGTTTGACGGTGGAGGACATTGAGGCGCTCACCACGGAGGTGGCGATTCTCAAGCAGGTATATGAGATAAAACGGTCGTGGCTGGTGATGGAATGTATTAACATGGACGTCTCTTGGTAGATGAATCACCCCAACATCATGATTCTCCACGACTTTTTCCAGGAGGAAAAGTACTACTACTTGGTCACCGAGTTCATGGAGGGTGGCGAGCTCTTCGATCGCATTGTCGAGAAGGTGAGTAAAACATTCCTGCATTTCCAGTATCCTATTGTTGCTGACACTCAGTTATCTTGCTGTCTGTAGTCGTACTACAGCGAGCGAGAGGCGCGTGATCTTGTCAAGCTTCTTCTCGAATCGATCAAGTACTGCCACGATGCCAACATTGTGCACCGTGATCTCAAGCCAGAGAACCTGCTCCTTACAAGTAAGGATGACGACGCCTCGATCAAGTTGGCTGACTTTGGTTTCGCCAAGAAGATCGAGTTCGACAATCAGGGTCTGGTCACGGCTTGCGGTACGCCAGGCTACGTCGCTCCTGAGATTCTTGAAGGTCATCCATACGGCAAGGCTGTGGATATTTGGAGCATCGGTGTCATCACCTACATCCTGCTCTGCGGTTACCCACCGTTCCACGATGACAACCACAACGCTCTGTTCAAGAAGATCAAGCGTGGCAAGTTCCAGTTCGATTCGCCATACTGGGACCACGTCTCGGATGATGCCAAGGACTTGATCAATCACATGCTTGTGGTGAACCCTGCCGATCGGTGAGTAGTGAGGTATCGCCACGAGTGAGACGATCCAAACTAACCTTGTCTGTGTTCTGTAGATGGTCCGCTACGCAGTTGCTGGAACACAAATGGGTGACGGGCAAGGAAGTCGCCACAGTGCAGCTCACGAGTGCCCTCGAGGAGCTTCGTCGCTTCAACGCTCGTCGCAAGTTCAAGGCTGCGATCCGCACCGTGCAGACTACCAACGCCTTGGCCAAGACGTTCAGTCGTGGCCAATCTAAGGACGACGAGGACGAGCCCACTTTGCCTGAAGATACCCAAGTGTCCATGGACGGCGTGACCGTCGAACTCGACAAGACCGAGTAACCGACGACGCCGTCAACGCAGCACACGTCCGCATATTCATTCTGCATCGGAGCAGGTTCGCCTAACCTATAGAACCAATAACAATACTAAAGTTAGTCGGAAACGTTGCTGTTTGAGGGTCCCCGTGTTCCAGTGTTGCAACTTGAAGACGCCGCCAGACAGAAAGACGGGCATTCGACGGAAGCCGCGCCAATGTACTCGTCCTGGTCGACGGATCTGCGCGAGTATCACGCGCACCAGCGCAAGATCGTGCGCCATTTCGCGCCGCACATCCCAGATGAGGTGCTCACGCCGCTAGAGCGACGGTATCTCATCGTCGGAGTCACACGCATCGTCGTCGTGTTCCTTGTACCCACGACTGTGATCATCCTTCGACATTTGTGGTTCTGGAAGACACCAGTGTTCATTCTCGTGGCTGTGATCTCGTTGGTGGAGCTCGTGATGGCATTTGTGCGTGCTCTGTCGTCGTTTGGCATAGTATTATGAGTGGAACTGATCGATGTGAGCGTGGTAGTATCGATACTTGGTCTTGTGGCCAGAAGGACGAGAGATGCGATGGGGTTACTGGCTGGATGTGAGTCTGTTCGGCGGATGCCGTATTCAATGAATGACTGATGAGATAGATGCCTATAGATCGAGATCGCTGAAGACTGCTACAAGCTCAAGATCCTGGGATACTACCATCGAAAGATCGCCAAGTTCACCGGTCGATTCCCCAGTACGATGCCATCGTCTGAGATTCGACGCCATTATCGACGACGTGGTATCACAATGTCCGCACTCTTCACAGTGGCGTACGGTATTCTACTGACACTGCTTGCTCGGGCCGGCGAGGCGAAGCCGATCCTGATCTGGGTTTTGTTCCTGCTGACGATTGGAAGTGGCATGGTGGTGTTCCGGTTCATCAAAATGCACTACATCGAGCTACCTCAAGTCTTGATTCTGCGCGACCACCCAGATGTAAGCACGCTCTTGAATGCTTTTATTGTTGTGTCAGTCCACATGAACTGATCTGCTCTCTGTATAGTTTGCACTCCCTGAGGTGCCTCATGCCGAAGCCATTCCATTCGCACGTCCAGTCGAGAGCTATCAAGCAACTCAGCACGCGACCTCATCGAATGGAGACACGGAGAACTCCTCAGCCACCGCCTTGTAGCCTCCAGTAGTGCTGCCTCCTTCGCCAAAGGATTGACAATTGTCAACAACGTGTCCGTGAATAATCCCAAGGGATCCAGTAATCAAGCAGTCAAGCGCTATCATCATCATACAAAGCCTCGTATTAGTTTATGGAGTCGTTTATGGATATAAATGTTCACAGTTTGGGCTCTACTATGGAGAGTATTCAGTAAATAGAGGTCCTTTTTGCGAATCATACGTCAGCAAATGTTTATTCCTCTCACAAAGCTTGGTTTGCTCATAAGAAAGCGATGTCCCACGAAGCTACAGCGGTGCAGGTTGCAGAGATCACTCTTGAATTTCCCAGAAACCAAGCAAACCAACCAAGCCACTCAGCAACCATGGTCAACGTCGCTATCGTCTACTACTCCACCTACGGCCATATCGTCAAGCTAGCCGAGGCCGTAAAGGAAGGAGCTAACAAGGTCGAAGGTGTTACGGCCACGATCTACCAGGTCCCAGAAACTCTCAGCGAAGATGTCCTCAACAAGATGCACGCTCCACCAAAAGCCGATTACCCCATCGCGACCCCTGACACGCTGAAGGAAGCGGATGGTATCCTTTTCGGATTCCCAACTCGCTTTGGCTCCCAACCGGCTCAGGTGAAGAGCTTTTTCGATTCCACGGGTGCTCTCTGGGCGACGGGTGCTCTCGTGGGCAAGGCAGCTGGCCTCTTCTTCAGTACTGGGTCTCTTGGAGGGGGTCAGGAAACGACTGCGTTCTCAACTTTGCCGTTTTTCGCTCACCAGGGTTTGACTTTTGTGCCACTGGGCTACCGCTCGCCTTTGCTCTCAAACTTGAAGGAAGTGCACGGTGGCAGTCCATGGGGCGCTGGTGTTCTCGCTGGTGCGGACGGATCTCGTCAGCCATCTGAGCTGGAGCTGGAAGTCGCCAAGGTTCAGGGTGAGAGCTTCGCCCGTGTGGCCAAAAAGCTTGCCGCTTAGATATCACTATAAGACGAATATAAGCGCTCTTCTTGACATTTTCTTTTAGAGCCGATGCGACTGCTTCTAACTGTCAACTTAGGAAGAAATACCATGTAGCAGATCATCATCTTTAATGATATGAAAGCGCCAATTGAGAATGTTCACCCGAGGATGGAAAGCGGTTTGAGGTATAGTGTGTAGCTATTCTATACATATCTGAGTGATTGTCCTGCCTATTGTGTTAATTCGCCCACAGACGAAGGGGTCATGTAGGAAGCAGGTGGTTAACGCTCGTGTCCACAGAAATCACTTCTCGATTTGCCAGCAGCCACATCAACATCACCACCGTGTGCTGCTTCACCTACGGTCTTGTCGTCAACCTCGCCGAGACTATCCAGTGCAGCGATGGAGCGCTCAAGCCATGTCATCAACATTACCAGACCTCACACACCACAAATGATGTTTGTTCCACGTGGCTGTCGCTTGCCCTTACTTTTCAACTGTAGGAAGATCCAAGGTGGTAGTCCATGGGGATGTCGGTCCAGACGGGTCTCGCACGTCGACTGAACTAGAGACAGAGATCGCCAGAGTGCAGGGCGAGAGCTTTGCCCAGGTGACCACGAAACTCACTACATAGGCTTGAACAGCTAAACGAATGCGGTTCTCTTCCTCTACTCGGATCTTTGGGTGGAGTTTCCTATTGATAGCAACGAGCCTGGCATTTAGAGAGGTTACGCCCGCGTCATTACGAGTTGAAGCAGCTTGGCAAGATGACGTAGGCGGCTCAGCCAATCACATCGCGCGGATCCGACCGCGTGGCTTGTTCATAGAACCCAATCGTAATCGAGCGAATGTCTGTTATATCTGATACAAATTCATTCAAGCAATACATTGTATGCCACAGGTACTTGTAAATACAAATGGACGACATAGCAAAGCGTAGTGGTTTCACTTATTCATTCTAACAAGTTTCCTCTCCGATTCGATATGCGACTGTCAATCGACAAGCCATGATCGACGGCGGTGACACAAGAGGCACGGAGCAAGCACACCCAGTTTCCTCCAGCTCACTTTGCAATTCTCCAGCAAACCACCAAGCAACTCACCAAGCAATTATGACCAAGGTCGCCATCATCTACTACTCCACCTACGGCCACATCGCCACGGTCGCCGAAGCCATCAAGGAGGGCGTCGAGAAGGCCGAGGGCGTCACCGCCACCATCTACCAGGTCCCAGAGACCCTCAGCGAGGAGGTGCTTGGCAAGCTCCACGCTGCCCCAAAGAAGGACCACCCAGTTGCCACCGCCGACACCTTGAAGGAGTATGACGGTATCCTCTTCGGTTTCCCAACGCGTTTCGGTTCGCAGCCAGCGCAGGTCAAGGCTTTCTTCGACTCAACCGGCGGTCTCTGGGCCACTGGTGCGCTTGTCGGTAAGACTGCTGGTCTCTTCTTCAGCACCGGCACCCTCGGTGGCGGCCAGGAGACGACCGCCTACACGGCGCTCCCATTCTTCGCCCACCAGGGTTTGACCTACGTGCCACTTGGCTACCGCTCGCCATTGCTCTTCAACTTGGAGGAAGTCCACGGCGGCAGCCCATGGGGTGCTGGTACTCTCGCCGGCGCTGACGGTTCGCGCCAGCCGTCGACCTTGGAGCTCGATGTTGCCAAGGTCCAGGGTGAGAGCTTCGCCAACGTGACCAAGAAGCTCTCGGCTTAAGAAGCGTGTCTGTTCAAGCCTAGTAAATGCTCGAGAGGCTCCTGCTAGCTGTCGATTCCAACCCGTACACTACAAAATAGAAAAAAAAAAAACCACAAACAAACCAAACTGCGTCTATGACATTCAGCTGAGTCTATCTATCACATCACAATCCCGGCACAGACGCCACGCCACGTGTGTTGGTGCGTCCGTGATTCGCATGGCACTCGCTCGTCCGACGTAATCATCCAGCCAGATTCCTCACCCAGTTATGCGGGAACTAACAGCTGGTTCTTAACATCCGTATACCTCGTATATCACTCCAGAGTGTTGGTTGACTCAAGTGGCGGGAAGCCGCCAATTGCCGCATCGCCCACGCGCGCTGGCTCATGCGCGTGCTCTGCTGCTCTTTGACGGTCGAGAGATGAGTCGACTACTGAGCTATCAAGGCGTGGACCCTGCGTGGGAGGAGCGCGAGCGCAGCGCGTTCGCGAAACACAGCAATCGACCCGGCGCGACGGTCGGACAGTTCCTCTTGGGTCGCTTTTTGGAGGAGGATATCCACGTGAGCTGCAAGCCCATGCTGCCGAGAGACGTCGTAGAGCTCAATGGGAAGGTATTGAAGGGAGTTTGCATCCTACAGGTCAGTGCTATTGCTGAACAAGGATCATTCGTGGAACTGATGGTGTATATCGTGGATAGATTGTAGATGTTGTGAACATTGGCGCAAACTTTGAGCACCGCACGGAGAATTCCAAGGGGCCATCGCGTACTCTGAAGCTCTGCCTCACAGACGGTTATCAGGTAATCTCTGGTTTCGAATACCAGTGGCTTCCACAGCTTTCTGTGAACACGCCGCGAGGGTCGAAGGTGGGTTTCTAAGCTCTAGTTCACGAATTCTCGAACGCTAATTGTTCAATTCGTTTCTCGATTGTAGGTTGCTATTCAGAACGTCGCTGTTCGCCACGGTATGCTGCTACTGACTCCATCGACGTGTCAGCTTGTGGGATCTAGTGGTGAGCCGGTTGAAGCAGATAAGCGAAAAACGAAAGGTGCTACGAAGGACCCGACTGCCGGCGCGTATTCGGCAGCGCTATTGACGACAGGTAGCATTGGGGGGCCAGCAATTAAACCCAGTGGGGGTACACCTCAGAAGGCATCGATGGATCGGTCGGTTCGTACCCATGTTTCGACAACGGTGGAGGAAATATCCGAGGTGCGCACACTCCAGCGAACTGTTACACCGACCGCAGTCCAAGAAATCACTTCAACAACAATCACGGCTAACGCCAGTGCAACACGACAAGCGATCACTACTGCTGAGCAGCCGAAGTTTGTGAGTCCCCCAGTTTTTGTCGACTTGTCGTCACAGGGAGAAGATTATGCCAGCGATACTACGGACCCACACGTCGAGCATCTATTCTATTCTCCCAATACGCCGCGTGTACGACCTAGTGCTAGCAGGAAGCGACCTCACCCCGACTCGAGCAAAGTACAGATTCAGAATGCCGGGTCACCAGGCAGACGACAAGAAGTGGTGGATGTTACCTTCAGTCCACCAGGCTCGGCAGAGAGCCGCGATCTCTCCGCACCATCGTTTTCCCTACTCGACCAGCAAGACCACTCACTTCCTCGAGATATCGTCGACCTCTCGCTCCCATTTCAGTATCTCCAGTCAAGAAGAAGTGAGTTATGCGCCTCATCAGCATCTGTCGGTTCAGTCGTTACGATCCGCGCATTCGTCAAGTCGGTTGCTGGATTCCAATTCAACACCGGTGCTTATGTTCTGCGCGTGCTGATCGAAGATTGCACGGAATGCAAAGAAGTCGCAGTGGATCCCTCTCTGGTGGAGCAGCTAATGGGCGTGACATGTAGCGAGTTCATGACGTCGATGCAGAAGACCCCCAAAGTCGCCCACGGCTGGGCTGCCAAGATGCAAGTGACGCTCATGACTATGCAGGGTATAATGCGTCTCCGCCGAGAGCCCAACAACAAGCTCACGCTACTTAGCTGCTCGTTATATAGCAAAGACAACGTCAGGGCCCTTCTTCAACGTGCTCGCCATCTTCAAAGCGACACATAAGCCAATTCAATCACCATTTACGACCCTTGCTCCCTGGAACACAGATTTCCTATCCAGACTAGGCATCTCAAGCAGGGATAGACTAGTACAACGTGCCATCGTTGAGTCAACCATGTCGAACACTGCATCCCGGACGGAGGATTCTAGGTATCATGAAATGGGTTCGCAGTGGATGAGAGCATGATGTGTTTTCCAACAGTCGTACAACATCGGAGCAAAATGCATCGTCATTTGACATTGTGTTTGGATTATCTATCTTCTTTCGGTAAATTGTTGGCATCTGCTGATGCCAAAGCGTTTCAAATGTCAAATGTTTTGCCAAAACAAGGTGAAGTTGACGTGTCCGGGACTGCTTCGTCATCAACACCGGGATGCCGCAGCCAATCAGAGCACGCCATTCCGAGTGCGTGGCAAACTACCGTAATCGACCTTCAGCCTCCCTTCTAAAACCGATTTCAGCCCACTTCTAGAACCCAAAAGGTCTCAAAGGTCCTCTTCACTTCTTACTAAGCCATTTTGAGATTTTTTGTATGATCTAGTTACATTGCGAGTTGCATTATTACAGGTTTTGGATTAACAGAGACCGTCCTCTTTTCATTGCAACCTCTGGAGAGCAATCGCCCATCATCCCCCTCTTGCCTGTGAACGAAGACTGTGCGGGTCCTGACTCCCCGAAGACCAGCTTACAGCCTCAGCTCACTTTGCAATCTACCAGCAAACCACCAAGCATCATGACCAAGGTCGCCATCATCTACTACTCCACCTACGGCCACATCGTCCAGATGGCCGAGGCCGTCAAGGAGGGCGTTGAGAAGGTCGAGGGCGTCACCGCCACGATCTACCAGGTCCCAGAGACGCTCCCAGAGGACATCCTTACTCTCATCCACGCGCCTGCCAAGAAGGACTACCCAATTGCCACCCCTGACACCTTGAAGGAGTATGACGGTATCCTCTTCGGTTTCCCAACGCGTTTCGGCTCCCAGCCATCGCAGATCAAGGCTTTCTTCGATGGCTGTGGTGGTCTCTGGGCTGCCGGTGCCCTCGTTGGCAAGCCAGCTGGTATCTTCTTCAGCACGGGCTCGCTCGGCAGTGGCCAGGAGACGACCGCCTACTCGGCGCTCCCATTCTTCGCCCACCAGGGTATGACCTACGTGCCACTCGGCTACCGTTCGCCATTGCTCTTCAACCTTGAGGAGGTGCACGGTGGCAGCCCATGGGGTGCCGGTACCATCGCTGGTGGCGACGGCTCGCGCCAGCCATCGCAGTTGGAGCTCGACGTTGCCAAGGTCCAGGGCGAGAGCTTCGCGCAGGTCGCTAAGAAGCTTGCCGCTTAAATGTCTCTGCGTTGACCTCGTAAATCCCGTAGAATCGTTTGGCTAGCGAGCGTGAGCCATGGACTCTTCGCCTGTTAGCACAAAGCGCATGTACAAAAACAAAAATACAACGATTTTGCCAAGTCATATCCTCTCTACTTTACAGCGACTTCGCTTTTATCCTATGCAACCTATTCAGTTCAGTCAGTAGCAATCCAACCACCGAGTTGGCAGCATCTACTTTGAATCATATCCAAAGAGCAAAGTCTCCGCACCTCAAGCAGGCGATCAACCGAGTCACAATAATCATCAGCAGCAGTGCAGCACACAAACAAACGAACAAACAACATCCAAACGCGTGGGAAACAAAAAGAATATTTGTACCTGGTGCTGGTTCTATCTACACTAGGCTGCCGAAAGCAATGATGATCTCCAACGGCACTACCCATATACACGCTCGCTTACTGTACGCATACATACGATAGTCGAAGTGAAGAAGAGAGCAACGGAATCGAATGGAGTCGAGTGAAGTCGAGTCGAGTCGATAACAACCGATCGATCGATCGACCAACCGTCCAGCCAACCAAGGAAACAAAATCCATCCATCCATCCGTCTAGTTGGCCAACTTCTGCGTCACCTTGGCGAAACTCTCACCCTGCGTCATAGCAACGTCCAACTCCAACGCAGTTGGCTTGCGCGCACCGTGGTGACCCGAGAGCGAACCCGCACCCCATGGACTGCCACCGTGCACCTCCTCCAAACTCATGAGCGACATGGCGCGGTAGCCGAGTGGCACGAAGATCATACCCTGGTGCACCAAGAATGGCAAGGTCGAGTACGCCGTGGTCTCCTGACCACCGCCCAAGGAACCCGTGGCGAAGAAGATACCGGCTGGCTTGCCGACCAACGCACCGGTGGCCCAGAGACCCGCCGTAGACGAGAAGAAGGAGCTGACCTGACCAGCCGCGATACCGAAACGCGTTGGGATACCGAAGAGCACACCGTCCGCTTCCTTCAAGTCGTCGAAGGTGACGACAGGGTAGTCAGCCTTTGGGATGGACTCGAGCTTGTTGAGCGTGTCTTCGCTGAGCGTCTCCGGGATCTGGTAAATGCTGGCGGTGACACCTGGGACCTTCTCGATACCTTCCTTGAGGGTCTCGGCGAGCTTGACGAGGGTGCCGTAGTTGGAGTAGTAGACGATGGCGATCTTGGTCATGGTGGAGTGTGGTTAGTGGATTGTGGTTTGTGGTTTGTGTTTGAGCTGGTGAATTGCAGAATGATCGAGTCAGGAGGAGGCGAATGCGTCGACGAGGCGGAGACGGAGACGGAGACGGAGACGGAGGAGGCCGGTATTACCGTGTGTGGGTGTGTGCGTGGTGATTGCGTTTTGCGTGCATGACGCTGGCTGATTGGCACGTTTGTTGATGCGATCATGTGCGTGGCGCGGCGTGGTATAGTATGGCCTGGATGGGTTGGTGTTGATCCGTTCATTTGCTTGCTTGCTGTTTGCTTGTTTGCTCGCCTGCTTGGTGGCGTCGTTTGGTGCAGGTGTGTAAGCAGTTTGGGTAGTGTTTGTCAAAAGCGGGTGAGTTTGTGTTGCCTGTGATAGTTGGTAGTGTGGTCATGTTGGTGGAGTCGCATAGTGTGTGTATGGCGTTGTATGTGGTGTTGTGTGCCTGCGACAAGTGATATACGCTGGATGGTGGTGAGTGTGGTGAATGAGAGGCCGATTTTGTTTACTTGGAGGAGTCGCCTCTGATTGATGTATACTGTGTAGCCCTATGCGCCGAGGACTCGACCCTCACTTCACTTTGCGACCTGAGTAATCTTCCCAATACCGGTACCTCCATTTCCGCCCAACACGATCATGCCTCTCAATGCCGATGCCACCAGAGAGCACGTCCGTCCTGCTCGTAGCTATCCTTGATGCATGGCCACTCATAGCGAATCCGTTCTATGCAATATCCGTACAATGACCTTACGCAACAGTTACTAGCATTTTTACGTTCAAGCTATTGGTGAAGAGAAAGCGTTCGTTTCAGGTTCTTCAGATAACTTTCGGAACGATTGGGAAGATTACTTAGGTCTCGAAATGAGGTCAAGGCCCTTCTAAAGAGGGCCACAGCAACTGCACTTAGGGCTACACAGTATACATCAATCAGAGGCGACTCCTCCAAGTAAACAAAATCGGCCTCTCATTCACCACACTCACCACCATCCAGCGTATATCACTTGTCGCAGGCACACAACACCACATACAACGCCATACACACACTATGCGACTCCACCAACATGACCACACTACCAACTATCACAGGCAACACAAACTCACCCGCTTTTGACAAACACTACCCAAACTGCTTACACACCTGCACCAAACGACGCCACCAAGCAGGCGAGCAAACAAGCAAACAGCAAGCAAGCAAATGAACGGATCAACACCAACCCATCCAGGCCATACTATACCACGCCGCGCCACGCACATGATCGCATCAACAAACGTGCCAATCAGCCAGCGTCATGCACGCAAAACGCAATCACCACGCACACACCCACACACGGTAATACCGGCCTCCTCCGTCTCCGTCTCCGTCTCCGTCTCCGCCTCGTCGACGCATTCGCCTCCTCCTGACTCGATCATTCTGCAATTCACCAGCTCAAACACAAACCACAAACCACAATCCACTAACCACACTCCACCATGACCAAGATCGCCATCGT
The DNA here is from genome assembly GCA_020085045.1 of Pythium oligandrum. Lineage (NCBI taxonomy): Eukaryota > Oomycota > Peronosporomycetes > Pythiales > Pythiaceae > Pythium > Pythium oligandrum. The sequence continues at coordinate 627,604 of JAHRIK010000017.1, forward strand.
CTACTACTCCAACTACGGCACCCTCGTCAAGCTCGCCGAGACCCTCAAGGAAGGTATCGAGAAGGTCCCAGGTGTCACCGCCAGCATTTACCAGATCCCGGAGACGCTCAGCGAAGACACGCTCAACAAGCTCGAGTCCATCCCAAAGGCTGACTACCCTGTCGTCACCTTCGACGACTTGAAGGAAGCGGACGGTGTGCTCTTCGGTATCCCAACGCGTTTCGGTATCGCGGCTGGTCAGGTCAGCTCCTTCTTCTCGTCTACGGCGGGTCTCTGGGCCACCGGTGCGTTGGTCGGCAAGCCAGCCGGTATCTTCTTCGCCACGGGTTCCTTGGGCGGTGGTCAGGAGACCACGGCGTACTCGACCTTGCCATTCTTGGTGCACCAGGGTATGATCTTCGTGCCACTCGGCTACCGCGCCATGTCGCTCATGAGTTTGGAGGAGGTGCACGGCGGCAGTCCATGGGGTGCGGGTTCGCTCTCGGGTCACCACGGTGCGCGCAAGCCAACTGCGTTGGAGTTGGACGTTGCTATGACGCAGGGTGAGAGTTTCGCCAAGGTGACGCAGAAGTTGGCCAACTAGACGGATGGATGGATGGATTTTGCTTCCTTGGTTGGCTGGACAGTTGGTCGATCGATCGATCGGTTGTTATCGACTCGACTCGACTCGACTCGACCTGGCTCGCTTCTTCAGTCCGCCTATCGACTATCGTATGGGTGCATATAGTAGGTTTATGTATGGGTAGGGTCGTTGGAGGTCATCGCTCTCGGCAACTTAGCATAAACCTAGCATCAAGTACAATATTCATTTTTGTTTCTCACGCTTGAGTTTCGTTTTGTGGCAGGAGGCAACAACCTGCTGTCTGACGCACGCCTTGATGTGACAAATCATCTACGCCATCCGATCGACAGCTTTGACGCGGTGGAGGTGACTTGCAGCCAAAACTTCTATCCAGGTCCTACAAACCACTCAACCAATGAAACATCGACAAGGATAGCCGCTGATTTTTGCTCAATGATTGGAAAAGGGTGAGAGATAGAAGTGCGGCGTGTTTCACTCAGCTAATCAGCCCACCAAAGTCACTGGAAATGTCATAACAAAGCACACTACGTATGTTTTGTCATTTATCGTTTTAGTGTACCAACAGTACTGAGACGAGAATCAACAAGGACGAACATTTAAGCGGCAAGCTTCTTAGCGACCTGCGCGAAGCTCTCGCCCTGGACCTTGGCAACGTCGAGCTCCAACTTCGATGGCTGGCGCGAGCCGTCGGCACCGGCGAGGGTACCAGCGCCCCATGGGCTGCCGCCGTGGACTTCCTCCAAGTTGAAGAGCAATGGCGAGCGGTAGCCAAGTGGCACGAAGGTCAAACCCTGGTGGGCGAAGAATGGGAGCGCCGAGAAAGCGGTCGTCTCCTGACCACCACCGAGGGTACCGGTGCTGAAGAAGATACCCGCGGCCTTGCCAACAAGTCCGCCAGTGGCCCAGAGACCGCCGGTCGAGTCGAAGAAAGCCTTGACCTGCGCTGGCTGCGAACCGAAACGCGTTGGGAAACCGAAGAGGATACCGTCATACTCCTTCAAGGTGTCAGCGGTGGCAACTGGGTGGTCCTTCTTAGGAGCGGCGTGGAGCAAGCCAAGCACTTCGGTGCTGAGGGTCTCTGGGACCTGGTAGATGGTGGCCGAGACACCGTCGACCTTCTCGACGCCCTCCTTGATGGCTTCGGCGACCGTGGCGATGTGGCCGTAGGTGGAGTAGTAGATGATGGCGACCTTAGCCATGATGCTTGGTGAGTTGCTTGGTGGTTTGCTGGAGAATTGCAAAGTGAGCTCGTGAAGGAGAACGGTTCCATCGGTCCCATGTGACCTTGTGGATTGAAGTAGCGAATCGGATATGGGGGGATAACTGCCAAAACGAGTACGTTGAAGCTCCACGACAGCTGATAACACACTCAACGGAGTATGCTAAACTGCCAAATTGCATACATGGTGAAAATCGATGTAGGATCTGGATAGTAGTGGATAAGCTTCGATTACGGTCGGGTTTTATGAACAGGCCACGCGGTCGGATCTGCGCGATGTGATTGGCTGAGCCGCCTACGTCATCTTCCAGGCTGCTTCAACTTCGTCATAACACAGGGTCGAAGGTCGTCACCCCTATAAAACGCCAGCTTCGTTGCTTTCAATTACACGAAGAATCAATTAGACCAAGAGAAGCACATTAGTGATGTGTCTTTAGCTGTCGAACTCTACGCAGCGAGTTTCTTGGTCACTTCAGCGAAGCTCTCGCCCTGCACTCTAGCGATCTCCAACTCGAGCTCGGATGGCGTGCGGGATCCGTCTGGGCCGGCGATGGTGCTGCATCCCCATGGACTACCACCGTGAATCTCTTCCAAGTTGGAAAGCAAACGCGAGCGATAACCAAGTGGCACAAACATCATGCCATGGTTTGTGAAGAATGGCAAGGCTGTCATGGCATTCGTTTCCTGCCCACCTCCGAGCGCTCCAATGCTGCAAAAGAGACCTACCGGCTTGCCCTCGAGCCCGCGGGCGGCCCAGAGCCCACCAGTTGAGTCGAAGAAAGCCCGGATCTGCGCTGGCAGTGAGCCAAAGCGTGTCGGGAAACCGAAAATGATACCATCCGCATCCTTCAGCACAGCAGGCGTTGCAATGGGGTAGCTACCCTTTGGTGGGGCATGCATCTTGCTGAGGATATCGTCGCTGAGCGTTTCTGGGATATGATAAATGGTGGCGGTCACACCTTCGACCTTGTTAATTCCCTCTCGGATGGTCACGGCGAGCTTGACGACGTGACCGAAGGTGGAATAGTAGACGATGACGATGTTAGTCATGGTGGTCGAGTTGGCTGGTTGTTGAATAATTGCGAAGTGAGTACTGTGGACTCAAGCATTCTCCTGAGCTGCCTCCTTGGCGGTCTTGGTGCATGTGGGGAGATCAACAGAATAAACACAACAATCAGGACAATCACTCTGACGTGTATAGCTAGCTATACATTCGCAAACCTAATCCGTTTTGGGAATTGAATGATTATTCCGTTTATTCCCCCAACACCGTATTTGAATGCTTGGTACACATACATCTCCACGGAACCCTCCAAGACTTTGGAGTAGTAGAAACCAGCAGCTCGATGAGCGAATTCGCGATTCTCTCTTTGTGAAAAGACTCCATCGAAGGAGCCAAGCGACCTGTCAATACGGAACAAACGACGGGTTCTGTAAAGGCACACTGTTCATTCATGGATTTGTCATTGCTTTTACGATCCATCCATTCTCGCACACCTAGCGCATTCTTCGACTTCCTTGCTTCCTCGCATTCGTACCAAGTACTACCTTGTCAAGCAACATCAATACTACTACGAAGTATGTTCAAGATCCTCGCTGTGGCCTCGATGGCCGTGTTTACTTCCACCTCCAATGCTGAAGTAATGACGTTTGGTCACTGCTCGGGGGTGGCTTTGGAGGTGCTAGAGGTGCAGGCGGACTAAGTGGTGGGTTCACCGGTGGGGTCATCGGCGGTAGTTATGGCGGAGGTCTCACTTCTGCGAACGTCAACGCCAACGCAAATGCCAATACCAATGCAAACGCAAACATCTCTGGTGGGGGCAACGGGCAGCTCTCAGTTACTGGTGGCATCGGTGCAAGTGGCATGGCGTCTGGTATTGCCACAAGTGCGTTTGGGACGTCGTCAGAACCTGGTGGTCGAATCTCGGCTTATGGACCAGACGGGATACAAGCTCTGACCTCGAATTTCTCACTGCAGTGTTCAGTCTACAATTGCCACGCACGCCTCACAGAGCATGGACTTTGGCCTCTCTCTCCCAGCATCAACGAGTACAGGAAGATGTTCCAGAGGGTCCGTATCCAGCACTCCAAGCGGCGTGGCAGCAGATAGTACTCGAGACATTGGTGGTGATCAACGGGTGGCGAACCGGCAAAGCGGATCCGGAGCGAGCGTGGTCAACGGAACGCGCCCTAGCCATCCACACGGCAAGCTGCAAGAGAGTGCTCGATACTCTGGCTTACCGACTTACGCAAGATCTACGAACGCCCGAGCTTCACAGTCACGTAGTGAGAGACTTCGGTGCGACTATTGACGCGCCAAGTCCATCACAGCCGGACAACATTGGGAACGACCAGGTCATCCACGTTCTCTTCTTCGATGGTGGATCGCGTGGTAACCCGGGCCCAGGTGGATCCGGCTCATGTGTGACCAGGGTCGACCCGTTGACAGGGGCAGGGACAATACTCTGGAGTGCGACCATGAGCCATGCTCATCCCGCAACGACAAACAACCAAGCTGAGTATCAAGGACTCATCACAGGCCTAAGAGCAGCTCATCAAAACAAGTGGCTTCCGCTCGAAGTGGTTGGGGACAGCGCCCTCATCCTCCAGCAGCTACGCTCCTACCGTAAACCGAAGAATCTCTGTCTGCTTCGGCTGTACGCGATCGCACGACGTCTGGCAGACCTACTCGACGTCCGACGATGGATGCATCACCCACGAGCGTCCAACAAAATGGCTGACTCGTTGGCCAATCACGCCATGGATCATCGACGCAGTTCGCAAGTCATGCATCCAACGGCAAGTACTGGGCATGTCACCGTAGATGCCCTTCTCAGCAACGATTTACGTCCTTGGCTCGCCGCTTTGAGCGGCAACTGAGTTGATTAGCTTACATATTCTCCTTTCCAAGCTATTAGGGTACAATAATTGCGCTCAATAGACTTCACTTTCATCATCATCATCGTATTGCCACAAGTATCGGCGGTCTTACAGGTTATGGCGGCGGTCTCCGTGGCGCTTACCGTGAGTAACAAGCACCATTCAAAACTCATCGTCTCTGTCGTGGAGCGAAGTTTCTCGTCTAGCGTAACCCAAAGCAATGAATGTGTAACCGTGTATCCCCTCCCTGTCATTCTTCGATATTCTCACGAGCCAATCAGAGGTCAGGTCGCCATCAGCAGAACAAGACTTTCCTAGGCTTACAGAGGTATTTAATTAAAAAGGCAATTGTACTGGATGAATAGCCCATACACAACTTGTGTGAAAATACAATAATATACAACTATGGATTGCCAAAGGTCATACGGGATTATCTTTCACTGCTTGAAGCGGAGGAAACGCATCCAAGCGGAGCTCCTCCTCCCCTCCTCCTCCCCTCCTCCCCCCCCTCCTCCTCTCCTCTCGTCTCCTCCACACGCCCCTGCGCCGCTGCTTCTCGACCACTATCGAATCTTCCTTGTCCCGACGCAAACCTCGGCTCGCCATGACCAAGATCGCCATCATCTACTACTCCACCTACGGCCACATCTCCAAGATGGCCGAGGCCGTCAAGGAGGGGGTGGAGCTCGTGACAGGTGTTACCGCCACAATCTACCAGGTCGCTGAGACACTCCCAGAGGAAGTCCTTTCCAAGATGCACGCGGCGCCGAAGAAGGACCATCCAATCGCCACCCCTGACACCCTCAAGGAAGCGGACGGCATCCTCTTTGGCTTCCCAACGCGTTTCGGTTCGCTCCCAGCGCAAGTCAAGGCTTTGTTCGACGCTTGTGGTGGTCTCTGGGCGGCCGGTTCGCTCGTGGGCAAGCCTGCTGGCGTCTTCTTCAGCACTGGCACGCTCGGTGGTGGTCAGGAGACCACTGCTTTCACCAGCGTGACGTTCTTTGCTCACCATGGCATGACGTTCGTGCCCCTCGGCTACCGCTGCCCATTGCTCTTCAACTTGGACGAGATCCACGGCGGCAGCCCTTGGGGCGCCGGCACTCTTGCTGGTGGTGATGGCTCGCGCCAGCCATCCAAGCTCGAGCTGGACGTCGCCAAGGCCCAGGGCGAGAGCTTTGCCTCGGTCGCCAAGAAACTCTCGGCCTAACCTCGTCGTCTCGTCCTCTCTTTCGAGGACACCACCACCATTACACTGCTCTCGTACCTGACGTTAATACCACTCGTGCTCTTGTCCACACACTTTCCTTTCATATAAACGGAGCTCTTCATGATCGCCGTATCCTGCCTGGTCACATGAGTCCTCTCTCGTCATTGGCTAAAACCCGCTCTTCTCCTCTCTTTTCCACCAATCATCGACTGTCGCATACCGGTATCGCACCGCCGCCGCCGCATATACCCTTTCGCGCCCTTCTCGAGAAGAACGCCAAGCATGGACAGCGCGAGCGACGGCCTGCTCGACCCCACGTCCTCCTTCGTGCCCGTCGAGGCCGTCGAGATGTTCCAACGCATCGGCTCCATGGTCGTGGGGCTCGCCACCGCGCTCTTCTGCTTCCTCTTTGTGCGCCGCCTCGTCTTCTACCTCACGTGGCGCAGCTTCCGCGATGGGCCCTACGTCCTCGGCTTTCACCAGTGGCGGCCGGGCAACCTCGCCGGCCCGCACTGGTGTAACATCTGCGAGTCCATCGTCTACGGCATCCGCAGCTACGTCGTCACGTGCGACATCTGCGGCATGTTCGCGCATGCGCAGTGCGCCGCCACGACCACCAAGCAACGCGCCGGCGTGGACGACACGTGCGCGTGTAAAGTGGCGGCCGTGAGCGTCCACAAGGCCGCCGAGCCGCAGCAGCATCTGTGGGTCAAGGGAAACATCGATCCCATGGACACGTGCTCCATCTGCGGACTCTTTTGCGGCAGCATCCTCGCGCTCTCGGGACTCAAGTGCGCCTGGTGTCATATCCGCGTGCACGAAAACTGCTTCAAGTCGCACAGCAAGCCACACCACAAGCACCACTTGCTCCAGCACTGCGATCTCGGTAGACATGCCAACCTCATCATCCCACCAACTACGGTGATCGTCAAGGAATCGACGCCGACGTACTCGTCCAAGTCCCAGCGCGCGCTGTCGTCCGTGCGCAGTGCCGCGCAGATCGCCGTCAACAAGATGTCCAACATCCGTCTGCGTCGTCCAGGCTCATTCTCGCCTGCGGATACGCAAGGTTTGAAAGAGTCATCCGCGACCACTCGATCGTCCTCCAGTACGCCATGTCCGTCGCCGTCACAGTCGTCGTCAAACGAGCCATTGCTCGACCCTCCGCTGCTCAGCCTTTCTAGCAGTGTGTCGACTGATTCGACGTCCGGACTCGAGCCATTAATCCCAGTTGTTGCGGTGTCGTCGATGCTACCGACACCTCCTTCTTCTTCGTCGACTGCTGAGACGTTGCCATTCGACGTCATTCCGTCCAAGGACATCACGCCATTGCTCGTCTTCATCAACAGTCGAAGTGGCGGTCAACTGGGTCTCCACGTGCTCCGACAGATCCGCCGCTGGCTCAATCCTATCCAGATCTACGACCTCTCGCATCAGAGTCCCATTGCGCCGCTGCGTCAGTTCAAGGACATCCCACGTCTGCGTATCCTTGTCTGTGGTGGCGATGGCACTGTTGGCTGGGTGCTCGGCGCACTGGACGAGATCGGTGCCTCCCGTCAACCGCCAATTGCGGTCCTGCCGCTGGGCACAGGCAACGACTTGGCCCGCGTGTTGGGTTGGGGTAGTGGTTTCTCCACCCAGGACGTCAGCGACATTCTTGCTGAGGTAGAAGCTGCCCACGTGAGTCTATTGGATCGCTGGCGTGTTGAGATCAACGGCAAGAAACGCACAATGCTCAACAACTACCTTGGTGTGGGTGTGGATGCACAGGTCGCGTTGGAATTCCACGAGCAACGCGAGCGTTCGCCTGGGCTGTTCATGAGCCAGTTCGTGAACAAGCTCTGGTACAGTCAGTTTGGTGCCAAGAATTTCTTGGTGCGTACGTGTGCTGGCTTGCCGTCCAAAATGTCGCTCGTCTGTGATGGTAAGGAGATTTATCTCCCTGAAGGCACGGAAGGCGTGATCATCTTGAACATCAACAGTTACGGTGGTGGCTCAACACTCTGGCATGAAGAATCCGACTCGGAGAGTGACAGTGATAGCGACAGCGAGGACGATGTGGTGTCTGCGTCGGAGACTGAAGACGGGTCGATGTCAGATGATGGCGGCTTGGCGTCGTTTGCTCGTGTGGGGCCATCCTCGCCGCACGACGGGCTTCTTGATGTAGTCGCGGTCTACGGCACTCTGCACTTGGGTCAGATGCAAGTCGGTCTGTCCAAGGCTGTGCGCTTGTGCCAAGCCAAGCATGTGTCGATCCAGTTGAAAGAGACGCTTCCGATGCAAATCGATGGTGAGCCATGGCAACAGGAACCTAGTGAAGTGGACATCTCGTTCCATCAGCAGGCGTTCATGCTCAGTCGTACGGTGCAAGAACGCGATTTTGTGACTCGCCGTGTTGGTGAAGTCCTGGACTGGGCGGAGAATACAGGCGTGATCTCCAGTACCCAACGTGATGTGCTCTTGGCGGAGATTGCTCGGCGCGTGGCTGACGGCGAGAATCAAACGACAAGGGCCTCGCTGTTGTCGAATGGCAACGCTTCAGGGTGGCATCGACGAGAGCACAGTGCGTCGCTGCCTCTCCCCACCACGTCCTCGAGCGAGATATAATAGCGGTTTATATTCGATAGGTAGGTACAACACACGGAATTGGGTAATGACATAGGTTTGAGAGTGCGTTTCCTACGCGTCGTTGGCTCCAGCCTGCTGCAGCAGCATTTCCTCCATGAAGTGATCCAATTCTCCATCCAGCACTGCGCGAGTGTCTGTGAGCGAGAAGTTGGTGCGATGGTCCTTGACCATTTTGTACGGATGCAGCACATACGACCGGATCTGATTGCCCCAGGCGTTTTCACCGAGACCCTGCGTGTACTGCTGCTTGGCTTGCATCTGCTGCTCGAGTTCGCGTTGGTAGAGCTTGGCCTGGAGCATTTCCATGGCTTCTGCCTTGTTGCGGTGCTGCGAGCGATCCGACTGGCACGTGACGACGATGCCTGTGGGTAAATGCGTGATCCGAACCGCACTGTCGGTTGTGTTGACGTGTTGACCGCCTGCGCCGGAGGATCGGTACGTGTCGATGCGCAAGTCCTTGGTCGGGATTTCGATTGCGTGCTTGCCTTGACCGCCTCCCGCCATCGCGGCCATTGGGTAGACTCGCACTTGCGCGAACGACGTGTGACGACGTCCAGCACTGTCGAAGGGAGAGATACGCACGAGGCGGTGCACGCCGGCCTCGGTCTTGGCCCAGCCGTAGGCGTAGGCGCCGTCCACACGCAGACAGACGGATCGGAAGCCGGCTTCTTCGCCTGGGGACTCGTCCGCGTACTGGGTTTTGAAGGATCGTGCATCGGCCCATCGCGAGTACATCCGCGCGAGCATCGCCACCCAGTCACAGCTCTCCGTGCCTCCCGCGCCTGCCTGGATCTCAATAAAGCAGGACGAGCGATCGCTTTCACTCGAGAGCATGAGCTCGACGCGCAACGTCTTGACTTGGTCCAGCAGTGTCGTCATCTGCGTCATGCACTCGTCCATCAGACTCTGCTCGTCTTCTTCACTGGCCAGCACGTACATCGCCTTGGCGTCGAGAAACCGCGTGCGCAGGTCGGATACACGCGTCTCCCGCGACTCGAGGGCCCCGAGTTGCTGCAGCACTTGAGCCGCGTGGGTCGGGTCGTCCCAGAGATCCGAGCGCTGGGCTTGCTCCCGCAGCTCCTTCAGCTGGTCGTGCACGTGAGCCGTCATCACGACGCTGTGGACGATGGAGAGCTCGTGCTTGACGCGCTCGGCTCGCTCGCTAAAGCTCTCGTCAGGTTCCGAGTGGACATGACGCACGCGACTCGCACTTGTGACAAAGCTAGCGCGTGTCGGACGCAGCGACCGAGGCGGATAGCAAGCAGCTGACATGGACCTACTGCTCAGCATACTCAACACACGTCTACGCGGCTCGTTTCGTCGTATCAGCGCCGACACGACCCGCAGCATCCTGGTCATGCTCCTTGCCTCGTGACTTGGGAAATGACATGAAGTACAAATGCGAACTTAACAGTACGTATTTAAGAAGCTGAACCGAACTTAATCAATGTAGCCATCTTGCTTCACCGCTTGGGAGACGCAAAGGCTTTGGCGCGTTGCGTCTCGCGATGCGCCATCTGCACACCGTGGTCGCCATGCGAGGGCACAAAGTCGGTCTCCACGTCGAACTCTGCGAAGCGGCTGTCGTGCAACTCGAGGAAGAGCGCGTTCGAGCGAGAATCAAAGTCATTCCCCCAGAGCAAGAGCGTCGTGAGGCGCTGGACCTGAGGGTGGCGTGGCTGGAGACACGCTTCGGCGATGGCAGCGAGCCCGTCGTCCGTCAGATACGTCGAGGTGAGCGACAGAGTGGTCAGAGGGCGCGTGTTGTGACGCAACACCTTGGCAAAGGCCGCGGCCCCGACGTCCCCGATGCGGTTGGCGCTCAGATCCAGCTCGCTTAATCCATCGTGACGCATGAGAAGCGCTGCGATGGCCGATGCACCGGTGGATCCGATCTGATTCGCGCGAAGGACGAGTCGCTGGAGCGTTTGGTTGTCCAGCAGATGCTCGGCTAGCACTTGTGCGCCGTAGTCGGTGAGCTGGTGCTTGCACAGACTGAGACTGGTCAGTGTCTCGTTCACTTGGAGCATCTTGCCGATGTGCTGGATGGCCTCCTCTTCCATCGTGCGGACTACTGGATTGTCCAGGTTCAGTGTGTGGAGAGAGCGATTGGTACGTAGAGCTGACGCGATGGCAATGAGGTTCTCGACCTCGAGCTCTGTGTTCCCCACGTCGAGGTCTTGCAGAGAACAAACGGACGAAGCGAGTAAGGCGGCGATGGCGTGGCCACCAGCGACACGAAGACGATTGCCTCGCAGACTCAGACGACGCAGTGACGTGGGCGCTTCCATGAGAGACGAGCAGAGCAACTGACAGCTCTCGGCGCCGAAATGATTACCGTTAAGGTCGATTTCCGCGATGGTACTCGTGTACACTGCCGTGTTCTACGCAGCATTTTCGTCAGTGACGAGCCCGCCGTCTTGAAGACAAAACTCTCGTACCTGGAGCAAGCGAGCGATCGCTGGTGCAGCTTCTAGTAGATACGGACGCTCGTTCAGCGCATTCATTGCGTTTTCAGAGTCAGGATGCTCCAATTCGACCTCGTCTTGGTCTTCTCCGAGGTAATTGAAGGGGAATTCCAACGCGTAGATCCCAGTCAGTCGGCTTTTCACGATCGCAGAGCTCAACGCCACGAGTTGAATGTTACGGAAGCGGTTGCGGAAGCATTCCTTCGAGTTCCCAGCCAGCACGATGCGCCACTGAGGCTCCTCGGCGTCGTCATCCCCCTTGGCTTCCTCTGCTTCTCGCGCCGCCAACGCCTGAGCAGTGCGGAAGAGCCCACCAGCGGCGAGCTCTGCGTGATTGCCTCCGCCAAGTCGACGGAGCTGCTCCAGCACGTCCTTCCTCGCTGTGATGCCCAGTGAAAGGCTCTCCATCTCGTAGCAGTGCGCGAAGTCGTCCATGGTGTCGTCGGTTGGTTTCTATTTACCAGCGTCTCTTCAAGATCACGAGTCGTTTGGAAGCGACGCACAGCCGCCAACATGCCTCCAAAGCCTGCAGCATCGACGCCCAAGGCCGCAGCGCCAGCCACGCCAAGTGCTAAGCAGGACGAGAAGCCTGAGGACACGAGCAACGTGGCTCAGACGCCTACGGATGAAGAGGAAGCGCTGATTCCAAAGCACGGTGTCTTCAGTTTTGCCGATGGAGCGACATACACGGGCGAGTATCGAACGCTTCAAGGCAAAGTAGTTCGCCATGGCCATGGTGTGTATCACAATGGACCAGAACGATACGACGGCGCGTGGGAACAGGACCAAATGCACGGTCACGGCGTGTACCAGTTTGCCACGGGAGCTGTGTACGATGGCGAGTTCCAGCACAACGTCTTCCACGGTCAAGGACGGTACCAATGGAGTGACGGTGCGTGCTACGAAGGACACTGGCGTCACGGTCGCATGCATGACGACGCAGGACGCTACGTGGATCGCGACGGTGTCGACTGGGAAGGCCGGTTCTTCAATGGCAAATATGACAATGGACGCATCTTCCATACATTACGATAATAAAAAAGGAGTGAGACCTATTACGACTTGTTAACAAACGAGAGACGGAGATTCGATCCCTTGCGATCCAAAGGCGCCAAGAGACCGTTCTGGAGGAGGTCGACGTCCTCGGGCAGCACACTTTCACTGCCATAAAGTGCCTTCTCGTTCTCCATAAGCTGGGTCATGAAGCCTCGGTTGGGGAAGATCAGCGGGCGTCGCTTGAGCACGTAGCTGTAGGCTGCGGACAAGGAGCATCTTGTGTGGATCATCACGTACCAGATGACGATGGTGGATGACCGGGAAATGCCCTGGACACAGTGGATGAGCACACGGCCGTGTTCGCGAAGAGCGCGCTGAATGAATGCCACGGTCGGCGCGAACAAGTCGCCAATGTTCACGTCCACATTGTCCTTGATGTCCACATCCAGGTATTTGATATGGTCGAATTTGTTGCGGTTTTCGGTGATGGCGCCAACGTTGACGACGTGAGTGATCCGCAGGTCCCGGACGGTTCGTTCGTCGTTGGCCTGCCAGAAGTTGCCCAGGAAGAGGAAGTCGTTGATGATCTCGTTGGGATACTGTGGCGGCGCGTCGCTGAGCTTGCGCTGTGGGTCTGCCGACCGGACTGGCGCGTCCGGGTATTGCGTACCACGGAGAAGGAACGGGTACTTGGAGGTAAAGTCGGCAAAGCCCGAGGACAAGAACACGACCGAGTACACACGGCCTTCGGTGAGTAGTTTACGCGCGAACCGGTAGCCCCAGTCCATGCGGTAGAGCAAGGGCGAACTCGTGCGGTTGCTGCCGATCACGACGATTTCCATCATGTCTCGGTTCGCGAGTTTCCGGACAACGTCGGACTCGGGCGCGTACGCGGCGAGGACATCCTCTACCGTCTTCTTCTTCTTGTGCTTGGGCTTGGCGGCGCCGCGTCGACGCAGAGGCGCGCAGTGGAGCGCGTTATAGAGGTGACTCTTGTCGAAGTCCTCGGCGCTACGACAGTCAACGACCACGACACTGGCGGTCTGCAGGCGGTTATAGAGCGACGTCGGCGAGATGGAAGGCACGGATGGCCGAGGCACGCGGGCGCGCTTGAGCAGACGGAGTCGCAGAGGCTTCTGGAACGAATGGCGCTGGCCCGAGCGCTGCGAGTTGGTGGACGAGCTCGTAGTGTCATCGTCATGGAGCTCCTCGTCCTTGTGGCTGAGCTCGTCCACAGTGGACGCGTCGAGCTCCTCCTCGTCCGCAAGGCGGTCCCATGCGGCCGGCATCGTCAGCGTCTAACGAGGTTAGTCTCGTCGCCGGGCAGTTGGAGAATGCAGGGAATGGTTAGTCTTGTCTAGGTGAGCAGAAGGACCACGGCGACACTTAGACCCCTCCTGTCACCGGGTGCTGAGCGAGAGAAACGCCAGCCAGCTCGAGCCACGCATCCGTCTTCCAGAAGAAAGACTCGCCAGCTTGGTCCGGATCCAGGATGGACGCACAGGGCTCGTGGCCGAGAGCAACTCACCCACCTCGGCGACTGGACGAGGCATGGCGACCTGCTCGATCCAATACGAACGCGTCCCTCCATTCGGTAAAGGTTCGTTAGTCCTATTGATTTGCACAGGTCGGAACACGGCAATTCGTGCGGTTAGACCGAAGAATGAACAGGGAAAGATGCAATCTCGCAGGTCCTCGCCGTCCCTAGCCACCTGAAACAGCAGTCGAGTCGGTTTGTGGCGTCGCGGGTAGGGCATCCCACGGCATGACCTTTGTCATCAGCAGGTGGCGGTGCCATCACAGCGCACATGTGGCGTGACACATGGCTGCCACAGGGTACGATCGACGCCCCACATGCTCCACGCGGTTGCCGAATGTCCTCCGATGAGGATGCGTGCGGGCGGTGAAATGGAGAGTGGAGATGGAGGGCGACGGCGCCAAAAGAAATGGGTGCAGGCGGGGAAGAGAGCGGCGCCACGACACTTGAAGTTGTCTCGGCGGCAACTCTCTCGGTGGCGGTGACGGCAATGATCTTGTGATCACTCACCGCGCACAGCTGACGGGAGAGTGTGATCATCCAAGGATATGGATGAGCGCGCGAGCTCCTTATCTAAACTCTGGGTTGTCGATGGCTGATCTGATTCAACGAGGATGGATATCTGGTCATGTCTCGCTTTATTGGCGGCACTGGTGCTTGGACATCTGCAAGGATCGAATGCATTCTATTGCCAGCTGATTACACGCCACCTGCCGTCTCTATCTACTGGATTTTCAGCGCGATCTTGGCTGCTTCGTACGTTGAGATCATGATGGCGCAGGCTGGCGCTACTTTGATAACCCGCGGTGTTAAGCCCGACGAGACACCTCGCATGCCCTCTGTTTGCCAAACGTGCTTGAGCAGCTGGAGCGACGTACGTGGCCGTCCCGTTGAAGTCTCCGAGTATGCAGACACCTGTGCTCGAGTCTTGACGACGTCGAACGGATGCGTGATGAAGGTAGCGAGTGTGCCAGCCAGCACACCTGACAGGAACGCGACGACGACGTGCTTGCGCTGAGGATCTTCAATTGACAAGTGCTGACTCAGGTATGGCTTGGAGGTTTCAATACCATACCAGTACATGGCCGAGAAGGGGATGTCACGAGCGAGAGTCGCACCCAAGCCAGCGCATAGCCTTCGTGGCCCACCACTCATTACTTGTCGAAGATGCGTGAGGAACGACTCCGAGTTGGTCGTCGCCTGCATCTGGACGCGGATCACTTCCAATGGTGAGAAAACCGTCGCCGCACCCGTCCGAGCGATACTTCCGGCTGCCATCGCGAGCGTTCCGGTGTTTTGATTGGGAAAAGTCTCCCTCAATCGTCGTAAAATGGCTTCGTACGATGTAAAGTACATGGCAGTCGAGGGGACAGCGATGAGAAGTGTCGGAGGGAGACCAGCATAGAGAGCCAATGGACCTTCCAGACGGACGATACGCGCCATAGTCCGGATGAGACTCGTGGGCTTCTGGGAGCTACAGATCTCTTCAGCCTTGCATTGGCAACGCTTGAGCAGTCGATCTTTGGGCAGAATCGTATCCATCAAGCCATTGGAGAAGCAATAGTGTGACGCCTATTGTACACAACGCACGCATTACTATTCGAGCAGCCGCCCCATGCAAACCCAAAGCTGCGGTACCTTCTTCAGCTCCTGAGGCACATGGACGATGTCGGGTGCTTGGACCTGCAAGCGTGTCTTCACCACTTCAAGCGCTATATACAAGATTCCCATGCGTCAGTCATTGTCGAATGTTCGAAATGATTCCGTCGAACGCAGACGTACGCGCCACCTACTCAGATCAAATACAGGTGAGTTGCACGCCCATCAATCACAGTCGTCAGCAGAGGTTCCACTCACAGCCAGCGAGGTCAGCAGGGCGCCGATCGACGCCGCGCAGGATTTCTTCAGCGTCTCATCCATCGTCCTCCATGCCCATTCATCACGCACCAGCCCATAACGTCCGCAGGTCTAATTTTAGCCAATCACAATGCGTCATTCTGGTCCTATTTCAGGACACCCGTGACACCTAAAACGCAGCTAAAACGTTGGTAGTTGGCAGGTGAGATACACGGGTCCACTCAGACTAAACCCATATTTCGGGTTCATGAACCCGTCTTGGACTGATTTGGGCACCTTCAAGCCACCTTCCAGTCGCGACACGACCCCCACCCCTATCCGACCACCAACTTCGAACCCACCCACCCGCGCCCCTGCCGGGCTAAATCGCGAGTCTAACGCTCGCCTTCCTGAGTTTAGACCACGTTTTCCTCAGTCCACTCGAGAATCAAGAGCTCAGCAGTATGATGGAACCTACTTCATCCACCGCCAGTATGTGTATGCTTGTGACGACGCGTGTGCGTCGATACATGTGACCTACAGCGCTCTGACTAACGCGTAGCTCATGCGGCACTAGCCTCGACGCAGGCCCAGCAGGGCGGTAGCTTCCAGGTCCCAAAGGTGATCAAAGACAAGGCCGACGACATCACGCACCGCATCTCGTCCACCGACATCAAGCGCATCAATGGCTACATGCGTCTGGCCAACCTCATTGGCGCGTTGCTCCTCGGCGTCACCGCCTTCATCCGCATGTTCACCTCCAGCACGTACTCGCACTTCATCGTCGTCGTTTTCCTCATGTACGCAACGCACCATGTCGAGACAGGCTCCCTGATCAATGACTTACTTTATATGTTGCTAGTGGTATGACGGTGGGTTTGGTCTTCATTGAGAACCACGAGCAGTTCCCATCGATCGCGGAGAAGGTGAAGCTCAACTTTGGCTTCATGTTCACGGCCATGGGCAAGGCGGCCTACATCCTCTCGTACGATATGCCCCTCATAACTTATGTCTCTCGTCTCGTGCTAATGGAAATGTCTATGGAATTGTAGGATCGGTTTCCTGTCGTTCTCGCAGGGCTGGATCGGCTGTGTGCTCGGTGCCTTCTTCATTGTCCTCGCGCTTTTCAACTTCTTCCTCATCCGTCGCGTACGTTTTCACCACTGTACCCATTCCTTGTCGTACCATCCACTCACTTGAAATTCTCTCCCACAGCACCCAGCGTACCACACGCACATGACCAACACGCAGAGCACGCAGCAGCAGGCCGACCTCGAGTCCATGCCAGAGCTTCGCTACAACCAGGCCCCAGTGCAGACCCAGGCCGCCCCAGCTGCCCCAGCGTCGACGACGGCTGCTGCCTCCCATGTCGTGGTGTAAACGCACATTGAGGAGTCGAGTTCGTCACCCAGATCTTCTCGTGGCGGCTTGTTCGTCTCTCTTTTGCATTTGAGTACTACGTAACGCTTTAATGCACTGCATATTTAGCGACTCTGGCGTCTGCATCCTTTCAAGATACCGTTGTGGTTGACTAGATCGTACAGAGGCGAGAGGACAGGAGAGGACTCTCCATACACTGGAAAGAGCATTGAACAGCCAGCGAGAACAGGTTCGTTACATGTTATCATGTACATTTGAGTGACACTATTCCCGAATGACAGGTCGCATTCTGCTCGTCAGCGACTGGTTTATTCCTTGGCCTCGCCACCGTGCTGCGCCACGACACCGTTGCCGTGGTACTTGAGCGTCTTGACCCAGTTGCTGCGACGGCCCGTTGGGTGCTTGAACTGCACGTGCGACTTCTTACCGTGCTTCTTGATGAAGTTCTCGATGTGAAGAGGCAAGAAGTTGTGCGAGTACGCGATCTCACCGTCGAACTTGCCGACTTCGGCAGGCTCGTGGATCTCGACTTCCCAGCCTTGTCGCTCGGCGAACGAGAGGGCGTCCTCCTTCTTGTCGAACTTCATTACCATGCCGTGCAAGGCATCGGCCGTACTGGTCCAGCCCATCAACGGGTTCTTCCACGTGCCTGTGCGAGGAATCAATCAGTACGAGTCCAGGGATCCAGAGATTTGTCCAGGTTTGCTACGTGAACGTACGTGGGGCGTCGAAGCGGATCTCCCAGTGACGTGTGTTGTACGTGCCGCTCTGCATCTGGTGACGAGCTGGCATGAAAACCTTGACCTTGCGGCCGGCCGACCAAGTGTCGACACCCGACACGAGCGCGGTCTCGGCTGGGTACGGCATCGGCGCGGCGTTCACCGAAGGGCTCACGGAGTCGGTCGCGTGGAATGGCAAGACTAGATCAAAACCCCGTCGGTATTAGTACCATATCCAGTTGAAAAACCAGTCGGTCGTCGAACGTACTCGTGCGCTGCGACTCGTCGAGCACCTGCTTCTTGAGCACGGCCATGAGGGCATCCTCCTTGGCCACGTCCTCCTCCGTCTTTTCCGAGAAGTAACGCACACTAGCGCGCACGCCCTGGCGCTTGGTCTGCGCGCCGAGCACACGCGTCGAGGTCACTCGCAACGCCATGGTCACTCCTGGGAGCTTCTCAGTTGTGGTGCACAGGACACCGCTGGAATCGCCCATCACCCAAAAACCCACGGTCTAAATAATGTCAAAAGTAGACACCTCCCAGCCATCTATTCACATCCACTAGACGAGTCAGTTCGCTAAACTACAATTCCCCAATTGCGCGCACTTGATGACATGTCATCGACGCTTCCGCTTGGTGAAGGAGGGTGCGAGCACGACAGCGCCCAGGACGCCACGAGGGCGACAGTGGCTGCTAGGAGACGAGCATGTGGAGTGGGGAGGGTGGCACGTGCAAGATGAAAGTGACGACGAGAGGAGACACGAGCGTCGCGCAGTGGTGCTCAGGACGGTGGTCTCCTGTGGTTGTCAAAACGACGTGAGCGCAGCAGCTTCCTCCTCGAGCGAGACGAGGACCTTGAGGAACTGCTCGACTTCGATCGTGTCGCGCAACGAGTACGCGGCCTTGGTGGCAGGGAGCTGCTTCAAGTTGCCTGGAATATCCGCGTTGGTCGCCTCGGGATCGCGGACAATGATCGAGATGCCTTTACCGATTGAGCGCGAGTTGAGCGCGCTGAACGCATCTTCGTCGCTGACGTCATCGCCGAGGTAAAACGGCACGACGTTCTCGGCATCCAAGCCAAGCTCCGACAGAATGTACATCACGGCACGTCCCTTGTCCCAGTCCACACGAGGGCGGAGCTCAAAGACCTTTTTGCCGTGCTTCTTGACCAAGCTCGGGTGCTGAATGATGTAGTCATCAACGATGTCTTCAACTTCAGCCTGGAATTCCATGGCGACATGACGGTAATGCACTGAAACCGCAAGGTGGTTGTCCTCCATCTCAGCACCTGGAATGTGCGCAATGGCTGCAGACAAGTCACGCACGCATTGCTCAAGCATAGGACGGAAATGGTCACCAACTTGACAGTTGATTGGAAGTGTCTTGGGTCCCTTGATGTCGAAACCGTGGCTGCCGGCGTACACGAGATTATCGAGTTGCACGAAATCGTACACCTTCTCAGTGGATCGGCCTGTCACAATGGTCGTTATGTACTTGGACGAGAGCGTGTTCAGTGCGTGCCGCATCTCGTCGGTCATAAAAGCGCGATCTGGGATGTCCACAATGGGAGACAGCGTGCCATCATAGTCCAAAAAGACAACCGGCTTCTTGCCTGCCACACGTCAACCCATTGAGTCAGCAAGACGCCGTCAAGAGTCGTCATTTCGTGCGTCCGCTTACCAGCTACCGTCCGGCGGATGCTCTCGAGATCGCGAAACGCGTTGGTTGGGTGTACCATGGTCATTTTCTCTGCATCATGCCAAACACGCGGCGATCAGCAACGAACTTTATGCACCAAGCGACACCTACTAGTCCACCCACCCGTGATCGCGTCCGACTCGATTTCTCGGTCAATTTCGACCGCCAGCACTTGGTTCGACTCGTTGAATTTGCAGTAGTTCGTCTACGTGCACAGGCGTCGACACAGATCTCTCTTGACGTCTCCACCGACCAGCAGCTGCTGCTGTCTCCTCCACCGCGTGAGTGTCCGTCTCACCACATTCGAATGTACCAACGAGCACCACGCGGATAACACAGAGGTAACACCTCACAGAGGTTTTGAGGTGGAACACCATCCGTGGAACAAGGTTTTATACCCGTTTTCCTATGTGAGATAGAAACCCGTTCAAATCGTTTCCCAACTTTTGAGATAGAGGGTGTTTGGTACTGCTAGATTGGATATTCGAATGGTTGCTATTTTTGAGTGGTTTCCGACCCAAGTGCGGCGTTGCTCTCTGCAAATACACCGCTGCGGGATAGGACCACGCCTCATCTGGTGGTTGATGACTTCTCTGTTGTTCGCAGTCAAGTCATCGCCCGTGCCGACTGACGGAGGTCATGTGCTTCTGGTTTATGCTCCGATTGTAAGGGTATCCATTTTCACGGGTTTTCGAACTCTTTTCCCAGAACACAAGAAGAGGCAAGACGCAACCCGCGAATGAGTCCACACGCAGCTCAAGACGCACCTACCCCATCACCTGCTTGCACCTCGTGATGATGAGTTGGATGCATCGTCAGCGTTCGGTAAGTCGTGCTGAGCGTGTGACTCCTTCCGTCGTCTTTCCTTTCTCGTTTTCTCCAAACGTGAAATATTCCGTGTGTATCCTCAAAAACCACTGGGTACGAAGACCACGATTCACATAATTAGCCAATCCCGTGGTCCGGATCTTTTCGCCCGTGAGTCAAAGCCAAGCATGGAAGAGCCCCGAGCCCATTCCGCATCTTCCTCCGTCGCCATGCACACGAGCCAAGCCCTCGCCACGCTGCGTCGCTCGCGCACCGCCAACTCCAACGAACCGCTCGACGGCGGCTTCCGCTCGCTCTCCGGCGACAACCACGCGCTGCGTCGCTCGTTCCCCACGGAGCGCCAACCGCTCATCCCGCCCAAGCGCATCTTGTCCTGCGAAAACGGCCGGCAGAGCAGCAGTAGCTTCTCGCCAGACGTCTCCAACAAGCGCTCGGTCTCCAAGCCCACGTGGAAGGAAGACGCCAACGCCATCTTCCACTTCCTCGTGCATCAGAAACTCAATGTGATGCTCTTGACCGCTCCGTTTGCCCTCTGGGCGTCGTTGGCGCACTGGGGCGACACATGGATCTTCCTGCTCAACTTCGTGGTGTTGATCCCGCTCGCCAACATGCTGGGGGAAGCCACCGAGTCGCTGGCGTTCCACACGGGCGAGACCATCGGCGGTCTGGTCAATGCGACCTTCGGCAACGCCGTCGAAGTCGTGGTTGCCGTCTTGGCGCTGAGCAAAGGAGAGATCAACGTGGTGCAGTCGTCGCTCATTGGTTCCGTCCTGTCCAACTTGCTGCTTGTGCTCGGCTGTAGCTTCATTGCCGGTGGCTTTGCCAAGAAAGAGAACTCGTTCAACGCCGTGGGCGCGAGCGCCAACTCGACATTGCTCATCTTGGCGAGCTTTGCCATGCTCTTGCCATCCTACATCTTCTACTTTTCGGGCAGCGACTCGGAAGAATCGCGTGTGGAGAAGACGTTGGCGTTGTCGCGTGTCGCCGCCATCTTCCTGCTCTTCATGTACATGCAGCTGCTCTACTTCCAACTCTTTACACATCTCCATCTCTTCCAAGGAGAAGGCGGCGAGGACGAAGAAGTTGATCTCTCCAAGCGTGCGAGTTTGATCGTGTTGTTGTCCTCCACATTGCTCGTGGCCTTGTTCTCGGAATACCTCGTCGGTTCCATTGACGGCTTTGCCAGCGAGCTCAACGTGTCCAAGTCGTTCATCGGCATCGTCTTGCTGCCCATCGTCGGGAACGCCGTCGAGCATGTCACCGCCATCAAGGTGGCGTTGCACGACAAGATGGAGCTCGCCATGGGCGTCGCCGTGGGCTCGGCTACCCAGGTCTCGCTCTTCGTCGTGCCCGTCGTGGTGATCGCGGGCTGGATCATGGGTCGCCCCATGTCGTTGGCGTTCCCGCAGTTTGAGATCATGGTCTACCTCATGGCCATCATCATCGTGTACGCCATCATCGCCGATGGCAAATCCAATTGGCTCGAAGGCTCCATGCTCCTCACGGCCTACGCCCTCGTGGCCTTGGCCTTGGTCTGGGTCGACATCCCAGCCACGACCTAGGACCTAGGACGTCGACAAGTCTTCGGTAAAAGTAGTATTTGACGGTCGAAAAGAGAGTCTTTTTTGACACGCGAGCAGCTCCGCTAAGTAGTAGCAATCCATCCTTCTATTACGTGCTTTGAAGATGACACTGCTGCGCTGTCGGCGTCGCGGGACGCTCCTAATGCTCTGGACTCTTGTCGTGTGTGTGCTTGTCAGTCAGTCGACGCGCGTGGCCGCCAGTCGCTACGACGCCGGCGAGGACGAGGACGACGAAGACGCCGACGACACGGACGGCTTCGACTTCTTGTCGACCAAGGTATCTTTTCTTTAGGACGCGGTTGACAATGACACGAGCGAGGCTAATAACGAGTGGTGAGTGAGTAGCTCGAGTCGATCCCCAAGGGAGTGGAGACAGCGGGCAGCGGCGCGTGTGACGTGCCGGGACTCGTCGAGTCGGTCGTCAAGCGCGGGCTCGTGACGCCCAGGCCCACGATCCAGTCGATTCTGCAGGTCAGCACAAGGCGACCTCATGACAAGGCAGGTCCATACTCACGCGCGTGCTTTGTGGTTTGAGCAGGAACACTCTCGCGCCGCGAGTGACGTGGAGACGCGCGCGTTCCAGGGCGAGACGCTGGGCTACGTGACGCCGTGGAACAATCGCGGCTACGACTGGGCCAAGCAGTTCCGACGCAAGTTCACGTACATCGCGCCCGTGTGGCTGCAGATCCGCGAAGATCCCAAGACCAAGACGCCTATCATCACAGGGTCCCACGACATTGACGACCAATGGGTCGCTGACGTGCGTGGAGGCGACGGCAAGGGTCCCAAGCTCGTTCCTCGGGTCGTTTACGAGCGCAATCGCCTCAATTCCAACGACGTGCCCGTCATCATTGACCTACTCGTGAAGCTGGCTCGTGAGCGCGCGCTCGATGGCTTTGTGTTCGAGATTCCAATCATCCCAGGCACGATGGACATGCTTTTGCGGGTGGGAGAAGCGCTGCAAGACGCGGACAAGCTGCTTCTGCTCGTACTCACACGGAGCTCCAACGAGGTGAGACCTTTCAAACCCTTGTAGTAACCTTTGCTCGTGTCTTTACTAGTGTTTCATACCCACAGGGCGCGCTCCCAGTGACGCATGAGATGCTCATAGATTTGCTGCCAGTCGTCCACCGCTTCACCATGAACGCGTACGACTACCATCTCCCTGGCCCCAACGCGCCACTGGGCTGGATCGAGTCCACTCTCGAGCACTTTACAGACAACGAGAAGCCAAAGATCCTCATGGGCATCCCGTTCTACGGCTATGACGGCCACGGTACGCTCTTGTCGACTCTGGAAAGGACTCTCTTGGGTTGTCTCTGACCACGAACTACGTGTGTAGATGCGATCGTGGGCTCTTCATTTGCCCAGACGCTCAAGACGCACGCCGGCAGTCGCCTTCAATGGGATGGTTCTGCACATGAATGCCTCTACCGCTACACGGGCGACGACGAGCAGCGCCACGTTGTCTACTATCCTTGTCTTCAGTTCCTAGCTGATCGTCTGCAGCTCTTCCAAGACCATGGCGTCGGCGTCGCCGTCTGGGAGCTAGGACAAGGTACGTTCCCACTCAGGCACGGACAGCTAAAAGAGTTCTCATTCATTGTTCATTCACATAGGCCTCGAGTACTTCTACGACTTACTCTAAGCGTTGATATAACTCAACACGAACACTCATCTTCTCGTCCTCGTCTTCTTAAGCAGTTGCCACCTCCTCCGTAGCCACTGGTGTTTCTTCCGGGCCCTTGGTTGCTTCGGTAGAGGCCGTGGCCGACGTCGGTGCCGCCGTAGTACTCGTCTTCTGCTGACGACTCACGTCGACAAACTCCTTGAGCACCTTGCGCACATCATCCAGCGAGTCCACAGCGCGCGCACTCGTGTGGTGGCCGGCACTGTGTTGCACGTCCGAGCCCACGACGACTGTGTACACCGCCACGTCCTCCGCCATGCGCACAGGCACCTTCTGCAAGCGACTGAACGCCACCTTGTTGTCCTCATCCACCTTACGCGCTTGCTCCAACTCGTCATCGTCCTCTGCCACGCTGCGCATGCTGCCCTGCGTCGTTGTCTTGCGTCGACGCGACTGCTTCTCGCTCTTGCGGCGGTTCTGGGTACCTGACGCCGCTGTCGACGAGAGATGACGCTGAGAGCTGCCTGCTTGGCTTGTGTTGCTACCAGTGCTGCTGTTGCTCTGTCGCGAGAGGGAGCTCACGGTCGAGCCCGTCGCTGAAAATCGCTGACCACGTGCACTGTGTGTAGCAGTCGTCATCGAACCACTTGGCGAGCGCTTGGCCGACTCCTTGGCTGCTGCCTGCTGCTTCTTCTTCTCGTGACGCTCCTTCGACTCGGACACGAGCGTGTTGAGCGTCTGGAACATCTGATCGTCGGTCCAGTCGTCACAGACACACAACACAAAGTCCACTTCACGTTGCTGCTTCTTACGGACTTGCTGAGGCAGCGACAAGTGCTTGAGAACACCCTCGACCACCTTGGCCTTGGTACAGCCCTCGTGCTCAACGCTGACCCAGTTGTGGCCCGCGTAGACCTCCAAAGCCGTGCCAATCAACTGGCGTTCGAGCACAATCTGCAAGTCCTTGGCTTGCCAACTACCAAAGTGCGGGTCAGCATCACCGTAATGCCACGTAAGCGAGCTCTCCTTGTCTTCAATGTAGCTGCCAGGCGTGCGATCGGTAAAGTTCATGAGCGTCGGCAGCACCAAGTCCTTCCACGACGAGTCCTCGTTCTCATCCAGGATGTCGTCGTTAAACAAACTGCCACTGCCACTGCTCGCCGACTTGGCAGGAGCAAACAACGCGTGGGATGGAGGGTTGGAAGATCCCGTGGACGAGGCGTAACGCGGTGGCAGCGAACCCAAGCTCAAGCTACGTCGACTGTTGTGACTGAACGTCTCGTAGAGCGAATCCGTCGACGACGCAGCCGTGCCGCTCACTCCCGTGCCGCTAAAGCCTCGAGACGCGTCGTACTGGAACTTGCTCATCGTCTTCCAGTGCTCACGGTCGTTGCCGAGGTTCATGCGGTAGAAATAACCGTCTTCTGCCGCCACACCGACACGGACGCCCTGCAGCCACGTCTCAATGAACTTGCGCTCTCTCGCACTCACAATGAACACCGTGTTGCTCTCGTCGGCACTCAGCGTGTCCAGCAAACTCTTGAAGTTCGGACCCACCGCAGCCAACGGCAACAACGAGTTCTGAGGCGTCAGCGTACGGTCATAATCTAAGATGATCACGCGGTTCTTGGCGTTGCGGTACGAAGTCACAAGCTGCTTGAGGTCGAGCTTAGGCAATTGCGTCGAGTCCGCCTTGTTCTGGAGCACGGCGTCACCGAGTTCACCGAGGAACTGCATGCTCCACGATGTCGCCGTGTTGCTGCTCACGTAACGATAGAGCTTTTGCTGACGGATCTCGCGCTCGGCACGCACCATACCCAGCGCCTGATGGATGCTCATCGCCACGTCCTCCGTGTTCCATGGGTTCACAACGAGTGCGCCGTTCAACGACTGCGAACAGCCAGCAAATTCGCTTACAATGAGCACACCAGGCCCGCCTTCTTCGCCTTCCCATTCGGTCAAGATCTTGGTAGGAGAGACCTGTGGAGAAGGAACGGGTAGACGCTGTGGAGGTGGAGGAGACTGCGGCGTTGTGGTCTCAGGCGTCATCTCGGATTCAGTCGAACCTGGTGGAGGAGGAGGAGCAGCAGCGCGTGCCGCCGCTCTTGCCGCCTTCTTGCGCTCTTCCTTTCGTCGCATGAAGTGCTGCTGGCAGACAATGAACTCGTGCGAGACGAGATTCATGCCGTCACGCGTCGACGTCACAAGACAGACATCGGCCAGGTCGTAGAGCGCACAGAGTTCTTCGTGCTGCATCACACTTTGGTGGATAAAATGGATCGGCGCGTAGTCGAGAGTACCGAAGGTACCGTTGATACGACCCACGAGCTGGTTCACCTGTGAGAGCAAGTTGCGATAGCTCTGCGTGCTCATCTCCAGCTGGTGGCTCATGTCGTAGCCAATTCCAGTCGATCGAGCGGCCTTCTCGCTTGACGTCGAGGCACCCGACTTTGGCGGCTTGCCAGGCGAGGCTCCCGGTGCCGTGGCGTTGGCGGTATCCGCTTGCTCTTCATTGCCAGCAATGGAGACACTGCTCCAACTACCGCCGTCGACACCACCTGAGCGCGAGGAAATGCCGATCTGGATGAAAACCACGTTGTTGTGCCACTCGGGGAAACGGTTGAGCAGCTGTTCCATCGCCAAGAGCTTGTGGGGGATGCCCTTGATGTTATCGAGACGATCGACACCGAGGATAATGCGCTTGGTGCCAAACTTGCGGTGCAAATCGTTCACGCGGTGCAACGTTGGTAAGCTCGAGGCCGCACGGGCAAATGGCTCGACGCTGATGCCAATGGGGAACACGCCCATGGATGTGAAATGGTCGCGGGCCCCGCCAAACGTCGAGCGAATGCCCTTGTGCGAGAACTCGACACCCAGCAGCCGCTCGCACGTCGAGGCAAAGTGGCGTTCGTAGTCAAACGTCTGGAAGCCCACGAGATCCGACTGCAACACGCCACGCAGCAGCTCGGCGCGCACCGGCAGACGGCAATACACTTCGGACGCAGGGAACGGCGTGTGGAGGAACCAGCCAATGTGGCAAGGCGGGATGCGCTGACGCAGCAGCGACGGCAAGAGCATGAGGTGGTAGTCGTGGATCCACACCGAGTCGCCTTCGTTGTAGATCTCGGCGATGGTGTCGGCAAAGCTTTCGTTCGCCGACTCGTAGGCTCGCCAGTCCTGCTTGCTGAAGGGCTTGCTCGCGTGGTACGTGGGGTTCGTGGCCGCATCGGCCGCGGGCGCCTCCGAGACGTAGTGGAAGAGCGACCAGAGCACGTCCGAGGAAAAGTTGCTGTGCTTGGAGGCGACGTCGGACGAGAGGAAGACCGGGAGACAGTTGTGTTGCAGCAAGAGGCGACGCACCGACTCGTGCTCGTGCTTGGGGATGTGCTGGCCGACCCAGCCGACCCAGAGGAAGTTGACGTCGCTGCGCACGCCCGTCAAGCACATGAGCTTGTCGAGGCCGCCCGTGGTCTTGGTCGCCTTCCATCGGCCAGTCTGCGGCACGCGCTCGAGGATGACGGGCAGACTATTGGAAACGACGATGAGCTGACTCGACGACTTGCCCGGGATGAGTGCGGTCGAGGGCTCGTCGTCGCTGTCTTCGTCTTGCTCTGCACGCAGCTGCATGAGATGCAGCTGGAGCTCTTGGATATTGGCCATGATCTCTTGCTCTTCGAGCGAGAGCGAGTCGACGCGACTCACTTCAAAGTCGGTCGTGCGCTGTGACACGACAAAGTCATTCC
Source organism: Pythium oligandrum (assembly GCA_020085045.1). NCBI lineage: Eukaryota > Oomycota > Peronosporomycetes > Pythiales > Pythiaceae > Pythium > Pythium oligandrum. Next base: position 654,539 of record JAHRIK010000017.1, read on the forward strand.
GCGGCGACGTGACGCCGCTGCTGCCATTCGTGTTGGGGTGATGGAAGTGGCTCGACGACGCGCTCGAGCTCGACGTGGAGATGGTGAGGTTGTGTCCGGATCCTTCGCCCATGTTGACTGGTCAAGTGGCTTGTCGTGGTCAACTGGCACTGGCACTGCGCGCGCGTGGAGATAAATAGGAAAGTGAGGCGAGGCTGCTTGGCGCACAGGGCGAACGCGAGCGCGCAGGATGTCGCATTCACTGACCTCTGCGACGGGAGGCGACCGCATCCGACGGTTTTGACAGGAACACAAGCGAACGGAGTAGATCGGTAATATACGCGTCTGGTTTGAGATTCCAGCGCTATTTCATGAAGTTTTGCGGCTATTTAGAGTAAATACGTCAGTTTTACATGGCTAGTATTGTAATTTTTGTAGGAATAACACAGAGATTGTGTTAATTCATGGACACCTGGTGGACAATAAGTTATTGAAAGCATTGCCGGTGGAAGGGTGGGAAGATGGAGCCATCGTCGGACAAGCAAGCGCTGGATGCGTCGGCCACGGGCGACGACACGGCGAATGCCGCTCGCAGTCGCTTTGACTCACGCGCACTTCAGTCGTCGACTAGCGAGACCATCAACCTCACGCATGCTGACGACGACGAGGAGGACATTGACACGTCCTCGCGGTATTTAACCCATTCGCGGTCGTCGTCATTGACCTTTGACGAGGCGTTCGCGGCGATCAAGCAGACCGCGTCGTACACCAAGCCCCCACGCATCGCCGTGGAGCCGCTGCCGTCCGCGACGAAGGACTCGGCGACTGTCGTGTTCGTCAATCGCAACCAAACGGGCAATCCGCTGCTCAAGGCCGTCAAGAACGTCAGTCTCGAGTTCCGCGACGGCCTCGTACCCGACTACGTCGTCAATCCGTCGTGTTGCGTCCTCTTCCTCAGCGTTCGCTACCATTTACTCCACACCAACTACCTCGACGAGCGTCTCCAGCGCGTCAAAAAGGACGACGTGACGCAGTACAAGACCAAAGTCGTGCTCTGTTTCGTCGACGTGGACGACAACGAGATCGCGCTGCGTGAAATCAACCGCGTGACCTTACTGAGCCAGTTCACACTCATCCTCGCGTGGAGTTGGCTCGAAGCGGCGCGGTATCTCGAGACGCTCAAGGCGTACGAGAACAAGTCGGCGACGCTCATCAAGGAGAAAGTGGACGCCGAGTTCCTCCCGCAGGCCAACGACGTGTTCACGACCATCCGCTCGGTCAACAAGACGGACGTGGTGACGCTGCTGTCGACGTTTGGCTCTGTCGAGGGCGTGATGAACGCGTCGCTCGAAGAACTCAGTCTCTGTCCGGGCATTGGCGCCAAAAAAGTCCGGCAATTGCTCGAGACGTTCAACGAGCCGCTCACGAAAGAGTCGTAATACAGCGCCTTTGTATTGTAGTACTTCTCTACACGTTCTTCTTGCTGTCCACACGCACGTCACCAAGCAAACACAAGCAGCCGCCACCCACAGAAAAATCATAATACGTGCTCGTTTAGTACGTTCTAGGAGGAAGAAAAGCAAAGCTGGAGACATCTTACACGTTGGACGACGGGGTAGTCGCGCTGTCGGAGCGTGCCGAGAAGCCCACGGCTTCGACTGCCTGGATCAGCGTTTCAATAGACACAACACCAGTGACGTACGCACTTCGCTCGTCGAAATCCACCATCGCGTTGCTCACGCCAGGCACCGCCAAGAGAGCATTCTCCACGGTCGTACCGCAGTTCTTCATGCACGACATGCCGTCGACCTGGAGACGCACAACCGATGGGTCCGTGTATCGCCACACACCGCGCTCGTTGGTCACATCGACATCAAACTCCTTAAAGAAGATGAACCCCGCCCCAAAGCCGAGGATGAGCGCGATGAACAGACCCGTCTCGTACGTCATGACCACAAGCATGGCAAAGTACGCGACCGTCATCTGAATCATATACATGAGCGAGAGCAAGAGTTTGCACTGGAGGCGGTGCATCTTGTCCAGCGGACGCTCTTTCCGAGCCGCGAGCAACTTCTTGCGCATCTGTTCACGGAACTTGACGAGGTACTCGTTGCCGAACGACAAGCCGAGACAGCCGAGGAAGCCAAAGACGTACTTGAGCGCACTGTTGAGCACCCACGGCTTGAAGAAGAGCATGACGCACGAGCCGTTGACCGTCGAGGAGAAACCGTTGAACATGACCGAGCCTTCGCCCGAGCAAAAGCCTGAGTTGCCTTCCTCTTCAGCGTTGGTGTTGGCACCGGTGGACGGAGCAGTGGTCGTCGAGCTGTTGGAGGACGAGGCTGGGGCAGGAGTCGTCGCGTTGGACGAGGTGGTGTCTGGCTTGAAGGCCTTGGCCAAAGCACTGAGCGTTTGAATCTTGGTCGCGTCCGAGCAGTTGTTCTTCTCGCACGTCATCGCCGACACGGCCACACGCGGCGTCTGGTTCACCTTGGAGAGGTATTCCTTGCGCGTGTCGGCCGAGGCAAAGTAGATCTTCTGGCCGTTGGCGAGACAGACGAATTTGAAGTTGTCTGTGGTGACGGCGGCGCCCGAGATCGGGTCCTTGATGCCCGTGGCACACTCTGGACACGACGTATCACACGCGTAGTTCTCCTTGTCACTTTCGTTCACAATAAACTCGGCCTGAACAGGGGGAAACGTGTCAATACAAGCTGAGAGCTACGAGTACGACGAGCTACGCACCATGTTAGCACCGAGATACGCCGTGTCCGTGGACTTGAAGTCATAGTCGTCAAACTGACGAGGCTCCATACCACACGTGTACACGCGCTGGCCGTTGGCCATCTCCACCCAGTTCTCGTTGTTGTACATGGTCTTGGTCGACATGCGGCACACCGGACACTTGTAGTCGCTGGACGAGACGTCCGCCATCTCTTCCATGGCGTGCATCGCGTGCATGCCGTGGGCCGCCACGCGTCGCGCGCCGCCGCCCATGACCAGCGCCGTCAGCGCCGTCGTCCACAGCATCACGCGCATCTTGAGCATCATCGTGCGAATTCCTGACTGTGGACGCTGGTGGACCGATTCGGCCGAGCGAGCCAGCTTCCCACGGCTTTGTGGGACGCGGTTAGCTAACCGGACTCAGAAATCCACTTTCCAGTCAATTTTCTTCAGGCGGCGACCCCACCCCTGAGGCAACAAAGACGGATTTAGAGAGGTCCATCCACCACGTGACTGTATGGATTCTACAAAGTCCACATATCGACTTGAACGGGTTATGAGTAAAACAACCGTTGCCACCATTTCTTTTCCAGTTGGCTTGTTGACTGACCGCTGGGGTCTGACGATTCGCAACCTGGGTGCGGTGGGGTGCTGACGAGTGCAAAAGCCGACGACGGGATTACCCCGAGAATCTCAGAGATGATTATGGCCATGATGGTTCTCATCCACAAGAGAACAAGGCGCGGTCGACAATTGCCCATGTATTGTCGACTCGGACTTCGCGCGGCCATCCCACCCAGTCGACAATAGTCGGCTGTCTGGTTGTTATTGTGCAACGTGAACCTTCTAAGTTGCAAAATCAGAGGGTCTCAGTCAACACTGACACGTCAAGTTCTTCCAGCAATTATTGACTATCCACGTAATTTACCGTAATAACTTGCATCTGAGTCCATCCTGACGCCCGTGCCATCTGCGGTGGGCGCATTACATTGGCGCTGGCCATCTCGAGCTCAAGTCGCTACGTGTGTGCGTGTATTGTTCAATCCACGCGGATAAACACCATGACGTCTCGACGGGGAGCCATGCTAGCGGTTATGCTGCTGCTGGTCGCGTCGCTCGCGCTCACGGACGCCGGCCAGAACCTCCGCAAGACCACTTGTCCGCTCTGTGATATGGATATTCGACCAGAGATCAAGGCGCCGATTCTCGGCAACCAGTTCGTCTACGCCTGTGAGATGGCTGGCCATATCGATCAGCTTCAAAATGAACCGGTAAATGGCGTGTCAAACGCGCTGTGAGATGAGATGCTCATTGTTTTCCCATGTAGAAAAGCAACCTCGGCGCGCCAAAGCAAGTGGATATCTCCAAGGACGTTGTCTACAAGGACGCCACCGACATCTCGTGTCCCGTGTGCGGCAAGGGCTTCTCGGAGCTCAAGTACGCTGTCCCATGGATCTCTTTGGGGGATCAGAAGATCTACACGTGCTCGGAAGAACACGCCCACGAGGTGTTTGCCAACCCAGTACGTTACACGTTGTCTTTCCCTCGTTATCCACACTCATGACCTGACGCTCTTGTTCTCACTAGACCAAGTTCATTGGGTCGGGGGAGACCGTCGGCGGCTTCTGTAACCAGGGCTCGGCACTCGTGCCGCGCGGTTCCGTCATGTTCAACGGCTTCCAGCTCGCGATCGGCAAGGAAGCCACGTGTGCACTGCTCCTCTTCAAGCCGTGGATCCTCACGTCCGCCGTCAAGTACGCCTTCGCGTTCCTCGGTGTCGTGCTGCTCGCCATGTCCATGGAGGGCCTCGGTGTCTTCCGTGACAGCGTGGAAGAGCGTCTCTATCGTCAGTACGGCGTCGTGTACAGCAGCGCCGACTACCACGAAGTCAAGTCTCCAAGCAGCGGCACGTCGCTCAAGGCCGTCGAGTCCACGGCGCTGAACGCCAAGGGCGTGATGATGATGCGTCGCATCCCCTTTTGGTGCAAGGTCGTGCTCGCGTGCTTTTACATGGTCAACCTCACCATCGCCTACTGGCTCATGCTCATCATCATGATGTTCGAGACGCTCTTCTTCGTGGCCGTCATCCTCGGGCTCGGGCTCGGCTTCTTCATCTTCAAGGACACGGAAGCCGACAAGATGAGCGGCAACATTGACCCGTGCTGTTCCACATAACCCACCACGAATAATAGAACGAGTCATTCACTTCATCATTCACAGTCATGCTTCCATTTTGCCTCTCTTCCGTCGTCTGATTGGCTAAAACTAAAGAATCTCCTTGATTTTAACCAATCAGATCACGCGAATGCGAATTCATTCGAATAGAGCGCCCTTCGATCTGGTTCCATCCACGGCCTGTGTGGACGAAGGACGGACGCACGCGGTGGACGGCCGTGGACAATCCGAGACGCACCATGTACGGCACGTACGCGCCCGAGACGACGTCGCGCGCGCTCAGCGAGCCCTCCGTCTTCCGCTACGTCGTGCAGGAGGACGACTCGCTGGCGAGCATCGCGGACAAGCTCAACACGACCGAGAAGCGCCTCCGCGAGCTCAATCCGCTCTTGACCACGAGCGGCTCGAAAAAGCGCGTCAAGCTCTATCCAGGCCAGCAATTGGTGGTCGAGGAGGCCAAGCAAGTGTCGCTGCCGCCACCACCTGAGTGCATCGACAATGGCTGGGGACAGATGCACGTCGTGCGCTCTGGGGAGACGCTCAAGTCCATCGCCACGCAGTACAACACCCGCGAAGAGTACATTCGACAGGACAACCGCCAATACTTCCCAGCTGGAGAGCGCGGGATCCTCTTCCCGGGCCAGATGCTGCACATCCGCTATGTCAACATTGGCCAACTGGAGCCGGAAGAAGAAGTGCCTGCGAATCGCAAGGACCTCGGCGTGGGCGGCTCCGAGGCGTTGACGCGCTTTTCCAAGTACAAGACGCACACCATCGCCAAAAAGGACACGTTCGACTCGATCTGTGAGGCGTACAACATCACCTACGCGCGTTTGTTGCAGATCAATCGCGGTCGCTTCCCAGTCGGAGCGCGTGCCGAGCTCGTCGTGGGCGAACAGCTTATTGTCCCGGATCACTACGCGTCCCAAGTCGAAGAACGCCGTCGGAACATCGCCGAGATCAAGCTGACCAAGCAGATTCACATCGTCGAAGCCGACGAGACGCCACAGTCGATCGCCGAGCGCTACCGTATGACGTACGACGAACTCCGTGAGTTCAACCGCGCGTATTTCCCAAAGGGCTACCGAGGCGAGATCCGTCCAGGCTTCAAGCTGGTCGTCAAGCGCGTCTTTGACGAGGACGAGTACCAGAGTATTGATGACTACCAACCGGAGCGTGCGTAGTAAAACTGGGTGCCGTTCGTGTCGCCGTGCCTTTTTTTCCTTCCTTCCCTTCGTGTGCACTAGATAAGCCTCTGAGCATATAAAACCAACCCGTGACGGCGTGAATCAACTGCTTTTCATCGCGTTACTACCTGATAAATTACCACCCGGCGTGTCCAACTCGACGTCGTAGTGACCGTCGTGGAGCTGGCGCCTCCTCCACTTCCTCTTCCTCCGCCTCCTCACTTGACGTAGATCCTTCTTCCTCCATTTCCTCCTCTGTAGACTCCTCCTCCGACTCGAAGGACGGTGCATCGATCGGGTCCTGCTGTGAATACTCAATCGCCTCTGGCTCTGGCTCAGTGGATCCGTCGGCTGGAAGGAGCGTCACTACTTCTGGTACGTCCGAATCCCCCAGCCAGCTTCGTCGAGGACGACGTCGCGTTGCGCGCTTGTGTCGCCCTGTGACCAAGATATAGAGCGTCAGGGCGCCGAAAGACGCAAACACCGCCGAGACCGCGATAAAGTTCCTAAAATCGGTGGGGTAGAGCTTGATCCCTGGAAGCATTGGCACCGGAGTGTAGTTCAGCGGCTCGGGTAGCTCCTTTAATGGAGTTGAATCCTGGGAAAGCCCAGCAATCGAAGCGATCTTGCTTTCTGTATCATGTAGGACGCTCGCGACATCTTCATTTGCTTTGAGGAAATCACGGCGCAAACGCTCCGCTTCCTCCGCTGCCATTTTCTCCACCGCACCTTCAGCTGCAACTTTAGCTCTAATCAGCATCGCTTCGGCTTGCTCTGCATCTTCCGTGATCATGCTCGCCACGGTCTCGGCCTCGCTCAGTAGACATTCGGCTTCGGCCACAACTTCTGCCGCAATCTGATTCTTCGCTGTTTCCATTCCAGCGCGAAGTGCTTCGATGCTAGCCTGTTCAATTGCCTCCACCTCCTTGACAGCATTCATCAGAGCTTCGTTAAGAGTCTTGATCTCGTCCATACCCTCAGCAGCTAGTTCCCCGAGCACTTCCTCGCGTTTCGCGTCCAGCACTTCTTCTGCGCGGAGGGTTGCTCGCACCAGCTCTTCTGCCTCCTCTCGTTGCTGGTGGAGTTTCGCCTTCGCCTGCTCGATAGCAGTCTCAACCTCAGCTTCAGCAGCTTCGCGCGCCTTCTCACTATTGACCACTTCTTCAACAATCACTTCAACCACTGTGTCGATTGCGTGCTTCTCGGCCTCGGCCAGTCGCTCTTCTTGTTCGCGGACAATCTGGTCGACGTGACGCTCACTTTCCACTGTTACTGTTTCTAAATCTTCAATATGGTCCTGCACCGTATTCTCAAGATCCTGGATAGCTTGTTGGGCATCCTCCTCAATCTGGGATTCGGCCTGCTCCGCATCGGCAATCACATCAGCCTCGGCCTCCTGCTTGGCGATCGCAATCTCCTCTTCAATCACAGACACCTCCTCACTGAGCTTGCCAATCACCCGCATGCGCGCCAGCTCCAGCTCCTCCGCTTCCACTTTGGCGGCTTCCGCAAGCTTCCATTTGCTGATGTCGGCTTGATATTGCAGTTCTTGTCGGGCTTCGTCCGCCAGGGCTTGCTCGTACTCACGGATCTCTGATTGAGCACCCGTCACGTACTCTCTCATCAACGACGCGGCATACTCGCGGATCTGTTGAGTGGCGCTGAGCTGGGTTTCAGCAATCGCATCGACCATGATTTGCTTCGTTTCGGTCACAATCGATTGTGTGCCGCTCGCTTGGGCTACGCGACGTCCTTTCACTCGTTCGATCACTTCCACTGCCCAGGCCTCGTTTGTATGCATCAGATCGTTCAGCTTCGCCTGGACAAGCGCCTGGTACGCCTCCAGTTCTCGGAGACGTTCGCGCGCGTTCATCACAATACGCGGATCCACTGTCGGTGGTGTCGCAGCGAAGAAAAAGTAGACAGACGTCATGATATCTGCGACCAAACCAGACATGTCACAGAAGACAGAAATGGCTGCACCAATCGGATCCTTGAAGAGCATCAACGAGCCCTTGACGACATTCAGTAGCCAAGACGAGCGACCACTCTCTGCAAAGTCTGACTTGATGACACCTTCGTGATTTGTCCGGTGGGTACCTTTGAAAAATGACCCCATTGTCGACCCCAATGATTGCAGACCCGTGCATAGCGATTGCATCCCCATGCTCCTCCCAACCGACATGATCCATCCCCATACGGTATGCGCTACCGTGTTCACGGCTGTGAAGATCGAGGACCCTGTCACCAATATCTCGATGACCACCAGACACACAACGGAGACGAGAACGCCACGGAAGAGTCCAAGTCGCCACGACACTTCAAAGCCTTCGTCAGTTGACGACTCCGTGGTTTGTTCTTCATCCTCCACAGAGCGAGTCTGCGGACGCGTCGACGTGTCTGCAGTCTGCTCATCTTCCCAGGCTTGAGACAGTGTTCCCGACTCGCCAGTCGTCTCTTCACCGAATGGAACGGTCTCTGCAACCGAGTCCAACCCGACTTGATCTTCGTGTTCTTCAGCAGATGGCGACGGAGTTGTGCCAAACTCAACAGTTGACTCCTCACTGACTGCGGCAGCGTGCTCTTCACTCATGCCTTCCTTTGTTTTCTCATCTTCCTCCATAGCAAGATGCAAAGGCGCCCTTTCCGACTCAATCTTCGGCTCCTCGTCGAGCCGAATGCTTTCAACAGTTTTCTTCGTCTGGGTTTCAATGCGCTCAAGCAACAAAATGGGTTCCACGCCGACTTCATTCACCTTGACCGGGATCGAGTACGGACGCGTGTGTTTGTTCAAGAGAAGGATGTGCTCTTCCATCGTATCCGTCTCCTCCACGACTTCGTTCGATGGTTCCCCATCAGTTCTTTCGTGCACAGTCTCTTCAATCGACTCGTCGACAAACTCGCTTTCGACAGTTGCACCCGCAACGTCGTCCCCTGTCTCCAGTCCAAGCGCCTTTGCTGTGTGTGCAAAGAGCTCCTCGAGTTGCAGCTCATCGAGAGGCTCGTCGAGTGGCAACTTGTCCTCGCTGTCTTCCTCAGTAGGAGAGTCTCCTCCTTCGTGGAAAGCGTCATCAGTGAGCTCCGAACGCAGATTCTCGCCCTCGAACTGCTGGGACTGATTGGTCAGGACATCTCGGCTCTTCAGATGAAGTCGCAGAATCACTTCATCCGAGTCGTCGTGGTCGGGCTCCGGCGGAGGAGGCTCATCGGGTGTTGGTTCCATTGGAAGAAGTGGCGATGGTGGTGACTCTCCAAGCTCGTCTTCTTCGTCTTCTTGTTTGTCTTCCGTGTGCTCACTCGTGTCTGGACCCTCCTCCAACGCTTCTTCGCTCTTGGTGTCGTCGTCGTCGGTTTCCATCAGATCCCGAATGTGCAACGGCAACGTATCCTCCTCGATGCCGTGATCCCCATGAGCCAGTTGATCGTGTATCGTGTCTTCCGTGGAGGCATTAGAACGCCCATCGTCGCTGTACAACGGCAGATGGAGGTCAAATGACTCCATTTCGCTCGACTCGGGCTCATCTGGAGGCGGTGGGGGCTGGATATCCACTGGCGGTGGTCGACTGACGGGCGTGCGCTGAGTCAGACGTCGTTCTCGGGGCGCACTCCGCACTGGTGATCGCGACAGCGGTCGTTGGTACCGAGCACTCGGTGGAGATGACAGCGGTGGCGTCGGAGTACGGGGCGATCGAGAACGCGACGCGGTCGACTCCTGTGAGGACGCTTTCGACGACGACGACGCTGGTGTCCGCGTCATCGCTCGCGTCGTTGGCGTGGCAATGCGCTGCTTAGCTGGTGTGCGACTCGCAGTCGTTGGCGACGTGTGTGGTACTCGTGTGGTCGGTTGCGGACTCACTGTGGCTCGCGGTGCGGCACTCGGCCGTTGTCTGTCTGCTCCCAGTGCGCTCTTGACGGATGGCGCCATCATATTCTCTCGCCGCTGCTGCAAGAGACGCTGCTTCTCGGACGTGGTGACACTGGGCGACGCCATGCGGGGCCGCGTCGTCTTCTGCTGCTGCTGTTGCAAAAGTGCCTCTTGCCGCTTCAACCGCCACTCGTCCAACTGTTGCTTGCGCTGATCACGCTCGCCACTCGCACTGGGCGTGCGCGGCACCTGCGACAAGCGCATACTGCTGCTACTAGTACTACTGGGGCTGCGCGTGGGACGCGTCGGCGCCTGTCCCGTCGACGGCGTCGTCATCATCATCCGCGGGGCATGGAGCTCTTGGCGCCGTTTGCTCATTGGGAATGCGCAGTTGCAGTTAGTGTGCACCACACCAACCCGATCTTGTGGTGTGGGCCACTTCAAACCAATCTGTAGTGTGGTGTACACCATTCGATAGAATGTTGAAGTGGTCATGGACATGAGCGTTAGGAGATGGACGAGTCAACGTCGACATCGTCATGCGCTCTCGCTGTGCACCACCCACTCGGATGCTCCATATCAGGCGAGATGATGGAGGTCGATCACTGCACAGAAAAGCCGCGGAGCCGCAGGTGCCACCGTCTACGGTACACTCAGCCTACGGATAAGTCGACATGCGCAGGTATTCAGCAGGCCAGACACCCCCCCGGATGACGCCAATCCCGTCCAGTGCAGACATGCCACCGGGAATAGAGACAGCAGTCGGATTGTTTGACATGGCGTGGAGGGAATCCGTCTGTCTTCGATCGGAAGAGCCGCGCGTCAAGAATCGCCGCGAGCCAGCCAGCCAGCCAGTCAATCGATCAATCGGTCGGTCGACGCGTCGATGTCGCCATGCACATGTACATACCAATACCATCGATCCAGAGGCCAGTTGGCTCGCATGCGCCACGCGGAGTCAGCACCAGGACACCCTAGGCTCATATCCATGCGACCGTTTCCCCGAGGTTTTAAGACACCAAAACCTTATGATCCATAAGGTTTTTATGGTCGTCATGAGGTGTTTCTACGACACAAGTTGCCTTTTGCCGCGTGAAAAGACACGCGCCGAATATGGAGACCATCACTCTGGATAGGCGGCGACAGTGACGCCGCGACGCGACGTGCGCGCGGGAGTATGGGCCCATTCCCCAACGCGAACGTTAGAGCCCACCCTCCTCTCCTCTCTGTATTGCTCATGGCCGACGTCGTCGTGGACAACCAGCAGGAGCCACAGCGCGAGCTGTCGCCCGCCGTCAAGACCGACAAGGGTGACGTGAGCGAGGACAACCAGACGACTCATGACAAGGTCGTGCGCTTCGAGGAGGTGACGTCCGACAAGCATGACAACAACGACGACGAGCACGAGCACGAAACGCGGCCGAGCGAGATCCGTGCCAGCGACGTCGACCGACGTCTGACCTGGATCGGCGAGGGTCTGCTCGATGGTGAAGGTCTTGAAGCCGTACAGCAATTCGCGTCGCTGCCTTCGGACGATGAGGTGTCGACGCCCAAGTCTGCTGTCTCGACAGATAATGATGGCGTGGTGACCAAGGAACGGTCCATGTCGTCGGGTAGCAAACTGACAGACTTTTTGGCCAAGGAAGACAGCTTCAAGGGCTTGTCACCACCAGAAGCACCACGACGTCCGTCGCCACCCAAGATCACCAAGCGTGAGAGCAAGTTGCTGGATTTCTTGGCTGTTGACGTCGGTGAGCGGTATCTCGATGACGTGTATCAGGACGAAGATCGTGACGAACCAACGGAAGAGTCGTCGGCAACGCCAACCAGTACGCCAGATCAATCGCCTGCTACCAAGAAGAACAACAAGCTCTTGGCCTTCTTGGCAAGGGAGCGCGGCGAGCGTTTCCACGAAGTTGAGAAGCCTGGTGTCGGGCCAGTTGCAGCTAGCGGTACCTCTACCCCGCCACAGGCATCGTCTCCACCCAAATCCACGCAGTCGACACCTGCGGAAAGCAAATCCCGTAGCAAGTTGCTCGACTTTGTCGGTAAGGCCGCTGAGAATCGACCAAAATTTGTGATCTTCAACCCAGATGATCTCGTCTCCTCGTCATCATCCGGCTCAGAGGGTGAGCGATCCCCAACGAACCGCAACGAGCTCCGACTCAAGAATGGCAGTCGCCAGCAGGTACACGGAAACCATGCAGGCCATGACGACCACGCTGGTGTTTATCGCCAACCAGTCCTCGATCGATATGGTCGCGAAGAATTGCTTGATTTCGGTCCAAGCTCAGATGTTACGACGTCTCAGGCACCAGCGGAACCTGAGGAGGCCAAGCCACGACGAGCTCCATCCCCAATTCCAACTCCACCACAGCCTGTGTCAACTCCTGCTCCAAAGTCTGACGGTCGTATCGCTGCATTCTTGCGCAAGTTCTCATCGAATTCGAGTCCGACTCGTGATCCTCCAGCTCCTCGCGCCCAGAAATTCGACACCCCACCAAGAATGGCCGCACGTCACAGCTCTCCTCCAACTTCGTCTCCGGCCCCTAAGCCAACAACACGATTTGAGCGCGTTATGATCGAAGATCGATCAAGCGCTACTAGCGCCCCATCGTCTGACGATGGATCCGTTTCAGTCCCTCCAGCCGAGCGATCCGCTGAGTCTCCAAGTTCACTCATTTCGCTGGACTCAAACACCCGACGAATGTCGCTTATTGCCAACATGCGTCAGATTGTGGAGGACTGTGAGAAGAACGAACTCTCGGAGATCTCGGTCGTGCGCATTTCCACACTGCTCGCCTCGATTAACCAGATTGTCCGTGAAGATTTGCGCAAGGAGCGTCCAGCCCAGCGCATCTACCGCCGTTTGTCAGGAAACTCCCCGACTCCAACCAATACTACTCGCCCAGGTCGCACTGCTTCATGGGTCCGCTCTGAGCAAGAGCAGGCTGAGTACGAGAAGGGTCACGTCACGACCATCGCTGATATCGCTGACTATGTTGACAAATCCGATTCGGAGATGGACAAGGTGAACAATCTCGTCAAGGCGCCGAAGCTTCATCCGATCGACGGTGTTGTGGTCGCCGAGGGCGTGATGGCTTCGCTCACCGCCTTCGAGATCGGTCAAAACATGGACGAAATCCTCGTGGCCCACCGTCGCCTGCTCAAGGACTGTGGCATGGAGACTGCAGAATTGCATGCTCCTCTCAAGGTGTATCAGCAAGTCAAGTCGTGCGTGTACGATCAGCTGTCATTCCGCCAGAAGCAGTTGTTCCGTCTTCTTGACACGAAGCTTTCCATGGATGCGTACCACAAGCAGCCTTGCAAGGGCAAGCGCGTGTGTGTTGTCGGTGCTGGTCCAATCGGTCTTCGTGCTGCTGTTGAACTTGCCTTGTTGGGTGCCGAGGTTGTGGTGGTTGACAAGCGTCACGCTTTTAGCCGTGAAAACATTTTGCACTTGTGGCCATGGGTTGTGCAGGACTTGACGAGTCTTGGTGCCAAGGTCTTCTTCCCACAATTCTGTCACTCAACCGCCTACTTCCACGTCGGTACGCGTCAGCTCCAGTGTATTTTACTCAAGGTCGCACTCTTGCTCGGCGTCACCATGTATCAGAAGACATCTTTTGAAGGTCTTGCCGCTCCAGAGTCGATTGTTAGCGAGCGACGACCATTCTACACGGTCGTGACCAAGCCTCAGATCCCGTGGATGGAGTTCACCGCCGTCCTTAGTGCTTGCGGTACGAAGGACAAGCTCAGCACTCAAGCTGGTATCAAGCGCTTCGTGTTCAGCCGTAAGGAAGCTATCGGCCTCGTGTGCTATTTCCCTAACCAGGGTACCACCGAGGAGAAGCGCGTCAAGGAGTTCTCGTGGACTCTCCAGTTCAAGCAGCAAATGTTTGCCAAGATGCGCGACATCGGCATCGATCTTGAGAATGTCGTCTACTACCGCGGCGAATACCACTACTTGGTGATGACGCCAAAGCGCCAGAACTTGATCGAGCAAGGTGTGCTCAAGGTCAACTACCCAGTGGTGTCGGATCTGGTGGGTGTCGACAACATTGACCCCAGCGCTTTGAACGATTACGTCAGCCGTGTGATCAACTTCTTCGAGATTCCACAGAAGTCCGAGTTCGCCCGCGTGCGTCTGTTTGACTTCAGCGCTCGTACCCGCGCGGACAAGGCTGCTAACATTCTTTCCTCTCGCGGCAAGAAGCTCTACGTCGGCCTCGTCGGTGACGCCCTCATGGAGCCATTCTGGCCAGAAGGTCTCGGCACGTGTCGTGGTTTCCTCAGCGCGATGGACGGTTGCTGGATGGTCTCACAGATTGGCAAGGAATCGGACGAACAGATCCTCGCTGATCGCGAACTCGGTTACCGCATTGTGCAGCACATCTCAGGTTTCCGACGAGAAGACTTGCAGAAGAACGTGCGTCGGTACTCGGTCGATCCGTCTTCTCGATACACGGTGCGCTTCCCCGCACCACTCAGTTACTAGTGTAGTCAACTGTCAATCCAACATCATTATTGTTTCTACTACTCATCGACATCTTTAGTTTCTGTGTGCTATCTGACCGACTCGAGCCCATTATGCAGCCCATTTGAAGATGGTTACACCACTTGCGAACTAGCATAGCCCATCTAGCCTATCCATCATAATGCTCCCTCTCTAATCCGATACCACCTCTTTCTTGAGGTTTTTGGATTTTTAAACCTGATCAGAGTGATGGTCATCCGCACTCCCGGCGCGCGCCAAAGGGAAACGAGCGCGAGAGCATGGAGGACGACGAGGATTGCTACGGCTTCGGCGCGCTCTCGGACATGTTCGACGACCGCCGCGGCGCCCAGACGACGACCACGAGCACCCACGCGTCTCCTGCTCCCGCAGAGGTCGTGAAGCGGCTGGACGTCGCCGCGATGAGTCGCTATTGGTGGTCAGAGCGTAAACTCAACGACTTTCGACGTCGACAACGCGAGGAGGGCGACGCCACGAAGGAGTATCAGCACATTGCGGCCAAGTTTGACGGACAGCGTGTGGAAGGAGGGCTCGGCTCGGCGTTTGTGGTGGAGGCGAGTTCTCAGAGTGACAATGGCGGTTTGCTGTGGATCCAGTCGCAGACGTCGGATTCCAACGCCCACGCGCGACGGAAGAAGGAGATTCAGGACATTACGAACCGGTAAGACTGCGTTGGGTGTGTGCGTACTGTGGACGGTGGGTGTGGAAGAATGATAACGACAGTAAAAATGCTGCTCTTAGCCTGGATCTGCTCCGTACGCCCAACGGCGGTGCCAAGTCGTCTGCTGCTGTCTACGTCGATATGGATGAGATTGTGACGGCCAAAGCTACGACTGTGCAACACACGGTGAAGGCTATCAAGTTCGAGCTTCGGGACGGCAGCTCCCTTGAACTCGTCTTCATGCCAGGTACGCGTCAGTTTAAATGATATCCTCACACGGATCGGACTCACTCGTGAATCTTCGTCTACACCAGGTCCGTTCTTCGACGCCCAGCACCGAGACGAGTTCCTCAAACTGTTTGCTGAGGTCCAAGAAGGTCGACGGGATTCTAGTCGTTCTCCACCAACGCATACTGGAATCACCATATCTGCCACACGACCTAGTCTCGAGGATACTTCAACCGCACAAGCTACTGCAAGTGCTCCTACTCCAACAGTCTCCGAGCCATTGAACGACAGTCACAAAGCTATGATTCGTCAGTATGTGCAACAGAGTGAGACGCAGACGGAATCCATCGACATCGCCAAGAAGGTATGAAGCTCTTGCAGAGATACATGGGATTGGCTAGTTAACGGTCGCATTATGACAGATCCAAGCTGAAACCGGGTACCATATTGGACCGCTTTCCAGAGACGGACCGAAATTTTCTGAAGACACAGATTATCGAAAGAAGACAGTGGAGCGATTGTCGAAAGCCCTTGAACGTATGAATGAAGACTGGAGAGTGGACGAGCAAGAACGCGAAGAGCGCACGAAGGCCCGAAGCTCGAAGGATTCTGACGATGCGTTCCAGTATCGTGACGTCACTACAAACGAAATGCTGTCTCTCGATGCCTACCGACATAGATACCTCGACTACATTGGTGCTCATCATGAGCATCCGATCCTACGCTTGGTGCCTCCACCCCCTGCACCGCGTCATCAGACACCGAAGCATAAGAGCTCTAAATCGAAGAGCAAGGAAGGCTCCACCACTCAGCTCTCCACTCTGAACAGAATCGAAACCGTGAGCTCAGTCGTTGGTTTCGACATCTCTCGAAGCTGCATCATTGACGAAGGTTTCCTGCACCTCCTTCGCCATCGTTCTGGTAAGTGTACCTTACATCGACTGGACATTATTAGGGTACCTCAACTGACTCGCAATCAATTGTGTCGCAGACATGATGGCAGACCCAACCGCTGACTCAGATGATAACAAGCTTGTTGCGGATGCGCGAGTAGCACTCTGGTCCACCCTTGCTGGGGCTCTTGAAAACTACCATCACGTGACAAGTCAAGTGCAGAAGGACTCGTTGACTCCTCGACATACGGGAAAGCGGCGTTCCAACACTCGGCGGCGTAGTCTTGTTCAGCCGAGTGTTGAGAGCCTCGAGAGCTTGACCTCTCGACCTACTGTTCCCAATGACGACGGAGACGTTTTCACACCGGGCACAAAGAGAAAACGAGCACGGGATGCGGAGTCAACGCGACGAAGAAGAAGGCAAAGCCTGGTTGGAAACGTCAACTTTGGTGAATCAGAGCACAAGCAAGAGGGCACTCCGTCGCTCAGCTCCCGCAGAACTTCTCTACTTCGTACCCCCGGTGACGGAACCTGCCCGTTGTGCTATGATGCCGAAGCGATTGTTGAAATGAAGCCTTGCGGGCATCGTGTGTGTAGGTCGTGCTGGATGCGACTGATCCGACCCAATGCATCTCCGCCGGTGGGTACTGTAACTGAAGATGTGCGACAGTGTCCTTGGGACCGGGAGTCAGTCACCCAGCGATAGGTGGCATGTATTACTTATCGAGGATGCCATATCGTGGTAATGGAGAGCAAAATGTTACAAATCCCCCTCAACATCGAAGGGTATTTCTGAACGTGGCAAACGTGAGCTAACTTCGGTAGTGAACCCGAGTCGTCACATCTTCAAATGTGCTTGACGTAATGCGTTCCAGCGAGCACGTTGTCGAGGATTGTCCTAGACAGTCACGACAAGACACGTCAGCTAGGCTGATACAGTGGAAGAAGCGCGCTGATGAAAAGAGTACGCCGACCGATTCCAACTCAACTCATTGGTATTTCAAATGCTGCATTTTTTATAGGGATGATTCAAGTAGAGCTGAGCAAAGTACGCCGACGTCAAGAGGAGAATTTCTTCATCTCTCAGCAAAGCAAGGTTTTGTCGAAGCAGAAAGTTGAAGCGGCATCAAAGCGAAACTACCAGGTATTACTTCATCGAGCGCTTGCCGAAACTTGACTAATAAACGTATCATGGATTCAGATTGCCGAGTTAATTGCTTGGAAAAGACTTCAGATGAAAACTCAACAAGAACAAGAGGTATCCCAGAGTGAAAAACAGAATTGCTTCTTCAGCCCTCATCTTTTCAAGCCGAAATCCGCTCAACTTGCTGTAGTTAAAGCTCGATATTTGGAGGAACCAACCACGACAAAAATGGTCAAAGCAGATAAGTCTAGGGACGTGAGTTCAACGAAGTCTACGAGCAATGAGGTCTTCGATCGTCTATACGCTCCAGAAAAACATCGGAATCAAAAGGACAAGCATAAAGTAGCCGTATCCCGGTCTAGATCGGCTTGTGCTGACGTGTCCTCACAAGCTTGCCTGCGAGCATTCCTGGAGCGACAAGAACAAAATCAAAAGGCACATGAGGTTCGTTCAAACTCTATCGTGGTTTCCGTGATGAACGATTGACTCGATGTTCACACTATGGCAGGATCACATGGCCCAGTTGGCTCGCGAGCATGCCTGTTCATTCACACCTGAGCTATCAGAACAAACACAGAAACTTTGCGAGTATCGTCGATACAAGACGACCGAAGAGTTGCTGGAATTGGATCGCGAAAGGCGTTTACGAAAACTAGAGCGCTGTATTGGGCCAAAAGATGCTCGGACGGTGTGTCAAGTCCGCGTTCAATCGGGTTCGTCTGGCAAGATCAAACAAATATCATCAAAAGGGAATTTTCCGGACAAACAAGAGGATTTCCAGGCATTGCTGATAACCTTACAAGCTCAAGAGCAACGCATGCGCGCACGGGAGCAACTGTCTTCAACTCACTTGCCTACTCCGTCGAGCATATAAACAAGATCAAGAACCGGAGCAGGATGTCCAAGCATTGTCACACCCGCCGAGACTTGGCCGCGATGGTGCGTGCCGTGGTTAAACACGTGCGCCATTGTGAGCGAGAATGGTTTCGCGTTTGGGACTCCAGATAGGTCTTGATACTCGAAGACGCCTTCGAGTCTCTCGTCACTGCACGATTCCAGTAGTGGCACCCATCGCTCCGCCTTGGTTAGCAACATTTGCTTGAGCTTCTCGCGATCGTTCTCCACCTCACCGTCGAGTGCGATACCCTGCGGAAAGACGCCGTCGTGGATACGTGGGTACCAGACGTCGTGCTCCGCGACGTAGATGTGATTCAGCGTACCATGCACGCTCTTGAAGAAGAGTCCGACGTCGCTACGATACTCTTCGTCAGAGAGCGCGTCCACAGCGATGAATAGCCGACGCGTTGCCCACAGGTTATACTGAGCCATTGTCAGAAGCTGCCGACGCAACGCCATCGTGTTCCGCTGATCTAGGAAGAAAGGGAAGTGACGACAGCACTGCGAACGGGACAGCAGTCGTGGTGTATCCAAGCAGGTGCGCAAGGGTCCACACAATGCGGAATGTTTGTTGTTTGGGCAAATGTGTGTCTCGTTTTCACCGGAGGAGAACTGGCCGTCTCCAAGTTGGAAAGCTGCTGCGTTGTACTGGCACGTGGAAAGCAAAGAGGATTCGTCAGACAAGAACAAAAGCAAATCAATGAATGAGCGAGAGGAGTTTCCAGCATCATTGTCTTCAAGCTTATTATTCTAACCCACCAAGTCGTCAGGCATGTAGTCGAGATCAAGAACCGGAGCAGGATGCCCAAGCATCGTCACACCCGCAGAGATTTGGCCGCGATGGTGCGTGCCGTGGTTGAACACGTGCGCCATAATGAGCGAAAAGGACTTCGTGATTGCAACGCCCGTGAGGTTGTGATACTCGAAGACGCCTTCCAGTCTCTCGTCACTGCACGATTCCAGTAGTGGCACCCATCGCTCCGCCTTGGTTAGCAACATTTGCTTGAGCTTCTCACGGTCGTTTTCCACTTCGCCGTCGAGTGCGACGTCCATCGGAAAGACCCCGTCGTGGATACGTGGATACCAGACGTCGTGTTCCGCGACGTAGATGTGATTCAGCGTACCATGCACGCTCTTGAAGAAGAGACCCACGTCGCGGCGGTACTCTTCGTCGGAGAGTGTGTCCACAACAGCGAAGAGCTCACGCGTTGCCCATAGGTTATACCGGGCCATCGTCAGGAGCTGTTGACGCAACGCCATGGTGTTTCGCTGATAATGAAAAAGGTGAAGTGACTGTGGTTAGCACGAAGTCAGTAGCACATGAAGGGAATGAATGTTGTTTGAACAAATGTGTGTATTGTATTCACTGGGAGATAATGTTCCAGATGGGCAGATTCACATCACGAGGGCATGGACAACGCAGCGAAGAGACTGAGGAGTGCATGCCAAATGAAAAGAACCCGTGGGAATCGCCGACCCGAACACGATCAATGCGGATATGGCGTCCATGCACCAAAACGGCGCACGTCCGAAAAGAAGAGCGTAGAAGACAACGAACCAAAAGGCTGGGTGGAGCAAAACCCAATAAACTTAGAACGCGATATCCTTGACGGCCTCCCAGGTGAAGTCCTCGTCCTCGCGACCGAAGTGGCCGTAGGCGGCGGTCTTCTGCATCACTGGACGCTTGAGCTTCAAGTCACGCTGGATGACACCAGGACGCAAGTCGAAGTTCTTCTTGACGATCTCCACAAGGTCACCGTCGGTGAGGCCCTCCTTGACCGTGCCGTACGATTCAATGTGGATCGAGAGTGGGTATGGCACACCAATGGCGTACGAGAGCTGGACGAGCACACGGGCAGCAAGGCCCTTGGCAACGAGGGTCTTGGCAACCCAACGAGCGGCGTAGGCAGCCGAACGGTCGACCTTGGTCGTGTCCTTGCCCGAGAAGGCACCGCCACCGTGGGCACCCCAGCCACCGTAGGTGTCAATGATGATCTTACGACCAGTAAGACCGGCGTCACCGTGTGGGCCACCAATGACGAAGCGTCCCGATGGGTTCAAGTGGTAGACGGTCTGGTCGTCGAGGTACTTCTCTGGGATGACCTCCTGGATCACGTGCTTCATGAGGTCAGCGGCGATCTGCTCGTTGGTGACTTCCTCCGAGTGCTGGGTCGAGATGACGACGGTGTGCACGCGCTGTGGCACGGTGCGGCCGTTCTCTTCCTTGTACTCGACGGTTACCTGAGTCTTACCGTCAGGACGGATCCAGTCGAGGGTGCCGTTCTTGCGCACCTCGGTAAGGCGAGCACCGAGCTTGGTGGCCAGGACGTGCGAGAGCGGCATGAGCTCAGGGGTCTCGTCCGAAGCGTAACCGAACATGATACCCTGGTCGCCGGCACCGACATCCTCCTCGGTAACGGAGTCGACCGACTGGGCAATGTCAGGCGACTGCTGCTCAATGGCAACAATGACGTTGACGGTCTTGTAGTCCAAGCCCTTGGCAGGGTCGTCGTAACCGATCTGCTTGATCGTGTCACGAATGACCTTCTCGTAGTTGACGTTGGCCTTGGTGGTGATCTCACCGAAGATCATGACCATGCCGGTCTTGGCACAGGTCTCACACGCCACACGCGAGTTTGGGTCTTCGGCGATGCAGGCATCGAGCACAGCGTCCGAGATCTGGTCACAGAGCTTGTCTGGGTGACCTTCGTTCACCGACTCGGAGGTGAAGAGGAACGTGCGGCCGGCCTTGACTTCTTCGGTCTGCGTCATGTTGGAGAGGGCGGAGGAGCTACAGAGAGCGGACTGGAGGGGAAATTCCAAAGTGAGCGGAGGGGAGGAGGGGCCTCGACCGAGTGAGTCCGCGGGGGAATTGGTTGGTGGATGACGCGGGCTGCCGCCGACGGCGGACGAGATCGAGCCAAGACATCGAAGGAGAACGTCGAAGAGAGAGAGGGGAGGGGAGGGGACGGGGTACACTGGTGAAAAACCTTGGCAATGAGGTGTGAGAGCAAGCGTTTGCACCAATGACAAGGACGAATCAGGGGAGCAGGGGCCAATGAGAGGGGAGGAGAGGAGCAAGTCAAGCGCCTGAGGGATGACACGGCGGAAATCTGATCGGGCAGACGCAACCCAGAGGAGAGGGGCGAATGGGGGAGGAAACGAAGCGTGCGTGGCAGGGGTCGGGGTGGCGGACGCAGCCACTTCCCGGCGGACGGCGCGCATGCATGCATCCACTCGTGTCGACGCAAACACACTGCAGACGAAAAGCGGATCTGATGACACGGTGGTTTTCCCCTGCAGACCGAGGGTGGCACCGCCACAAGTGGTTGAAGGAAGCACATGGCCGAGAGGCTAGCGACAGAGTCCCCAAAGATGGATGATGACGTGCTCGACTAGTAGTGTTCGACCAGTTTGCACCCATCTTTCGATGGGAATGTAGCTGTCTAGAATGTCGAAAATCGCGAGTCGTCGATGTCGAAAAGCACCACCTGGTCCCTGCGAATCAGACGTCGTCATACTAATCTGATTCCACCACCATGCCAATGAATGGAGTGCTGCCGGCGGTGACATGGGGCACATGGGACGACTTTGTGGCGCCCTGTGGAGACGCTGAGGCGCATGCGTCGGGTACATCGACTGCGAATACGCCCGATGCTATCGGAAAGAGCGAGAGAAGTCAGAAAAAGCTCGAGCGCAAGGGATTACGCGCGCCCAAGCAGTCTCAGCTCTGGTTCGAAGAAGTGCTGGACCGCGTTGACGCCACACCCTTTGGACAGCAGCACAGCGGCTATCACTGCAATCCTCTGCATTGTCTGCATGAAGAAACCCAACGAACAGGCACGGAAGTGATCCCGTGGGAGTCTCTGCCCGAAGGTATTCACCCTCGCGACGGCAAACTCCCACCGGAACGCATCCGGAAGAAGCGTCATCAAGTGGAGAATCTCGCCATGTTCCTCCAGCGACTCTTGCGGTGCGTCTTCTTAGCCCACCTGAGTAGTTTCTTTCGTATTGACCGCGTTGTGTTGTCTTGACAAGCCCTGGAGACGTCGTCGTCGAGTTCTGCGCCGGGTCCGGCTACGTCGCCTTGCCGCTTGCGTGCATGTTTCATGACTGCACCTTCGTGATCCTGGACAAGAAAGAGCCGTCGCTCGCCATCGGTAAGACATGCGCACGTATCGTATCGTGCTCAGTCGTCTGACTCTGCTGTTCGTACAGCTGAAGAGCGCATCGCTGCTGCCAAACTCACCAACGTCGAAGTCTTCTGTGGCTTCATCGACGGTAATACGCTCTGCTATTCACTTCTCTCGCAAGTACTCGCATGCTCACAACGCCCCTTTCAACAGACTACAACAAGCGGTTTGACGTGGGCATTGCGCTTCATGCGTGTGGCGAGGCAACCGACATGGTCATGCAGAAATGCCTCGAGTCCGACGCTGCGTTTGTGCTCGCGCCTTGTTGTGTGGGCAAGATCAAGCTCAGTGCGCTGTCCTACCCACGCTCGCAGACTCTGGAGGAGGTGGTCGCCCGTAATGAATACGAGGTACTGGCACGCGCGGCCGACTTTGGACACACGAACGACGCTGTCATGAGCCGCACGCCAGTCAACCTACGTCGTCGACGCTGCAAGACGCTTCTCGAGAGCGACCGCAACATGCGTGCGGTGGAAGCAGGCTATACCACCTTCAAGTTTGTCATGCACCCGCACGACGCCACGCCCAAGAACGATGTGCTTGTGGGACTGCCACCTGTTGATACCACAGGAGAACCAAAACAACGCACGCTACGACTCGAATGTACACGCGCGCTCAGCCATGAAGAAACGTATCGCGCCATCTTTGGAGCCCCTTAAGACCACGATGTTACATACACGGTATACACAGCAGCTAATAGAAGTATTCCTCGTCTTCGTAATCTGGTTCGTAGTCGGGGGCACTGTAGAAATCCATGAGATCGTGATAGTACAAGTCGCTATCCAAGCCAAACTCATCGTCTTCGTCGTAGTAATCGTCATCATAGTCATCATCGTAGTCGTCGTCATAGTCGTCGTACTCATCGTATCCACCATTCACACCATCGCGGTTCACAAACACGTCGTCCACGCGAGTATCCTGAGGCGTGTTCTTCCATCCGTACCGTTCACTCGGCTTGGCCTTTGCGGTGTAAAAGCCAAACTCGAACAGATCCACAAACCCTGTGCTGTCGATTCCCCTGCCCATGATGCGCAAGTGTACGCTTGGGTGCTTCTTCTTGACAGCGTCCACCGCCTTACGGAGGCGCTTCATACACTTCTCGCTGTAATCACGACGAACATTCTTCAAGCTCCCATTCTTGAGACGCAACACGACACGACGCGATGCACAAGGAAGTGGTCCCTTTTGGTTGGTTAACTTGGTCAGGAACGTCTCCATAACTCGGAAAAACGCCATTTCCGTCGGACCACTCTCATCACCAACTGTGATATCATAATTGCGTTGGGCCGAGTAGCCACTAGGGAACTCGTTGAGAAGCGAGTACAGGCCTTGCCCCGTGATGTTCACCGACTTGAGCTCAACAGTCGTGAGGTAGCGCAGCGCAGCGAGTGCCCTCATAGCGCGGTCTGTGAATGCCATGATCGTATGGGCACGAGGAGTAGTCTCCACGACGTTCCACAACGTGAACGTTTCGAGTCGAGGGCAGCACCGAGCGAGTTCAATGCAAAAATCGTCTCCAAAGAGCTCTTGGTTCAGCATCTTGTGCGGTGGGACGCGAACTGAGCTCGATGGACCGAAGATCCCGAACTGACTGAAGAAATTGTTGGCCTCGCCCGCGTCGTCGCCTGGATGGAACAAACCAACTTCAAGACGGCGCAGGGCAGGGCAGGCTCTCAAGACGACCTTGACGTCCTTGGCGGTGACACCATAGCCATTCGTACGCTTTGCGGCTTCGCTGCTCATCCCGATCTCACTAAAGTAGTTGTCCCAGTTCCATGCCATCGACGTCTGCAGCGTCAGCACCTTGAGCTCTGGCTTGACGTATCGCGAAAAGATCTCAAAGAACTCGGTCGCGAAGGGCACGATGCTCCAATTGAACGCCGCGAGGGCTGTCGTCGTGCGGCAAAAGCGCTCCCACGTGTTCTTGTCGATGATCCACTGCTCACCCGTTATAGGGCGTTTCATCTGACGATAGTGGGGTAGATACGCGTCGAGAGTCTCCAGTCGTGGGCAAAAGTTGCAGAGATTCAGCACGTACATGGTCGAGTTGACGTAGCGATTGGTGGTCGGTTGATGGAGCAAATTGAGTTTCACCAGTCCGCCCTTTTGTCCCTGGTTGTGCCAGCGCATGAGCGCCTGGAAGAGTGCGTTCATGAGCGGCTGGAGGTCAGGAGACGACGGTGACGTCGTTGGAAGGAGCTGGCAATTGGCTTCGGAAGATGGTAAAAGGAGCGTCTTGACGCTGAGACAATGCGTCGCCGCCGCGAGCACCAATGGGGCGACACTGGCGCTATCCAGCGGCATTGCGCCGAGGTTGAGTTCCTCTAGGTGCGGCGCGTGACTGAGAATGGCCGCCCATTGTGCTTGCGTCGCCGGCAGCGTCGTGAGGGGCGGCTCTAGTGAGAGATCCAGACGACGCAGATGCGCGCGACGCAGCGTCACCTGCGCGCGGACACGCAGCACGTCCTTCCTACTGACCGAGGAGAGTCCGAGAGACATTTCGCGCACGCTCACGAGCGCCAGGAGCTCGAACATCTGCTTGCACCAGTCTCTCGAGACAAACGCCAAGCGCGCAAAGCTCCGCGAGATCTCAGAGGCGGACGTGACGACGTCCGAGACGACGCCGCGCGGCGGCAGCACCAGGAGGAAGATGTCATGGAGGACGGACTGCGGCAGACGCGCAAAGAGCGCGCTTCCCGAGGAAGACGAAGAGGACGACGACGACGTCGCCATGTGCCTGCTCATCGAGTGGATGGATCGGTTGTGTGGACTGATGGTATCAAGTTTAAAGATTGGGGCGACCAGGAAGTCATTCGAGAGTGATGGTCTGTAGGGAAACCATCCAACAGCAACTTCAACGAACTGTATTTCAGCCAATCAATGAAGCATGTATACCCATGTATACTCCTTATCAGCCAATCCAATGGAGGAAACGCAGTTCCAGGGACGACATGGGCAGCTAATAGTCGTCATCTGGCTCGGGACGCCGCGTGTGACGAATACGTCGTCCAGCTTGGTGTCCTGACGGTCTTCATGCCAGCCGAACCACTCGCTGGGCTCCGAGACACGCGTGTAAAAGCCAAACTCGAAGAGTTGCTCGAACTCGGTGTCCGTCATGCGCCAGCCAGCCACACGCAGCCGCACCGTCGGGTGGTTCTGCTTGATCACAGCCACTAGCTTCTTGATGCGAGTCAGATACGCGCTGCTCCATGCCTTGTCCACTTTGCCAGTCGCGTTGGCGTTCTGCAAGCGCAGCACCACACGCGGGTCTTCACACGGCAACGTACCCGTGTGAGCAGCGAGCGTGGCCAGCAGCGTCTCCACGACGCCGTAGAAAGCCATCTCGGTCGAGCCACTCGTGTCGCCGACGCCGATCACGTAGCAGCGCTGGGTCGAGTAGGCAATAGGGTGGTTGTTGAGCAGCGTGAAGAGTCCGTTGCCGGTGATGTTGACCGACTTGATTTCCATGTACGTGAGATAGCGCAACGTCGCGAGAGCTTCGAGTGCTCGATCGGTGAAGGTCATGATGGCGCGTGCACTCACACCCAACACATTCCAGATGGTGAAGCGCTCGAGGTCTGGACAATGGCGCGCCAACGTCTCGACAAACTCGTCGCCATACATTTCCTCATTGAGCATCTCATGGGCCGGTACGGCAGTCTTCACAGGACGCGGACCCAGGTCGTAGCCGAATTCGAAGATCTCGGATTCGTCCGAGCCGTCCCCCGGGTGATAGACCGCCATTTCCAGCTCCTTCAGCGCCGGACAGGCACGTAAGACGGCGTGAGCTCGGCTGGCGGATGCACCAAAGCCACCGAGGTCGTGCATCACCTCCTCTTTGCTGCGTCCAACTTCTCGACAATAGCGACCCCAATCCCAATCCATGGGCGAGCTGATACGCAAGTAAGTCAGCTTGGCTTCTCATACTGACCAAAGATCTCGAAGAACTTGGTAGCATAGGGCACAACCAGCCAGGTGAACTCTATTCGGTCGAGTTACGATGACGGTCCGTGAGCTGACGGTCGGGGAAACTCAAGTGACGCAGGTCGCCCAGGGCATTCCATCGCTTGAGGGCACGAAACACGGCTTCGGCCAGTGCTTGACGCTCGCGCATTGTGTTACTGGGAGTTCGACGTCGAACCATCCGATCCGTCACAGGCAACCGAAGGGATGCCAAACCCGAGCAGTGCGTCGACACGGCGTCTACGATGACCACGACATTCGGACTTTCGGTACCGAAAGCCGCTGAAGATCGAGAGTCGTGAGGTGGGGCATGTGACTGAAGAGAACCATCCACTGCGCGTCCAAGCCTCGACTTATCTCGGGGACTTCGTTCACCTTACAGCGCTGCAGATACGAGCGACCCAAGATCACACTACGCCGCATCGCCAGCACAATCTGCTGCGTGGCTTGTTTCACTTGGAGGACCACATCGCTCGCCAGGCGCTCGGCAATGACGTCTCCAAACGCTTTGAACCAGAACTTGGCCACCGCCGACTTCTTTCGCAACGCGTCTACGAGGCGATCGCGCTCGTTTTTGAGGTACGCATTGGCTTCGTCTCGCTCGGGGAGGCCATACTCGATGATATGACGCAGTAGCGCCTCCAGAGCGTTGGAAGACGACGCCATCGTCATGAGGTCAGGGGGAATAAAGGGATCTGATCCGAAAAGATCACAATGATGCATTTTCAGCCAATCAAAACGACAGTATACTCAATATTGACCAATCAAAGGATACATCAGGGAAACATGACATGCATGGCCACAATGGAAACCGATGCGTTCGGCTCCGACACCGAGACGAACACTTCGTCGAGCCTTTTGCCCTGTGCACAGAGCTTCTGGTGGCCCGGCTGCTTGGCCGTCGCTGTGACGAACGTGCAGTCGAGGATCTCCTCAAAGCTCTTGTCGCGAAGGCCCTTGAGCCCAATGCGCAGGCGGAGCGAGGGCATTTGGGTGCGCACTTGAGCCACGAGACGCCGCAGACGCTGCAAGTACGCTCGACTTCTCTTCGTGTTCATTTTCCCACGACCCGTGCGGTTGTTCAGCAATAAAAGCGTCACTGGGCGCGTAACGAAGGGCATTGAGGTGTCCAGAAAAAGATTATCGGCCAATCCAAACATGCCACTCAAAACTGGATCATGCGCAATGGCAAGGGCTCTGTTACCAATGGTCCGCGTGCCGAGACAAACACGTCGTCGAGCCATTCGCCATGCGCACAGAGCTCTGTGTACGCGGTACTCGTGGCCGTGGCTGTCGTGAGTGTGCAGTCGAGGATCGCTTCAAAGCTCTTATTGGTGTAATTCTGCAAGCCGATCCGCAGTCGCAGCGATGGATGTCGGAGCTTCACGAGGCGAACTAGCTGCTGCAAGTGCTGCCAGTACGGTCGACTCCACGCGAGATCTAACAGCATTGTGCGGTTGTTCAGCAGTAGTAGCATCACGGGGTGTGACACAAACGGCATCGAAGTGTCCGACTCGGCCAGTTTGGTCAGTAAGGCCATGAGGATCTCGTAGAACGCCATCGCGACTGGCCCCGACTGTGCTCCCAACGCAAGCGTGTAGCTTCGCTCCTGCGTGAGGCTCGCGGGCGTATCATTGAGCAGAGCCAGCACACCGTCGACAGAGACGTTCGAAGCCTTGAGGACCACCTTGGTCAAATGCTCCATTGTCGCCAATGCTCGAAGCGCGTGATCCGTCAACGTCACGATCGCCCAGGCCCCACCCATGTTCAGGAACGGGTTCGAGATCATCAGTCGCTCGAGACGTGGGCAATCGCGAGCTAATGCAACACAGAACGTGTCTCCAAAGATCTCTTGGTTGCACGCCGGATGGACTCGGCATTCCTGGTATCGACTGATAGTCACAATGAGCCCCTCGAGTCGAGGACACGCCTTTAACACCAGGTGGGCGTTCGTCGCGGCTTGACCCGTATGGAGCGTCTGCGTACAAGGCACTTGCTGGTGATATCGCTCCCAGTTCCAATGGTCCGACGCCTCGAGCGATAGCACCACCAAATGAGGCTTCGGATACTTGGCAAACGCCTCGAAAAATTCGGTCGCAAACGGAGCAACAACCCAATGGAAGGTCACAAGTCGAGGGTAGCTCTGGCAGAACAAATCCCACGTCGCTAGGTCGATGAACCACTCGTCCTCACACAACATCGAGCCATCATAATCGACTTCCGTCCGAATACCGGTCAACTTTTCGAGATTTGGTGCCCAGTTGCTCAAGCTCTGGACAAAAAACGAGCTCATTGCACGGTTACCTGGTCCTGGGATCCCCGACACAGTAGGCCAGCGTAGCTCACCGCGTTTAATGATACAAGTAATGACACTTGGACGATCGTGCGATCTTGTGGGATGGTACTCTCGTGGACAGGCGCGAGGTGCAGACCCTCGAGCGCTGGACGCTGCGCGGAAACCGCATCGGTGATGATTCCGAGATAGAGACTTGGGACATTGGTGATCTCCATCAAGTCGAGCTGACGAAGCTTGGGCATGTGGCTCGACAGCGTCGTCCACTCGGCACGGACTTGGTCAGGCGACGGCAAACGAAGCCAAGACAGGGACAAAGTCGTGAACTCACGCAGATATGCAGATCGCAGAGTCACTTGACGACCGAGTTCCAGCGTTTTCTTGCGTGAGATGAATGTGACGTCGACGCTCATCGATTTTAGTTCCTCTCGACTAAAGAACTCGGTCGTGAGACGATGCCAGTCCCATGACACGAGTCTCACTTGGCACAGCGCCTCCATGTACTCGTTTTCATCCCCGCCTCGTCTTGGAGGCAGCGGCATTGACAGCCCGAGGATCTTGAGCGCGAGCGCCAGCGGAAGAGTCGTGAGTGACGCCATGATCGATAGAAAATGATCAACCGTGGAGACGGCGACGATGGTCTGTCCCATCCCATCAACTTTGTTAATATTCCAATAAATCCTCTGCAAACCGATTGTGCCCGTTGTCTTCAAGAAACGAGATCGCGAAGATGCGGTTGAACTACGCCCACATCATTCTGAGGAGCTTTGCTAGCCGGAGAGTCACTCGACATGAGGCAAATGACAACGAATCATCAAATCCTGCAATCCGGGTCAGAGCAGTCTCTAGCATATCGTAAAACGACGAACCTTCGAGTCAGCGATGGGAAAATAATCACCCTATTGTGGGTAGTCAGCTTCGTTTATCATCATGATGAGACCGTCTCCTGTGATAATCAACGATTCGAGCGCCAACTTTTTCAAACGAGTCAGCTCCCGAAGTCAAAGAAGACACGAATTGCGTGGGCACAACACCTCAGCTAAATCTCCGTCAATAAAAACTCACACGCATCCCTAACGCGTGCTGTGGACGGAAGTTGCCAAACATCGAGCTAAAATTAAAGACGTGGTGATAGAAGACGTTGTCGATCGGATGCTCGTGTGGAGTAAGCTCCATAGGAGGCGGGAGCTTCGTGGTCTCGGTAAAACGTGAGGTTGAACATATCCCCGAACGATTCGTCTTTCCAACTCATGAGCACCACACGCATGCGGATTGTCGGGTGCCGCTTGAGAGCAGTTCTGACCAGCTTGCGCAAGTCACGATAGTACGTCTTGCTCCACGAGCGCCCGACACCCTTCTGCTTTCCTGTGCGCTTGCTCACCAGTTGCAACGCGATACGACGATTCGCCCACGGAAGCGGACCGCTTTGCTCAGCAAGTTTCGTCACAAAGCCCTTGACAAAGCCGTAAAATGCCTTCTCCGTCGGTCCTGCAGTGTCACCGACGACAATACCAAACTCCCTTTGGCCCAAGAACCCTTCGGGAGACGTAGAGACGAGATCGTACACACCATCACCAGTGATATTCACTGACTTGATCTCAAGCATCGTTAGATACTACAGCGTGGCGAGCGCGCGGAGAGATCGATCAGTGAACGTCATGATCGTATGGTCCTGCTGCGCGTCATTGTTGTAGTTGGTGATCTGGAGCATCTGGAGCACGGGACAATAACGCACGAGAGCTTCGATGAAGTCGTCACCAAAGAGCTCTTGATCCATATTGGCACGAGAGCCGAGACCTTGGTTCGAGATGTGAATGGAAAGCCGTCGCAGAATCGGACACGCCGTGAGCACCGCACTGACGTCTTTCGCCGTCCACCCATAGCCCTTCGACGCATCAGCTTTGGTCTCGGTGAAGTATTGAGCCCAGTTCCAGTTACCTGGCGCGGCGATATCCAGCTCACGAAGCTCTGGCTTGCGATGCTTAGCGAAGATGTGGAAGAACTCGGTGGAGAATGGCACGACAGTCCAGTTGAAGGTCTTGAGTTTTACACACGTCGCGCAGAAGCGATCCCAAGTGACAGCGTCGATGATCCACTGTTCTCGACAGAGTAGCTCGCCGTCGTTCGCCATGCCTTGGCAGAAGATGTTCTGTAGACGAAGCGATGGACACCATTTGCACAACGCCTCGATGTACGCAGTTGACTCCGCGTACGGATCTGTTTCCGCCACGAAAGGGACGCCGAGCACACAGACACCCTTGGATCCTTCGCGCTTGAACACAGTTCGAGGGACGAGCACAGCGTCTTGGTGAAGGGCGAGTACGTGCCTGGCCGGCTCTGGATGTACTTTGACATCATAAAGTTCTCCAATCGCGGACAGAACTTGGATGCCTCGTCGATGATCGGCGTGGCCACCTCCGCTGGTGTGTTGACGAGATGCACGTGAAGAAGGTTGGGTGCGTTCTTGAAGACAGTGCATCGCCGTCTTGACGCTGGATCGCACCAGCGTCGTCCTGGTTCCAACGCGAGCGTGTTGAGATACGCGCTCCGTAACGTGACGCTGCGTCGGAGATCGAAACGACATTCCATCGCGTCGGCGGGCCGAGCGTCAGTGTGATGTTGTTGAGCAGGCTCTCGGCCCAGAAGTCCTTGACGACTGCATTCCACTACATGCACCACAGCGCTTTGAGCCAATCACGACGACATGAAGCGATGCCCGTGGATGCGGCGGCGTGCTGACCGTGTGTGGCACCAGCGTCCATGTGTTAATAGTCGACGCGGTCTTCGTAGTAGTAGTGCGACACGTGCGGCCACATGTCTTCGTCGGCCTCCTCCTCCTCGTGGTAGTGTGCGAATCCGCCTGCACTTCCGTACGCGCGGGCACTCATATCGTACTGACGCACTCTTCCGGTGCGATTCTGGAACATGTCTGAGGCACGAGGCGTCGGGTCGTCCGCACGCGCCGCCTTGGTACACACGGTGATGCGCTCGATCTCCGTAAAGAGTTTGCCTTGTAAGCCGATGGTATTCACGTAGACGCACGGTCGGGTGTCGGCGATGGAGGATATCGATCGTGACCTGCAGCATGGTCGTGTACTGCTCGTCCCACTCAGGCGATTGCGGTCTCGGATTCGAGATACGGTCATTGATCAAATGAAGCTTGAGGAATCTTTCCTCGAATGCCAGAGGCTCAGTGTGTCGAGCAATAGACGCGAGGAATGTCTGCGCTTCAGTGTAGAACGCACGCGGATCGCCATCCATAGAGTCACCAATGTGGATCTGGTAGTGTCGTTGCGCCGAATATCCTGGTGGGATCGCGTTCACCATCTAGAAGATACCTTGCCTCGACACCTGGGATGGCTTAACCTCAAGCATGGTGAGATACTGTAGCGTTCCAAGCGCGAAAATGCCACGGTCTGTGAGCGTCTTGAGTGGATGTTGGCGTTTCGAGTCTCCGATCACATTGAGGATCATCACTCTCTCGATCCGCGGACAATAGCGCACAATTTCCTGGCAAAAGTCATCTCCAAACTCCTCCTGATCAAGCATACGATACGACGGCGCAAAGACTCGAGCCGGATCGTCTGGTCCGTGGAATAAGCGTGCTCGAAACATCTCTTCGAACTCGTCTGCAAAGTCCTCCGGGTGATATATCACTACTGTGATCTCCTGCAGATTCGGACAAGCACGCAAAAAGTCTTGGCATGCTCGCCGCACTGGATTGAGCGAGCCGTCCACTTCGCGCATGGACCGATTCCAGTCCCATTCTATCGACGTCTGTAGAGTGAGTTTCTTGAGTTCTGGCTTCTGATACTTGCCAAAGAGCTCGAAAATACTCGGTGGCGTTTGGCGCGACGACCCAGTCAAACTCTTTGAGGCATCTGGCAGTCCGGCAGAAGCATTCCCACGTCGCCGTGTCAATATACCACTGCTCCTCACACGTGATCTGGCCACTCTCGCACAACGAGTCGTGATAGCCTGTCAGTCGCTCGATATTCAGACACCAGTCGCACACGGCATGGATTAGACGATCGGTTCTCATTCAGAGTCATTGGTACAGCAAGATGTCGTAAGCCGCCTATCACACCTGCATATGGGGCGGCTTCATCATTCGTAGCGCGCAACCCAGATTTATTTGTTTGTGGTCTTCTGCGACCTCGATTTCACGGACCCGAGGAAATTCGAGCGTCGAGAGACGAGGACTGAAAGCAGCTACCGCATCGAAGAGCTGGATCAAGGCGTGCACATGAACGCTGAAGTCTCGAAGATCGAGCAGTTGGAGTTTCGGTAGATGCGAGAACACGGCACGCCACTGCGAGTCGGCCTTCTTCGACAGGGATCCGATCTGCGGGCTGGTGGTGATCTGAATGTCGCGAACAAACGGACCGCGGAGAGTCATGGCTCGTCGGAAGTAGAGAAACTCTTGTCTCGACGAAGTGGAGAAGACAAGTGCCATTGACGGAGCACAATGTGCTCCGCACAGTGGTGGCTTGCAAAGCCCTGCCAGCTTGTGGAGACATCTGCCTTTCCACATTTCAAACGCGCGCTTTGGGGCAAACACACAAGTCATGTATTGAATGATTGGCATGCGTAGGACAGGCCCCACGAAGTGGAGCCCCAATTGAGGCCGTCCAAGCAATGCGAATCATGATTGAGTGGACCTGTGTGTTACCCGCGTCGCAAGATGGCTGGAGTGGTCGTTGCCAGTGAGTCGTCAGTGAGCCGAGTATGAAGCTTGAAAGCCTCGGACGTTCGACAGCCGTGGAAGTAGATAGTGAGAGTGCCGATGCCGTTCCTGTAGCACCGCCTGGCCGGAGAGAATGTGAGGAGCACTTGGATGGATAAAGCCCGATGCGCTTAGCGCCTTTCCGTGTGGCACAAGTGATGCTGGCTGCCGAAACTATGCGGACTAGCGCAAGGCCGCCTTGAATCGTCTCGGATTCTCGAAGCCGGATTCCCATCGTTTGGCCGATACTGGGTCGACCGTCGCCAGAGAAGACGTGCGCATTGACCTGTGAGGAACATCACACATGCTGAGATCGCAAACCGCCCTGATCACTTACGACAATACGGCTGAAGATGTTGGGGTCTTCTTCTCATTTGGGAGAAGGAACTCGATAATGCATGAAGACGCCACTGCAGGTAGCGCAGAGTTGTCGAAGGGTATGGTGTCGCTAGCAGTACGTGGCGAAGTGGAGGAGCGCCGCCTCCGTTCACCTTTGCCGCGTCCGTCCAGCAAAGCACGGCAAACTCGTATTTAGGCAATCAAACGATTGCACTATGGTTGTTCTTATCTACTACGTATGCATGCATTGGCCAAGGCGCCAAAAGGCACAGCACGATCACTCGTCTTCCGGGAACAAGTCGGAGGGTCGAAGCGCCATGATTCTGATGGATTCGAAGGGGTAATCTCGGTGATAGAAGCCGTCTTCGATCTTCTCGTCGAATGGACAAAGCTCCATAGAATTTGGAACCTTCATACCGTCAGTGAACATGGTGAATCGAAGGATATCGCCGAAGGATTCACCATCAACCTTCAGCAGCACAATCCGCAGGGTAAGCGAGGGATGGCGTTGACGAACTAGTCTGACCAACACGCGAAGTTGCCAGAGATACCGCTCACTCCATGCCCTATCGACCAAAGCGTCACTGTCGGCGTGCCGGTTGTTGAGATTCATCACAAGTCGTGGGATCGGTTCGTTGCAATCTGCTAAGAGCACAAGAAAGGTATTGAGGGCACCAAAGAACGCCATCTTCGCTGGGCCAGAATCATCTCCAACTGTGATTGTGTATGTGCGTTGACAACGGCGCTTGGACATCGCAAGATCAAACACAGCTTCGCCCGAAATGTTGACGGCTTTGATATCCAACTTGGTCAGAAATTCGAGTGATCCAAGAAGACGAAGCGATCGATCGGTGAATGCCGTGATTGTGTCTTGTTTCCCTCGCCCCTTTCCATCAACGCTCAGCAGCTCGAACGACGTAAGATCTGGGCAGCAGCTAACAAGCGCTTCGCAGAAATCATCACCAAAAATCTCTTGGTTCATCGGAAGACGACCGTCACCAGACTGTGCAGGGACGCGAATGAAGAGACGCCGCAGACCAGGACACGCTCGAAAGATAGCACCCGGGTTCCTTGCATTCCATCCGAATCCTCGTGCTGGATCCGCGCGAGTGGCTTTGAAATATCGATCCCAACTCCAGTTCGCTGGGGCAACAAGGTGGAGCTCACGAAGTGCTGGCTTGGGGTGTTTTCCGAAAATCTCAAAGAATTCGGTTGAAAACGGAATTGGCGTCCAGTTGAACATATCCAACTCTACACACGAGGCGCAAAAGCGTTCCCATGTAACGCGATCAATCACCCACTGTTCCTGGCTCATAAATCGGCCTTCCTTGGTCATACCACACGAGAAGATGTTATGCGCTCGAAATTTTGGGCACCACTTCGAGATGTTTTCGACATATTCGGTAGACTGTTTGTGTGGGTCTGTCCCCAACAGAAGGGGAAAACCAAGAACGCGCATGCCTTCCGAAACCTCGGAGTTGTACGATCGCTCCATTGCACAAGCAACGGTCTTCATGAGCTTGGTGCGTGAAGTTGATGGACTATCAAAGCGCCCGGGTAGCTGGATATTTGCAAGTCTTGGGCAACTACGAGATGCAGAGTCGACAATGGTACTGGCAACTTCTGCTGGCATCTCGACGAGGTGCAGAGCCCGTAGTTCTGGTGTATGCTGAAACATCGGCGCCCATAGCGAACTCGTCTCTAGTAGCTCTGCGTGGTCCTTTGAATCAGCCTTGACGAAGACCGTGTTCAGTCTGGTGCGACGCAAGGTGATGTGGCGGCGAAAATCCAGCATATCTTGTCGCTTCGGTTTGCACAACCTCATTCGCAACTCGCTCAGCTCTTCATGAGAGTGGATGTCCGTCACGGTGTTATGCCACAGCTTACATACCAGAGCGAGTGTGAGATATGACACTGGCTCGGGCTCTGGAATCTCCACAAAGAACTCGGCGGGGAGGTCCTTGGTCAGCAGCATCTTGAGTATCTCTTGCAAGAGCGCGAGCGGCAGCTTGTCAAAAGGCGAGGGAGTCGGCGTCACCCAGGGCCGCTTGTTCGATGACTTGGCGGTCTTGATCATCGCACGCGGGAGCTTGTCTGAGGACGAGGCGGTCTTCAACTGGGCCACCGCGCACGGCAACTTGTCCAAGGGCGAGGCGATGGTCTTCATCTTGGCGACGTGCGTCCGAGGCGGCGAAAGACGGAATGACGGCTTGGCGGTCCGCGCGCACACCGAGTCATGGCAACTTTTGTAAAAACGAGCCACGTTGAAGCAGAAATGACTTCCCGATAGTCAGACTGACGCAGCCATCATCCTGGGGATTA
This sequence comes from Pythium oligandrum, assembly GCA_020085045.1. Taxonomy (NCBI): domain Eukaryota; phylum Oomycota; class Peronosporomycetes; order Pythiales; family Pythiaceae; genus Pythium; species Pythium oligandrum. The sequence goes on from JAHRIK010000017.1 coordinate 690,644, forward strand.
CAGCCGATGGTAGATATACCACCGATGGTGGTGACAGCACACGATGAGCAAGCAAGCATCGATCTCCTCATGAGGGAAGAACTGTACGCAGCAGACAGTGCCGCTTGCCTGCAGGTGCTCATACAAGAGACGATGGCGTCATGGAGGTGAACAGTGCCGGTGTGTGGAAACCCCCAGAGTGGCTCTTCATGCTTCGATTTCTGATTGGTACGACCTATGACTTCCTGGTAGCATATCGTGTCGACATTGACTACCAGGAAGTTCAAGATTTTAATATTGTCAGCCCTTCTAAACCAATAAGAATCAGTCAGTGACAAGCAGTTTTGATGATCACAATAAGAATTACTCGTTCAAATGTACTACTGCAGCTAGTAGGACATGCAGAGAGGAAGGAGCTCCTCATCAGGGAGTCTTTGCTGTGTCTTTGACAAAGACACAGCATCACGTCTCGATGACGCAGTCTCCCGGCTTCCGCTTTGAGGCGCTACCACGGGAAGTGCTCTATGTGATTGTCAACTTTGCGTCGGCTGCTCCGGGGTACGTGCCACTACAAGATTAAGTTGCTCTAGCGGATCCGAACGACGTAGCTCCTCAGCATTATGCCTCGGTCTCCAAGCTCTGGCGCACATTAGAGCAGGATTACGCGGCAGATTACCTTCTTCATGGAATTCGGGCAAAAATGAACTTGTTTACCCGTAAGGAGATACTCGAGCTGCGAAGATTGGTGATCTTGGCCCGCGCGTTCGTGCGTGATATGACGATCATCGGGGCCGAGCGATCGTCTGTACGCTCTGGAGCAGAGTCGCAATGGCTGTCGCTGTTATCGCACCTACCTCATTTGAGAGCATTCATGGTAGACAGCTTACCATTGCCATTGATCAGCTCGTTATTCGATGCCATGTCATTTTACTCTCCAAGAGTCAGCCGTATCACTGCTCGAGAGTACGAACCAAGCACTGAGAGTTCACTCGCAGAGGCATTGATGCCGTGGCTGGAAAAGCGTCACAACGGTGCGCCCAACTGTGCTTTATTCTCCCTCAACGTGGCGTTTGTTGCGCTGTCGAACGGATATCCAAGATCCACGGCATACGTCAGCAGCCTTTGCGATTGGTGTCCAACGATCCACTCGCTAACTGGTTGGATGCAAGAATCTTTTGATTCGGAATGCAACGAGCAATGGACCATCGATTCGAAGACGTGGGAGCGCTTCTGTAGTACCTGCTGCTCAATTCGAAAGTTCTCGTGGATTGTTGTCCCATTCAAGACAGACTTCTTCGAAGTTTTCAGAAAATACAAGAAACTCCATCTTCATGAGCTCACGTTTGCCACGGCATCAAATTGGCTTTGGGAGCTATACTTTCCTGAGACAAATGCCAAGCTCGTTTATGATTTTGGGTGGCATGCGAAGAATGTTTGCGTCGTTTTGAAGGCATGTCCAGCACTTCAGCGTCTTAGGGTTCACCTTCCGAAGCCTCAACGAACAGCACGCGGGACCTTGGTCGCTGATATGAATCAAGAGGTCTTTGGAGATGAGTTCTGTGAAGAGCTAGTTCGTTATTGCCCCGACTTGGACTCGTTTACTATTTCCGAGGTTCAGTTGTCCGTATCGGATGACTCGCCGATCATGTCGTTCACGGACAAGGCTCTTCTCTCCCTCTCACGTCTTCGCCACCTGAAGCATTTGGACCTTAAAGCAGTCAACATGACTGGCGTGGGTATATTCAGACTGATCGACAATGTGTCGGAGCACTTCCAAGTTCAGCGACACTTCACTATCGCCGTCGGTAACTCGCATGGTGTCAAGGAGGTCGACTTCTATGCAGTCCTCCGACGCTTCTTCGTGTGCTTGGTCGAGCATCAGTCTGCATTAAAGTTTATAACCCAACGCATCTCCTTACAACTGATCAATCGGCGGGTATTGGCCAGAACCCCACCTCCTATGAGTCGAGACTGGAGCCGCGCGTATCTCGAGGGCGTGCTTAAGTTGGTGGAAGTGATCCTAGGCCACCACCCGAGTCTTCATATTCACATCGTATTGCACGGCTACGACCAGGACAAGGGCTTCAGCGACATCTCCGAGTTGGTTTTGTGCACCAAACATGCAGAACCCCATGAGAACATGCAGCTCAGGAAGACAGACAAGCGCATCGACGACGTCCTTGTCCAGCGCTGTTGAAGTTGCCGTTGAGAGTGATGGTCATTTTTTCATGTTGCCTTCATGGTAGTCTTTGTTGCTAAACCTAATGCCATCAATCTAAAGAGTCCGTTCAGAGTGAGGGTCACCATTCACACAATGACCATGGTGCAAGTGACGACGAGCGGGGCTGTGTATGTGTCTCTGGTGGACAGATGAGCGACTGTAGACGTACCAGGAGGTGCCCAATCATCGTTAGACGGATTGGCTGTGAATGCGGCGTGAACGGCTATTCCTGGACCAAGTTATCGCAGTGTCGATGCGAAAGAGGGGTCGTACAGACGGCGATGAGTGCGGATGAAACGTGGCAGACGCGTGCGCGGCGAGGCATCGCGAGTGCGGCCACAAGGGAACGACTGACGGCGTACACACTGCTGGTCCAGGAATGCTCACAGTCCAAGGCTTCTCAACAGGCCGTGGGCGCTTTCCTTCGCGATCGCATCGATGTCTCGATGCAACAACCACCAGTGCCTTCAATCACTCGAGACAAGACGTTCAAGCGCATCGGCGACCTCATATTCGCGGATCTACAAGCGGTAGACCGTGCGCTTCGAGTCGCCGCTGCTCGGTTGATTTGTCAGGTCGCCTACGAACATCTCGTGAACCAGCACGCCCTTATGCAACACGCCACCAACGGCTTTAGCGTCGGCTGGGTTTACGTCTTCTCCGTACCGCCAGTCTTTGTCTCCCAGTATCATGCCGAGTGTGCCACTCATGATCGCAATCCAACAACTCAAGGACTCACCAAGTATCTTCAACAAATGGTCAGCTCGAATTACGAAGCCGCATACAAAAATGTGAGTCGCTACTACGCCGGTGGATGCACTACGTTTCTACCGCTTTGTTGGTCGTGTACACTTGCCAAGAATGAACCGGATGAGACTAAAGAGATGACAGTGCCAGATCCAGCGGAGTATCTACTGGGTTACTATCTTGTGCCCCGACAAACTCAATTCCCAGAGCAAGACGAGAGTTATGCTGATGAGCTGCTGCGTTCGATGGACGAAGACGATGTCCGCTGCATACAAACTGTCAAGGAAGTGTTCGATGAGGTCTCAGAAGTTCAAGAAGACGGTACAGTCATCGTGAAAGCGCAGGTGTTCGAGCGTTGCTGTCGAAAGGAGACTTCTGACGCAGACCTCACGTGGATAGTGAATGATACCATCAACATCATCGCCCCGATGTCCGAGTACTTTACTGATTCATCGACCAATGGCTCTCTCTCGTGGAGTGAAATATTGATCTTCGCCACAATGCACCGGAATTTGCTCCATTTCGGTTCTCTTCACGGGACGGATATTCTCGACGACCTCGCAAAGCTCTTTTGTAAGCTGCAAGTGGATTTCTCCGCCAAGCCGATTGTATCGTCGACGTACGTGTGGGAGCCTGCACTCGTCAGTGTCATCCAGAGCCAGTCAAAGATGCCAGTCGCCTTCAAACGTCAAGCTGCAAGTCTTGTACGTGGCAAGTCGGTGTCTGATGCATTATTGTCGACTCCTTGGAGAGGGCTACTGCAATTCCGCTTGGAAGAGCTCGCACCCGTGAGCTGGGCGGTTTTTCTAGCCCGATGGCGTAGTGCTGTGGCCTTAGAACGTCTTCTCTGTGAGCAAGCTGCACTCGCTTCTCAACGCGATACAACAATATGCTCAGTGAATAATCTTCGCAAGAGTATCGTTCAGAGCCAACCTCGAAGCTACCGTGACCTAGACGAGCTTCGGCGCGATCTTCCAGGAATTTATCGAAGTCAAGATCGAGTTGATGTTAGGAATCGGTCCCTTCCTGTCTTCGACGAGGTCGACGAACGTGACGAAGACGAGGATGGAGACGACGACGATGAGAACGAAGCCGTGGATGGAGACGACGACGATGAGAACGAAGCCGTGGATGAGCCCTCACTTTCATATAATCTCGCGCTTTTTCACCGTCTACAACGTTCAGTCGCTGAAATCGATGCGTTGAGCCAGCAACAAGCCGAAGCACGTCGGCGGATGAAGGAACGACAGTGGGAAAGTGTGGCGAATAACCGTAAACGCGCAGAAGAAGACGAAGAGCGACGACGAGTGGCCCTTAATACGAAATACGAAGAGAAGGAGCAGCGGCTAGCCGAATTAGAGCAGCACCGAGCGCGACTGAGAGCGGCCCAGCACGAAAGGCAAGTCCGTCGGCTTGAACGCATCAGTCAGCGGCAACGACAGGAGCAACTTGCGCTTGAGGAACGCCAACAAGCAATCATGGAACGCCTAGAACAGCGGGATCAGGCTCAGGAGCGTGTACAGGCTATGAAGCAGCGCCGTCCGATGACTAGTCGAGTCGAGTCGACCCCAGCAGCTCAAACACCGACGCCGCCCCTGAGCCGACGCCCACAGTCAGCTCGGACCAAGACATCCGTCGACGATGGAGAAGTTGTTGTAACATCTCCACCTTCCCCCGAGACACTACGTCAACGCGCGTTACTTTATGGCCAGGTGGTCTCGCGTGTCTACCGTGCAGAAGCCGCACGACGCCCTGCTCCTCCCTCCGTCCTGACGTACCATCAGCCGCACCACCTAACCAGAAGCTTCTCGACATTCGGAGCTGGAAGCATCAACGCCAAAGCTCCTCGCAGCAAACCAGTTCCGCCGCCATCGGCATTTAGCACGGCGGGTTCAAGTCTCTCTCGGCGACCGACTCGCCGACCCCTTGTGACTACGACTGACTCTGCATCAGTAGTGCGTTCGTCGTCAACAGCAGCTCTGACGTCGCCCCCAGCGAATGCATGCTCAACGCTTGTGATGCGCAACGCCGTGCTTGCGGTCTCGGAGCGGATTAGCATCCCAGATGTCCCTGCACCAGTCGTCGAAGAAGCCCATGTGCCTCCATTTGTCATCGCCGCGCAGTACGCCGCGCTCAATGAAGACTACAAGCGCAAGTTTCGAGAACGCTTCAACCTTCAGAACGTGAGCCATCGTCTCTCGTTTCACGTACTGAAGCAATATACGAAGCTCGTGCGACGCGACTTGGCATGGCAGACCTTTCATGAAATGGCAGCGTCAACCAGAATGTCATCGCATCCAGGCAATGCGTCTCAGAAGATTCATGACAATCAACGCATCCGCCACAATGAGTTTGCTGGCGTTGCTCAAAAGCTAGGCATCTCCCTCACAGACAAGGCTCTGCAGCGCATTGCACGGCAATTGGACGTCAAGAAGACGGGCACGATCGAGTGGAAAGTGTTCTACGCATGGTGGTCGATGCAATATGATGAAGCCTGTGCAAGCAGTGCGTCTGTCAAGAACAAGCAAGAGGATGTCAAGTGAAATCACTCATGTTAATCAAGAAAAAATGCCGAGCTCTGCTATCGCGGTCGACCGGAAACAGCCAGAAGAAGCGTCTACTTAGGCGCGAAGACGGGTGCCACCGTTTTGGATCGGCACGCACTGCTTGTACACCTGCCACTGGGCCTCGTGAACAGCCAACCAGTAGAACGTGAGCGTGCACTTGCCGTGGCACGCGCCGTAGTTGATCGGAATCGACGCCGGGTACCCTGAGAACTGCGCGCGGCAGTCGTCGGAATGGAAGACACGCGTGCCATCGATCCAAGCCTCACATGGGCCGTGGTGCGAGTCGATGAAGCCCTTCTGCTCCTCGTCGTTGCGGAACTGCATGACCGAGAGCGAAGACACGTCAACAGGTGGGACATCAAGGCGGCTGTTACCACATCCTGGTGCCGCTGGGTCGAGTAGCGCCTTGAGGGACGAGAAGCCACCGGCATGAAAAGCTTCGGTGAACTGCTGGGCATTGGCCTCCGGCGAGCCATTCCACTTGCGACCACTGAAGGCAGGGTTCACACCAGCAGAGATGAGCGCGTCGTAATTGGTCTTGGTGTACGAGTTGCCGTACGAGGCAGCCGGGAGGGAGATGTAGCCGTGAGCATCGACTTGCGGAAGGTTTTCCGTGAGAACCAAAGCCGCAATGGCAGTCGCAGCAGCGAGACGAGTTGGCGTAGTGGCGAACGATGACATGGTGGAGTAGACTTGAGGGCTTGAAGGCTTGATCTTCTTGCAGACAATTGCAGAATGAGAAGCTGGGTCGGCTCGTGAATGCTCCTAGGACTTGTGTCCTTTGTTGCCGCGGATGTAGCACCAAGGAAGGTTTGGTTGGTCATGCGAGAGGCTTCTAGGAGAGCGAGCTCGAATACTGCAACACTCATTGACTAACACATGCTGATATCGCCTTCCCCGCATGTTCGCAAGCCATTTTCATCCCTTCAGTCGGTCTTGGGGCTCTCTGAGCCATTCGTCCCGTGCTCTTGCTGCGGTGAAGCCTGGCTATTGTCGACCACGAGGTCCAAGCACGCCAATCTCGGTGAATACGGTGGTCGACTCCCCCAGCACTCAGACTTGAAGATGGCGAGGACGCTCGACTGCGACAAATTGAAGCCCGCTGACGCATTGAAGACCCATCCTTGTTCGCGCATTCGCCCGCACGTCAAAACCAGCTCATGCACGGATCACCAGGACGCTGTGAAGCTCTGGACCAAGCGATTGCGCATTGAAGTGTCTTCCAGGATCGTCTCAACGTCTGTCAATACCCTTTGTGTGGCACAATCCGGTGCTGACGTACGTCGCACGTGCTTCGTCCCAGGTGTCTCTGGATCGTATCCAAAGGGTCATGAAGGTATTCGCATGTGGATTGGAAGAAATCGTGCACTCGACATTTTCATTGGCTCAAAACATCGTGGGAAGCCACGAAGACAAGATCGTTTGTGGAAAATGCGCAAGAGGGAGATGTCACTGGTGTTGGAGGAGCTCGAGCGTGGGGATGGTGCGTGGGAAAACATCCAGGTAGAGAGTTGGTCTTGCTGTTTGTGGGCTCGGCGGATGCTCACATGTGACCACTGGCTTAGGATGTGCTTCGAGACTCGTTTCGGACGCTTTTGCTCGCCACGGATAAGCACGCGGATCGTCTTGCGGTATGCGAACAACGCGCAATGGTATGTAGAGGAACCCCGCGATGACTCCTATGTGTCGATACTGATCAACGATAGTAGGATCTAGGCGAGAACTGCGCATCCAAAGTGGAGCTCACTGCCTTTCACCAGCACCAACAGCACGTCGAAGCCATCGCACGTGCGCTCAATACACTCAGCGAGGAAGTCAAGCGCCAGGCGCAAGCGTAGGAGACCATACATATGCTTATCGCCGAGAGCTATGAACTCATCAGTGCCTGCCCCAGCGAAGAAATGCGTCGTGATGAGCAAATGACGTGGATCACCGCGTATACAAAGACATTGGAGAGTCGTGTGACGGAAACCAACGCCCGTGTCCAAGATATCCAAGACGCGGTGTTGACGGCGCTGGAGAAACAGGACAAGCGTATGGAGCTTCTCGAGGATGAGCTGAGTCAGGTATGGGGGCTAAACATTGTCGAGGAGACATGATACTTGGATTCACATATTGTGTATAGCTGGTGAGTGCAATGGATCAGAAAGCTGATACGGAACGCGTCAAGGCGGCAATGGCTGTGCAGAAGAAGGAGACCGAAGAAGCTCTCAAGCAGCGCGTAAGGAATAATGACTGCTCTCGTCGGACTGGCTTTTTGATGATGATGATTCCTGTTTGCAGTGCCGCAAAGCTGCTTTCGACCGAGAGGTAGTTCGTGTGCATCAGATCCTTCGAGCGCAACACGCGGCAATCGAAGAACGATGTGAAGCTATTCGAACCGAGCGCGCGATTGCTCGAAGCGATCTGCCCGAAGAGACTAGAGACGCGCTTAGACATCGCATTGACCACGAGCTGAGGAATGCTCGAGAAACTCTACAAGCTGAGTTATGTGAGCGCGTGAAGGAGATGGAAAGCGTTGTCACAAAGGAATCAAAGCAAGCAGTGCTTGCGCAACTTGAATGCTTCCGATCGAGCGTACAGAAGGAACACGTTTGCAACAGCGATCTTCGCTTGGAGCGCGTGAAAGAAGAAATCGTTCAACAGGTACGAGTTTTCAACTGTTGTTGGACGTGGTGCACTGATCCTAATGCCTGAAGGTTCTTGGTAGATGCAATCTTACCGCCAGCAACTTCAAGATCACCTTCAGCGACTTCAAGATCACCTTCAGCAGCTAAACGAGAAGCAGCAAACGCTTGACGTACAGCATCAATCCCAAATCGAAGCAGTCCAAGCTGCAAAAGACCAAGTGGCAGCGTTGCGCTCTGTGGTAGAGGTTGCGCGCGCAGAGTGCACCAGTACTAACTCTGCGAGCCAAGTCTCCATTGCGGAGCTGCTTCGGACGGAGCGGGCGAATGAGCTTCGCCAGTCACGATCTGAAGTCCATGAATCTATTCAAGATGCCATCAGCGAGTGGACCCGGACGAAGGACAAGAAGTCTCGTCAACAAACCCACGCAATAGCTGAGCGCTTGGGTGAAATGGACCAGATCCTCAAGCTCGTTGGCAAGCAACTCGTGCAAAACACCTCCCATTTGCAGCTTTTGAGAAATGACCAGCAACATGAGTACGACGCGCTGCCACCGACCTATCTGCGCCCGATGCTCAAGCAGAACGACCAGACTGAAGACGATAATCCGAGCGAGATCACGGAGGCGGACGTCTCCGTAACGCCGAAAGAAGATGCATTGGCTACAACTGAGCGCATTCAGCAACACGAGGCTTTACAGCGGACGATCGAAGACAAACTGCGCGACTATCAGGAGGTTTTGCAAAATCATTCGAGTGAAAAGTAGAATACAAGGAGCTAGAACGCCTCGTCTTGACACTACTATCCTGTTTACTGCTCAGCTAAACGATGTCGAGAGACTGCTGTTGCCCATGTCTTCACCAAATCCATCCGAGATGCGTCCGTTCGCGTAGATCGCCGCTGCTCCGTCCATCAACGCAATCAATTCCGTCGACGGTGGGGCAATCTCCAACCGCAGAGACGCTTCAACGCGATTCAAGGCCGACAACAGCAGATCCTGCTCCTGTTCAAGCGTGAGTCCATCTTCTGGTCCGGCTTCGAGACGCGCGATCACAGCATCGACGGTATAGCGCGCCACCGGCGGTTGTGGCAGTTGGTTCAGTTTGATGGCCACACGGAAACTCTCGAGCACCTTCTGGTCAGTCAGCGCCGACTGAGACACCTGGACAATCTCGTTCTTGCGCTGTGCGGCCTGTTCTGCCTCAAGTGGTTCTGGGACTTCGCTCACGTCGATGAAAGTCTGCGCCGCCGTCTCGACGATGGCACTCAGGCGGTCGTTCTCACTCAAGAGAATGCTCTTGCTCGTTAATCCACCTGTAGAAGTGCGTCCAGCGCCGATCATAAGACCGCCATCCAGCTCCAAGTGCTTCTCCAACTCCAAAAAGTGGAGCAACGAGCGATCTTCGAGAATTCCAGGCACCAAAAGCAAACTGGCTGTGAAGGAAGAAAGACGTGAGAAAGAATCAAACACTCTGGGTCGATCACACACATACCCAAGTACTCCTGAAGGCCAGATTGACGCTTGACAAGGAAGTTGGGGTCAAATCTGGAAACAGACAACGTCAGTGACGCCGACGTCCATGGGAACGACCACAGACAAAACCAGAGAGAGAGGAGAATTCTCAGTCGTTTTGCAGTTGTATCCAGAGCGACCTCAGCCATAAAGCTGATACACAGGTCACTTCAATTTGAGCAGGCGGAGTTCGGACTCGAGACGACAACGAGCGAGCACGACGGACCACATGACGCAGCTCCACCGACACACACACTCTGATAAGATCAAGCAATTTGGCATTCATCGTCTCGTACGGGACTCCTCGTTTCGTTGTCGTCAGCTGCGTCGGGAGGCGTCTGCTGTGGTGGATCCCGCGCGCTCTGGTCGTCGTCGTCGTGAAGGATCTCGACGCCTGGCGTGCCTATCGTCCTCCTCGAATTCTCCCTCTTTTGACCGTACAACCACGTAGAGCGAGCCACGTACCGACCAAACCATTGCTTCTCCGGCAGGTGCGTCTCGATCAGGTCGCCAAAGCTGCGTAGCAGTCGCGAATGGAGCTGGTCAAAGTCGCTAAAGCGTCTCGAGATGAGCCATAGGCCACCATTACACGAGATCTAGTGTCGCTCCCAGGCGACGTTAGCCGCCACCAGCGCACAGATCGATAGAGGAGACGCATACGCACCTGTACAATGAACTCGGTGTGGTCTCCGACCGTCTCGTAGCCCGTAATGAGCGCGCTGACGTTGAGCATCTGCATTCGGTCGATCGTCGTGCTGTCGGGCAGAAGCGTGAAGTGAGAGCGACTAGGTGCGGTTTGCTCCGTAAAGTACGATTGCGAACTTAACCTCGTTATCTGTAATATTAGGAATCATGTGAGTATTGAAATGTAATTTTCGTACATTCGTGGAACTTCCAAGCGACACATTCGAAGATCCATCTCGAAGATGACGGAGCATCGCGTGGCGTTGGCGATCGACTTGGACCACACGCTGGGGCAGCTGCTGCCGGCGGTGGTCGACTGGCACAACGCCAGTGCGAAGACGGCGGTGAGGATGGCGGTGCTGCGCGCTGGAAGCCCTAGCAAACTGACTCTGTGAGGAGCTACGTAGGTCAAGGAAGAACAACTCAAGACAGCCGACTGGATCAAGCACTTGGGCATCGCAGACGCCGATGTCGAGGAAAAGCTGCTCGAGTTCTATCATTCGGAGCAGTTTACATCGAACGTCGCGACGGTGGACGGTGCCAAGGACGTGCTCAAGCCTCTGCGCAAGTACTTTTCGCTCTTTGTCGTGACGGATCGTCCGCGAGTGGTGGAAAAGGCCACACGCGAGTGGCTTGATACGAACTTTAGTGGCGTCTTCGACAAGCTGCTCTTCTTGGACGAAGACAGCAAGGACGACATTGTGTCGCGGAAGAAGGAGATCTACGACGAGTTCAAGGTCAAGATCGCCATTGGGTCGGATCCGGCGATTCTGGTCAAGACCACCGAAGATATCGATCACTCGATCAAGGTAGGCACTGTTCCGTGGGCAGCGAAGGAAGGAACTGGCAAGGCAGTTGTGGTAAGCGACTGGGCTGCAGCCAAGCCTGTGCTGGAGAAAATCATTCAAGATCTAGGACTGAAGCCGTCCGACAAGGTTTCGAACGGCCCCAAGCTATCACGCTACACGGATGATCTAGTCACTGTGTCGACCAAGAAGCCAGCGTGTACGTACAGTTCCGTACCTGCCGTCACCTGGACATGATGTGCTGATGTTGTTTACCGTGGTTGTGCAGCTTTCTACGCGAGCATGATCAATTCCAAGTTTGTAGTGCAAAAGCAGGAAGTGATTCGTCTGCAGGCTGCCGAAGGCGCAATCACGACTGCGGTGCAAGCTGCCGAAATGCTCAAGCTACAGAAACACGCCGCAGTGACCAAGATCTCGACGCGCTACGTGTTTAAAAAGATGCGAGGTGAGCCAGGCCACCGCGTGCCCAAGATCGAGATCATCCTGCACAAGACGGCCGCTACCGCTTGATCAACCATGTCTGTGAACCCAAAAAGCATTTCGCAACTAACAACAGCCCATCGTTGTTGCATCAATGGATTCGAGAACCGATTTCCGTGAGTGCTATACCCCTGCATATCCCTACTATCACCTAGATAGGGTACAAATAACCTATTATATCCTATTGGAACCTAATCTAGGCACTCAATGTCGTATGTGGTCCACAATAATGTCACTTTTTCACGAACTGTGACCATCGAGAGTCTGGACACACACCATCGATCATCATGCGGAAGCCACAGACGAGCGTGCCGCTAGCGCCGATCATGAAGAAGCTGCTGCCTATCTGCTTCGTCACAGGCGCAGCCATGGAAGCATTTATGGTCAAGACCGGCTTCTGTACGTTGGCGGCTGCTGTCGTTGTCTACTTTCGTGTAGTGGAACTGATCATTTGTGCTGTTATTCTGTTCGATAGACGACATTGTGACTGTAAGCGAGGCCGAGAAGCGCGCAGAACGCGCAGCAGAGCTACGAGAGATGGAGGCAAACCCTCCGCAGCTTACCCTCAACTGGCCAACTCGTGAAGGATAACTCAATCCACATCAATACTTTTCCAGCAGACTTTTCACTCCCCCCTTTACTCAGTCAGATCGGAGCTATTCAGAGTCTTCGTAAACTCGCGGCAAACTGACTGAGCAGTAGCAGCGTTATTGGTAGCAACAGTCACGTCCTGGTCAGCCACTTAAAACAACAACTCTAACTGGCTCTGAGTGTATATTATACACTCAGAGCCAGTTAGAGTTGAAAGAAAGTCTTGGATCACATCTCGCGAACTGCGCGGGATGTGATCCAAGCGTGAATCCTGACTCATAACCCCGAGCACTTCGTACGCTGGCGATTCGATAGTTTCCAGGCCGTTGAGCGACCATATCAATCTTTGATTTTTTATTTTTCGCAGTTAAAGCCAAAGCACTCGAGGGGAGCGTGGCATATCAATCTTGGTGCGTGGTATCCCCAGAAGCTGGTCAATTATAATTAGCATCTTACGTGTATCGTGTTGTATCTGGCGGAGATCACGGGAGCCAGGGCACTGTGAGGCCAGACCGACTATCAGCGAGTGACAATGCAGTGCTGCAAAATCGAGTGTGTCGTTGCTTCCAATTTGTCTAGGGTCCCCAGACTTGCAAAGTGGCTCAGCTGCGGCGAATTGGAGGGTCTGTTGGTGCTTCATGAGATTTTCTTTATGGTTGGACATGCCACATTTATATTGAGTCATTTCTCGCACGGTATAATTAGTCGGGGGTATCGACAAATTCCATGGTCAATCAAGTCACCTATATTAACCTAAAATAACCTATTAGGGTTTAAAGCCCTAGTAAGGGTTGCTTAGGTTATGCATTTAACCTAATCCAATCCAATCCAACTCTTCCCAAAGGACGCGACGACGAGTCGGCGGCAATTGGCAAGTCCACAGAACAAGGAAAGAGATGAGCGAAGCACCGAGTTGGCAGCACATGTGGGGCGCGAAAGTCAAGATGCCGTGCGATATGGAAGACGATGTGCTGGAGGACGCTATCAAGCTCGTCACAGCACGTATAGCCAAGTACGACACAGAAGAGTGGGAGAAGAATGGGCTGGGTGTACGTTATCGCGACACTATGCGCACTTGATCTCGTGCTGACGGTTCTTTGCATCATGTGGCAGGTTTGTGAAGAGATCAAAGCGCATCTGGATGCGCAGTGGGATCCACACTGGGTCGTTTGCATCGGCCGCAATTTCGGATCGTTTGTCACGCACGTGACCCGCAATTTTGTCTTCTTCTATTACAATGAGAAAGCAGTGATGCTCTACAAGGCCGGATAATACTCAGACGCAGTGGTATCGTGGGTTTACTCGAGATCAGACTCTTCAGCGGTTCCTATTCGTCCACGAGCGTATTCGCAGCTTGCGTCGGATAGGAACATCACCGTTCTCTGATCGGTAGCGTGGTAACGTACCGTGTATAAATTACGTTCAACCTCTGTCCACTTTTACGCCGTCCACCCTCGAAAACTGTTGACATCAGAAGACGAGCTTATCTTTAGATCGTATCGTATCCCATCCAAGCCCGGTTTCTCCGGATGACATCGCTACCAATTCTATATTCTGAGTTCATTTTCCAATCCTACAAGCGAACACAAGAGCCTAAAGATGAGCGAGACGAAATCCAGCGTGATGCCGACGATGCCACCCGGCAAGACTCTTCTCAAGTTGCGAATGCTGGCAAATGAAGCTGTCATTGGCGAGTACACGGACAGGCCGGTGTGCAAAGCGATCTGTCTCTCAGGAACTACTCGCTGTGTGCAACTTACGACGCACCGCGTCAGCTACCTTGAGACCCGCCGCAAGTGGTGCTGCGTAAAGACTCCTCAACTCCTGCGTCAAGTTTTCATCAAGGACATTTGCGAGGTTTCGGTGGACAACCACCGCAGACATGGCGACAGCTACCTGGGAATGTTCTTCAAATTCATATTTCTCGTCGTCAGCCCTATCGCCGGAATTGCACTAATCGTCTACAACCAGTGCTTTGAAGACTCGAGCTACGATGGATATTACGTCGATTACTACTATGATCGTTCTAAATCCCCGCTCTTCACCATCATCGGTGGTGCACTGCTCGCAGTATGGCTCATCGCAGTCATCATCGTGCTTTGCCGCAGGCCTGGGTCCCAGATCATCATCGGCACGCGCTGCCCACAATTGCCTGCGTTTGTCATCGCGCTCCGCAGCAAGAAGGACTGCCTCAATCTCCTCGAAGAGCTCTCGGATCTACTGGACAAGCACCAGTAGCCATTTGACCAGCAAAGCAGGTGGAATTTGAATTGCCTGCAACTCAAATTCACCTCACATGCATATTTCTATACTATCGAACGAATTGCATACAAATCACTTTTGAATTGAAAGATGGGTGCCCATCCGTTGGAAGTGCGTGGCACGGCTGCCTATCACGTCACCAAGTCTCCCGAGTCTACTTCCCTCATGGCCCCTGCTTCGAGTGCGCTAAGCGAAGCGATGGCGGCGACCCAGCCATTGTCTCTCTGTACAGACCACCGCTGTCTCGACCGGGATGCGTGCTATTCTTATGACGAGATTTCCAAGGTTACTCGTTTGACACACCCAAGTGAGGATTGCACGCTCGACGCAACGCTTACCATTGCCTATCTCAGTCGAAACGGTGATCTCGAACGCATCAGGTGGGTAACACTAGCCCTGGACTAGGCGTATATCGAGTCCTGACGGTCCTCTGTAGTGTCGAGCGCGCGGAGGAGCTCATGCGATGTACGTACACGAGCAAACTGCTCTTCCAGAGCTCGTCCATGCTTCGCAACTACGCCTTTTGGGGCTTCTCTGACATCATCGAAGACGGATTTCAGGCGATTGCCGTATCAAAAGACGATTGCTCGTTGATCTCGCCGCATGTCGCTGTCGGTCATGTGGCATTGCTCGGTGAGATGGAAGACAATGCCCTCGGACTGTTCGCGACTGCCGACTTCGATTCCAAGGCCTTCCTCGGCGAGTACACTGGAGTCATCATGCAGCCGACTGATGCTTCCCACACGGGCACACATGATCCGTACGGCATCTCGTACCCGTCCGTCTTCGAAGGAGGCCAACTGCACGTGAGTGCCCTTGAATTCGGCAACGTCATCCGCTGCATCAACCACAGCGATGCGCCGAACGCCCACTTCGCGCCCATGCTGCTCCAGGGTATCCTCCACATCTACTGCGTACGTGCTGCCCACTTCATGTGGCTTGGGTTGTCGCTTTCGCCTCCTCTTGCTCTTCTCTCTATTGCTGGTGGTTGTCTTGAGTTTGATTGTCGTGCTCCCTACCAACACTTAGTTCACGACGCGTCCTGTCAAGGCTGGCGAGCAGATCTTCGTCGACTACGGCCCTGCATACTGGAAGCACGCAGGCGTCGAGCCGATCGCCTGCTAAACAACAACAGTGAAAGTCACAGAGCTACATGTCAGATAGAGAAACACGATACATCGTATTTTGGACGGACTCAGGTATCAACATCCACAGAATCTCAACGCAATGCGTCTACTCTTCGATCTCGACGATCGCCTCAACTTCCACGGCGACATTGAGCGGAAGAGCGTTCGTGCCGACGGCCGAGCGAGCGTGCACGCCCTTCTCGCCAAAGACCTTGCCGATCGTGTCGGACGCGCCGTTGATCACACCTGGCTGACCCGTGAAGCCGTCGACACAGTTGACAAAGCCGACGAGCTTGACGATGCGCTTGACCTTGTCGAGATCACCCAGCTCGTCTAAAGAAGACACACATATTAGTTAACGAGGTCAACACACGAGCCAATAGAAGAGCACTCACGCTTGAGCGTCGCGATGAGACTGAGGGCGACGTGGTGAGCGGCATCGTAACCCTGCTCTGGGGTCAAGTCCTTGCCGATCTTGCCCACAATGAGGTCTCCACCCGTAGGCTGTGGCAAGTGGCCAGCTGCATATCCACATAGCGTTCGTGTTAGTCCCTCCCTCACCAAGATCCTCGTGCACCTCCACCACTCACCCGTGAAGACATAGTTGCCCGTGCGCACACACGTGCGGTAGTTGCCCTTGGGCTCAGCCACCGCCGGGAGTGCGTAACCGAGCTCCTGGAGACGACGTTCGATGTGCACATGGCGCACACCGACGCGGGACGTGAGGGCTTTGCGCAGCGACAGCATGACTTGTGAGCTCTTCGTCTACTTGGATTGTGGGGCTTCCCAACGAGCGCGTCATCGACGACGTCATGCGTTTTGATTGGTGGATTTGAGTTGAACCTCATTTCAGCCAATCAAAGAAAAGGTTCTATTGGATCTTCAAGCGTTCCACACGGTGTGCCACACTGCAATGTGGGACAATGACGGACTTTCTCGGATACGTGACCATCACTCTTGCCGCAAGCTAAATGAGGAGCTCGCCGGGTCTTATCAACTCCTTCGTCTCCTTCTTCTCGCCATGGATCGCTATATCCGATACAGCTACTGCTTCGTAAGAAAGAGAGAGCTTCAGCGTCTTGTCCGACGCCTGGACGTCGCGTTCGAGCACCGTTCGCTCACTGTTGGTTGATGCAGGTACCGAGCACACGGCCACACGCACGTACTCGGTACTGGATTCACTTGGAGTCAACTCCTTAGCACGTACTTTGTCGGTGTTGAACGATGGAGGCCACACCACAATCTCTCGCTTCGCGTCGCAGTCGACGATCTTTCACAGAAGTCGCCAGTGATGATCCAATCGACCCCAAGAGTGCTCGACGACGTCGTCATTCGATCGCATTGGGCCCCGTGTTGATCGCTCGACTCGTCCGAGAGCACCGCGCACTCGAGTTGAAAGAGATTATTTCGTCGCGTGGCCTCCCATCGTATCAACGACGGCTCTTTGTGGACAGAAAGCGGTCAAGTATCACCCTCAAGACGCCACGTGAGACTCAGAGGTGAGCCTGTTGAGGCCTCTGGCACTCGCATCGGCTGCTGCTGACGCTGTGTCTGTGTCTACAGATGCGAACTCAGTATCATTCGGTCGGTGTCCGTGAACCCGACGTTAACTGACCTAGAACACCGCATTCAGCCCATCATAAGTGACGTACTGGAGGGATTTCGCGCGAATGTGGGTCCGATTCCGGTCGATGATGGCACTGGTGGAGTCTACTTCCTCCGCACGAAAGCTCAACGCATCACCGCTGTCTTCAAGCCTGCTGACGAGGAGCCTTTTGCTATGAACAACCCAAAACATCACCGAGCCAACTCTGCAAGCGTGGATGTTGAGGGTATCCGACGCGGCATCCCACCGGGTGGCGCTGCCATTCGAGAAGTCGCTGCTTATCTGTTGGATCATGGCCACGCTGCCGGCGTGCCACCCACTATGCTCGTCTCGGCTTCGCATCACGTCTTCTATCGTCGCAAGGGATCCTCCACTGGCGTCGAGACGAAGGTCGGGTCGATGCAGCTGTATGTTCCACACGACTGCACGGCCGACGATGTATCAGAACGTCTCCTGTCGATCGAGCAAGTTCACGCAATGGCTGTGCTAGATATCCGTCTAGCAAACCAAGATCGTCACGGTGGCAACGTGCTTGTAGTGAGCAAGTCGACTCCGGCCGACGCGCGTTCGTATCACTTGATCCCAATTGACCACGGCGCGTGTTTGCCATTGATCAGAGCGATGGAGGAGACGAGTTTTCTCTGGCTCGAGTGGCCACAGTCCAAAACGCATTTCAGTGCGTCCACCCTAGAACGTATCGCCTCGCTCGAAGCAACCAAAGACGTTCAGATGCTGGCTGAGAGTCTTCCAACTACCCATCAACTCGCGCCAGAGGCTTTGCTCACCCTCGTTATCTGCACGACATTACTTCAGGAGTGTGCGCTACGCTATGAGATGACAGCTTTCGATATCGGAACGCTCATGTGCCGAGCCAGCGAGGGTGATGAGAGTGTGTTGGAGCGTCTGGTGCGAGAAACGATCGATCCGTCCGTTATGATCCCGTCGCCGACGAGTGAGGAGTGGGAGACGTTCATTCGCATGGTGCAGAGTCGCTTTCGAGATGCTTTGGCGGACCACATGGCCTTCTGCTAATTACATAGCACGTGGCGATCGTGATGTGCCATCGGAAGCCGTCGCATTCGTCGTAGTCGCAACGTAGAGCTCTTGTAGATGCGTCGCGAGCGACTCCTGCATACCTCGTAAGAGACTTTGAACCCATGGATCCCCTGCTCCTGCGCTTTCTTCTGTCTGTTGGAACACGCTTGTAAACTGCGGGAGCACATCGCGTTCTACGACCTGTTGAAGTTGACGCTGTGGAAGCGTAGAGCGACACGTGACTACACTATTGGAGCCATTGTTGCCGCTCAGGTGTACATTGACGGTGGGTGCAACGACACAGAGTCGGACAGCTGACTGAAGGGCTTTCTCTAATGTCGTTGCATTACTGCGCTTCACTTGCCCAAGAAGATCTGTTTGCATTGCCAGCTCGGCGTCTGCAGCGGCGATGCGATCATGGAGAGTGATCATTAGTGCTTCAGCTTCTGTGCGAGCGTGAGAGACCCGAGCAAGCTCATTTTGCGTGTCAAGCAGACACCGAGCAACCTCTTGCCACTCCCCCTGGACGCGGCACAGCTCATATTGGAGCTTTTGCATGCTAGTAGCTTGCTCTTCTGATACTGTGATTGCACAGCGGAGTTCCTCAGTCAATGTGGCGTGATTGCTCGTCTTGTCCATCAGTGTAGTCGCCATCTCAGCGACTTCCTTCCGCATTTGAACCACATGAAGCTCTTTTTCTTCAATCGTATCGCAAAGACGATGAGACTCGCTCTCGGATTCGTTCATTCGTCGAGCTAGACGACTCAGCTGCTGGTCGCGCGCACTCAGAGCGTCTTGCAGTCGTTGTTGATTCGCTTGCAGCGCCTCGTTCTCCTGTCTGAGCTCGTCTCGGGACTGAGTGATGGCAATCATGGTCGACTCCATGGCTCGTCGAGTGTTTTCCAGCTCACTCAGCTGGCTTTCCACGGTCTCTGAGAGTGTCTTCCACCCACGAGTCTCTTCGTGAAGAGCGCTTTTGTCGTTTTCAAGCAACTGGATGTTTTTTTGTAGAGCTAGCGTCTCTTGGATGAGTGCCTGATTGATTGATCGCACTGCAAGGAGTTCATTTTCGACGCGAGTTACCGCGTCACTATCCGTGAACGGTAGGTTTTCTTCTCTAGACGACTCGGAGGACTCGCTGACATCACACTGGACACTCTTGTGCGCACACTCGAGTGTTTTTGCTGCCTTGAAATCCGCGATTTCCCTCGTCAGTGACTCGGTTAACGCTTCTAGATGCATTACGTTGCGCTCTAGAGACTCGATCTGCGCGGCAAGCGTCCCTTGTCGTGCGCTCTGGGTCTCTATCTCGCTCTCAAGCGCGTAAATCTCGCGATCACGTCCATCCACAGCTTCTTCAAAGGCCTGTTGGGTGGTTTCGAGTCGTTGAAGCTGCTGGGCATACTCACGCGTGCGTTCCTGGGCATGCATATGATCTTGCCGGAGCTGCTTCAACGACGTACGCAGTGACGAGCATGAAGTGCAGGTGGTGTGAACGCCCACCGACGAGGCTAGTACAGCTGGAGCTTGCTTCTGAGGGTGCACAGACGATCGGAATTGCCCACCACTGACCAGGATCTTGGAATTGCCTCGCATCCTACGCAACAGCGACAGTTTGTCAGTCAGTCACGACCATTTCCACTGCGGATAGCGAATAGAAACCTACTTTTCAACCAGTCGTTGCTGTAAACGCGCATTTTCTTGTCGTAAAACGTGGTTTTCTTGTGCCAGTTCATCATCGTCGCCGTCCAACGGCGTCTGCTGATGTTGTTCTTCTCGTGAACAGTCAGAACCATAGTTCCAGTCCTCCATATCACCTCCTACGAGCTGCTTGACTCCGCGTGTCGGCACAAGTCGCATGGACGACGGTCGTACCACCGAGACAGACGACTGCGGCTGCTGGGGAGATGTCTTTGTCCTGGTAAATGTTGCTCCAGCATCACCGTCATCGACCCGAGCTTTGGCGGTGAGCACGAAGACGCGGTTACATGCTGGTGCTGCACGTCGATGCGGTGAGTTGGCGCCAGCACTCCGAGGAATCAACGCCCGCGCTCGAACAGGACTACTATGTCTTCGAGTCGCAGATGCGGATGGTGCTCTCTCACTACCAGCCAGCAACGCCAGAGCTGACGGCAACCGCGGCAGTGCTAACTCGTCCATCGTGAACGTCTTCCTGGCAGTTCGCCACGAGACTCTCACCAAATATAACTAGATATGCGTCAGTTTATTTCGACGGGACCTCCAGACCCAGACGCTTGAGTAGCGCCTCATTCGCGACGTATAGCTTCCTGGCCATCGCGTCTTTGCTCGCAACTTGTTCCTGCATCGTCTGGAGAGCGCGCTGCATCTCCATTTGCTCGTTCTCCATACGAGCACACTGCCGTTTCCAGGTGAGATACAAGCCGGTGGCTTCGCTGATCTTGGCCACGATGATCTTTTGCTCTTCCGCGAGTTCTTCAAAGTCACGGAGCAGAACGCGGACGTGTCGCTGGAGCTCGCGACTGACCTGAGGCAGCAGCTGCTCCAGCGAACGAGTAGTGTCGGTGGTGTCTGTTTGAATAGAGATCTTGTCTTCTGATGGCGACGTCAGCAATCTGGTAGCTTCTTCCAGTAGCACAGCGCGGCTCTGCTGCATTCGCGTGATACGAGCGTTTAGTTCCATGCTCTGGGCATCCATCAAACGCTGACGTAGTTGCTGCAACGTGCGGTCTCGTTGTACTTCCTCCTCTGTCTCCAACTGACGCACTCGTGTCAGTAAATCACGCTCCAAAGTCTGCCGTAGTGCATTTGCTTGCACCTCGTAGTCTTGAGCAAACCGCTTACGCTGCTCAGCCAAGGTTTTCTCTTGCTCCTCGTCCGCTTTCTTTCGCATTGCTTCGATATCCACGTGATGCGCTCGCTCCAATTCCTCGTGGAGCTCCATCACCGCGATCCGATGACGCTTTTCCAACTCGCGTTGCAATTGCTCTCGCTCTTGCTTGTGAGAGAGCGAAAGTACTTGCTTGAGGTCAGCCAACTTGGCTTCCAAGGACAGAGCCGCTTCAGTACGAGTGTCTTGCAGTCTTTGCTCTTGCGCAGTCTCCAATTGTTTCTTGAGTTGCTGCGTTTGGGCCTGTGCTCCAAATGCCAGTGCCTTCTTGAGTTTGGTCATCTCCTCTTCCTCGTTTACGCGATGCTGTTGCTGAATCTGCTGCTTGAGCTCGTTTGTTTTGGCTTCTTGTGCGCGTAGGATCGCCGTGGCGGAAGCTTCACGACGCTTGAGCAGCTCGCGCTCCAGTTCCAGTCGCTTCTTCTCTTCCCATCGCTGTAAATCGAGTTCACTCTCATCTTCCATTTGCTGCAGCTGTGTCTCGAATTCCACTTGGAGCTGCTTCTCCAACTGCTGCTTCTTGCTCATCATCTCGGACTGAAGCCGGATCTGCAGTCGCTGGACGCGATCTTCTGTATCGCGCTGGTGCTTGAGCAGTATCTCTGTCAGAGCCTTCTCGCGCTCGGTCATGAGTGTCTTCTCCACACGCTCCAAGGCTTCTTGTTGCTCGCGGTCGTGGGTGGCAATGGCGTTCTGAAGCACTTGTTTCGTCTCCTTCTCACAGTTTTCACGAAGAGTGAGTAGCAGCATCTTCTTCTTGGACTCATACTTGCGCTGGAGCTCTTGGAGCTGGAATGCCTGCGCCTGCTGATGCTGCTCGCGAATAACTGCGGCGTCCCGCTCCATCTCTTGCTCACACGTTACGGCAAAGGCACGCATTGTCTTGGCCGTCGTTTCGAGTTCGAATTCCTCGGGTGCGGCCAGTACACTGTTCGTAGGAGGCGACCGCAGCCGCACAGGGACGGGCGAAGGCATGCTGCCGTGTGAAGGAGAGTCGAGTCGGTCGTCTAGGTGGTCGTGCATGGTGCGACTGAGTCCGCTGGAACGGCGAGAGGCACAAAGAGAACGCGTTAGCGACGCCGATGACGCTAATTATACCAAGAAGAGTCAGCAGCAAATTCTCGACAAAGTAACCAAATACAACGCGTACCTTGGAGCTTGGCGCGACTCAGTAGACGCTCGCAATTGGCAAGTGCGCTCTCCACTTCGTCCGCCATCTCGCCTGCGACCTGTTGACGCGGTGGCCGAGCGCCTTCTGCGTGTTGATGAAGTGATGCGGTTGATAACGGTGCGTCACTGGATGGTTCTTGCAAAGGCTGGTTGCTGACAACAGGTTCCACGTCGGGTTTCGGCTCTGAAGTCGACGATTGGACTTCGGTTCGACTCTGTCGATAGAGACTCAGTCGCTCTTCGATGGCACGGAGTTCGCGCTGGATCTCCCAGGTCGCGTCGCACACCAGCATCTGCGGGTCCGTCGTAGCCACAGGCTCGCTCTCTCGGATCTCCAGGCGATTAAGACGTGGCGGTGGCGTCGCTGCCACTAGCGACGAGAGGGACAACGCCGACGACGCGCGACGTCGCTGGGGCGTCTGGTAACCGATAGAAACCGCAGGAGACGGCGCATGCAGCGCCTCCATGAGTTTCTGGGTCAGTGGGTCCTCCTCCACGCGGCGCTGGACTCGTGCAGCGCTCTCACGCCGTCCTCCTCGCATGCGCTCCATGTGCGAACGTGTCGCTTGGTGGACTTCTTCTAGCAATTGCAGCCATATCCGGTTATATTGGGTTGTGGTATTCAGTAGTTTGGGGACTGAGCGGTACCACCAGTGTAACCGTTCGTAACCACTCGTGTCTTGCCTCGGTGCGTTCGACTGGTAGTATTACAATAGACCCTCTTGCCAGAGTCCATCCAGGTCCTTTGATGTGGATTCTGTAGTGTTAAACCGTTCTTTCGCGTAGGATTACGGGGATTACGGGAGTTGAAGTTGGCTTTTTGTTTTACGCAGCGCAAAGATCGGAAACGCGAACCGCAAGGATGACGCGTCGGGATCACGCGGGTCAGACCCGTATTCCCCACCTGCTCACGATGCTTAGTGTGTCCCTCCTAGACCCGTCTGAAGTTACGGACCAAACCCGACCCGACCCACACGACGGTTCCGTTCCGCTGCTTTGGGCTCATCAGACCAGAAGAAGAGCTCTTGAACAAGCATGAGCAAGCCCAGTGAACGCACGTTCCAGTACCAGGACGAGCTCCCGCCGCTCCCGCTGCCGCCGTTGGAGCAGACGCTCGAGCGCTACATCAAGAGCTGCGAGCCGCTGCTCTCGGAGCAGGAGCTCGAGCACACCAAGGCCGTGTGCCACGACTTTCTCCATGGCGTCGGCCCGCAACTCCAGGCCATTCTCCAGGAACGCGCCGACTCGGAGCGCAACTGGATTGAAGAGTGGTGGGAGACCTTTGCGTACTTGCAGCCGCGCTACCCAAGCGCAATCAACATCAACTGGTATGGCGTGTTGCCTGGTAACTGGGGACCGCGCGATATGAGTCAGACCGAGGCTGCGACCATCTTCACGCACGCCATTCTCAAGTTCCGCAAGGCGCTGCTCGAGTAAGTAGCTCGTGCTGAGGTTTATTATCAAGAGGGAGAGACTAATGCTGTGGATTTATTAGGGAGACGTACCCGCCCGAGAAGCTCATGGGCAGTCCGTTGTGCATGCACACGTACTCGCGCATGTTCAACACGTGCATCATCCCGGGCGAGGAGTGTGACGAGATGAAGTCGTACCCTCATGACGCCAAGCATATCATTGTGCTCCGTAACAACTGCATCTGGGCCGTCCAGGTGTTTGACGACAAGGGCGAGGAGCTCCCTTTTGCTGATATCCTTCGGTACGAACTCATGCACTCATGAGGGTTCCCATGCATCGGCTAACAACTGAGCTTTCTATGTAGTCAAATGGAGATTGTGCGCGAAGAAGCCACCGGTCTCTTCGATCTCGAGCGCTACCCACCAGTGAGTGTGCTCACCTCGGACAACCGTACCAACTGGGCCAAGGTAAGATTGTTTGATCTCCGTGCCTGTGAATACTCCCAACCGACAACATTTTTGCATAACGCTAGGCCCGCAACCATATCCTCACGCTTGACGAGACGAACCGCCAGTCGCTCGACCTCGTCGAACGTGCGCTTTTCTGTATCGCGCTTGATGAGTCGTCGGCATCGACGTACGATGAGATCGCGCGCAACTGTTTGCTCGGCGATGGTCGTAACCGTTGGTACGACAAGCCTTTCACGCTCATTATCCACGAAAACGGCCGTGGTGGTCTGAACGGCAACCACACGTGGGCTGATGCCCTCGTGGTGGTGCGTGCGTTCGACTTCTGCATCAAATACGTGAACGAGAACTTCAAGGCCAAGTTTGCTGACCGCTCGTCGCTTGTGCCAAAAACCGACATCCGTCCACAGCGTCTTCAGTGGGTCTTGGACAACACGGCGTACACGGCGATCGAAGTGGCAAGTGCTGCGGTCGGCAAGCTCATCCACGCGAGCGACTTGACGTCGTTGCAGTTCAACCACTACGGTAATGCACTCCTGAAGCGCTACAAGCTCACCCCAGACTTCTTTATGCAGCTGGCGATCCAGTTGGCTCACTACAAGATGCACAAGCGCGTGCCTGCTGTGTACGAGACGGCTCACACGCGTCTCTTCTACCATGGCCGTACCGAGACGATCCGTTCGCTGTCGAACGACTCGTTGGCGTTTGTCAAGACGATGGAGTCGTCGGCTGCTAATGGTGAGAAGTGGGATTCGCTGTTGAAGGCGATCAACACGCACAAGGAGACGCTCAAGAACTCGCTCACGGCCCAGGGTGTGGACCGTCATCTCATGGGTCTCTACATCGTCTCGGAGATGTCGGGCATCACGCCACGCCCATCGCTCTTCTCGGACAAGGCGTACGACCTCAGCAAGAAGTTCTTGATCTCGACGAGCAACATTAGTGGTGGCCCAGGCTCCGTTCCGATCTGGGGTGGCTTCTCGGCCATGTACACGGAGGGCTACGGTGTCTGCTACGCGCTCCAGCCGGACCGCATCAACGTGAGCATCACGGCGTACCACGCGTGCGAAGAGACGAGCGCTGCCGAGTTCAAGCGCCACTTGGAAAGCGCGTTGCTGGACATGGCCGAGCTCTGCCTTTCGCGCAATGTCATTTACGTCGGCCAGTCCAAGATCTAAACGGCTTGCACACGTCACAGATTTCATGGCATTTGCTCGGTTTACGTGGGTTTTCATCCAATCAAAAGTATAGAAATGTTGTCTTTTGACCAATCATACACGTACAACTATTGTGATTGGCTGAAATACGGATTCCGCACGAAAGGACGCGATCCATGGAAGCTCGTGCGTATCTTTCGATGTTTCTTGGGTATATGTGTGTCTGCTCTCTCTCTCTCTCTCTTTGTCTGGATGAGCTGCGTGGCCATCGTCACTCTGCGTTTCGTCCACCACCAGCAGCATCCTGCGACAGACAAGACGAATGCGGTGGCAACACGCGGCACTCGTGGCCGTCTCGGCGCTCTATCAAGTCCAGGCCAGCTTCTATGGTGCGTGTCCTTCGTAGCTACATGGAATCAGCCTCGCCACTAACGTCTTCTCTATGCGTCTACTGTAGTCTGTCCGGCGCCATGTAAAGCCATGCTACTGCCTCGTGATATGGACACTCTGGCCGACTGCGTGTGTCCTGGCAACGACGGCGGGGTGCTGCATGATAACAACCAGCAGAAGGGTGCACTCTTCCAGTGTCCCGAGGGCTCTGCTGCTACACGCTTGCATCCTCTGAGCTTTGCCGACTGCGCGTGTCTCTCGGGGTTCACCCGCGACCAGAGCCGCAAGGTCTGTTCCGCTGACGAGTTCGAATGTCTCGGACGCTACAAGCTCCGCAAGGACGCGGACAAGGCCGAGTCGATCGCGGACTGTGACTGTATCCACCCGTACAAGAAAGATGACGCCACAGGCAGTTGTGAGCTCAAGACGTGTCCTCGCGCTGGTAACTACATCAAGAAAAGCGGTGCGCGACACGTGACATCGCTCGCTGACTGCGCCTGTATCGAGCCATACGTCAAGGACGACCAGTCTGGCGAGTGTCTGGTGAGCTCACCGTACGAGTGCCCTGCGTACTCGCTTCCGACGCCAAATCGCCGCCCTCAGTCGTTTGCCGACTGTCACTGTGACTTTGGCTTCGTGCGTACACCTGATGATACGTGCGAACGCGAGAGCTTGGCGTTCGCTTGTCCAATCAACTCTGTGCCACGCGCTGATCTCACTATCGGACAGCGTCCGCGAAGCTTTGCCGACTGTCTGTGTGAGCAAACGGGCGAGTTCGTACGCAATGACGCAACTCACTCGTGCGATCGCATCAAGAAACGCAACAAAAACGGCGACTTGGAGGATGGAGACGTGGACGAAGAGTATGATTCCGACTTCAGATGCCCGCCATTCTCGCACCAACTTGCGCCTTACCCTCACTCGGTGGAGCAATGCGAATGTCTGCCTGGCTTCGGTTGGAAGACACCCGAGATGACGTGTGTGCGCATGTCTGGGTACAAATGCCCTGCGCATTCGTTCAAGGCTGACGACAACCTCCACATCGAAGCAAACTTCGCTGACTGCGAGTGTGCTCGTGGTTTCTTCCGAGACGAGACGAATCAGGTCTGTGTCGAATGGTTCCTCGCCAACAACAACGGTTGCCCCAAGTACGCTTTCCTCAGGCATTGGCCACTGCAGAGTAAGGCCAACTGCCAGTGCATCTATGGCTTCAAGCCGACACCTATGCCGACGGAAGGCGCCATTGAGACGCCTGACCTTGAAGAAGAGATCACTGTCACGGACCCAAAGGAGCGTCGTAAGCAGCTCCGACAGCAGCGAATGCGCCGCAAGCACCGTTTGCAACAGCATCCAAAGAAGAAACCGACGCCAGAGTGCAATGCTCCGATGGAGATGGGTGGTGTGAGTTTCTCGCAGTGTCCACCACACTCGTTTGCGACGACGTGGCCAGTGGCATCGCCTGATGACTGCACTTGTGTGAGTGGCTACAAGATGGGGCCGATGTTCGAAGATGAACGTGATCACGGCGATGGCGAGGGGTTCCGTTGTGTGCCTGCTGAGCAAGGTGGAGAGGCAGCTGAGGATGATCAAGAAGACGATGAAGACACGGAAACCATCACAGACAGTGAGACTACGCCAGCCTGTCGAGCGCCACTCGTCAAGAGTCCATACAACGGCGAGTGTCGTCTACCAGTGGAAGAAGTCGTGCCTCGATCGCCTCGTGACCGAGGCACTGTGTTATTCAAGGGCATCGAGTACGATTATGTGCTCACGGATGACGACGTGATGATCGTGCAGGGCGATATCGCCATTGGCACCCTCGAACGCTGGCCAGGAATGGGTGACGAGGTCAACAGTGACTCGGCCACTCCGATCTTGCACGGCTACTTCAACTCTGAACGCGATCATCGCTGGCCGAATGCTGCCATGTGCTATGAGATTGACAGTAGCGCAAAGGCGTTCAGCTCACAGATCCGAGACGCCATGGACCACATCCACGCCGTAACCAACTTTGCCTTCACCCAGTGTCGAGGCAACCAATGTGTGCAAGACTCTGGATGTGGTGGCGACTATGTTAGTATCAAGCTTACCTCGTCCTCGTGCTTCTCGTACATCGGACGCATTGGTGGCGCGCAGTCACTCGGTGTCTCGGCAGAGTGCGGTGTGGGCAACTTGATGCACGTGCTGTTGCATGCCGTTGGTCTCCACCATGCAGTGGATCGTACAGACCGCGACGATCACGTGCGTATTGCCTGGGAGTGTCTACCTGACGACAAGCGCAGCTACTTTATCGTGGAAGAACTCAACATGACGCTGTCACCGATGGACACGCCATACGATTTCTACAGCATCATGCATCATCCACCCAACGCCTTTGTGCGCTCGGACGACAGTCTCCCGAAGCAGCGCTTCGACGTATCGTCACGCCCACCATCATGGTGCCAATCCGTGTTTCCAATCATCACAGACCCAGAAGAGCGCGTGGGTGTGCTCAGTAAGATGGGTCAACGCGAGTTGATGGCCGTGACAGACATCCACGCGGTATGGCGACTCTACCCGACACTTCAGACGCAGGAAACACCGTTCTACGCCAGTGGCCAGAAGAACGCACCGATCTCAGGAGCCGAAGAGGTCTTTGAGAGTCGTTTGCACACCCAGGACGACGTGATGGCGACACTAGACGACTTCCGAATGAAGCCCAAGCGATCAGGACGGAGCTTTGCGCGGAAACTCGGCAGTTTCTTTGGTGCGATCGCGACGCTCGTGGGCTTTGGCGCGTTCATGGCCTTTGCCATGACCGAGTTCCGGAAACGCTCACTACGCAACGATGGCTCGTACTACTCCGAGTCACTGCTCGCGGACAAGGCCCTGTACGATTGAGATTGAGCGTGTGGTCTCACTATTGCATGTCTATTCTCTTTGGCTCAGTCAGCCGCTTACACCCTTCAATAGCTACTGTATCTCTGTGTGCATGGACTGCTGCGTTTGAGCCACGAGCGCCTAGTTTCCCTTTAATACGGCACTGAGCTTCTCGTTGACGTAGACATCGCCCTTGGAGACGAGGTACTGCGCCAGAGGGAGCTGCGCCGTGAGCGCCTCGCCCTCGAGGCCCTGCAACAGCGTCAGGATCAAGTGCGAGTTGACCTGTCGGTCGGCGGCGGCCTCCTTGGCAATGGCCACGGCCTCGTCAAACTTGTTCTGACGCAGCGCATGCGCCACACGGAACGTGTACATCTTGGTCGAGGCCTTGACGCCAGCGTTGGCCATGATCTGCACGATCTCCTCGACCGTCTCCACCTCGCCCTGCTCCTCGTAGTGCGTCGCCAGGCGCACAAAGCTCTGGTTCTTGACGTAGTGGCGCATGTGCTTGGCCTTGCGCACAAAGTCGAGCGCGAGGTCGGCGCTGTTTTCCTTCAAACACGACGCGAGGAACGTGCTGATGGCGAACTCGGATGGGTACACGAACTTGGCGTCGCAGAGCAGCATCACGCGCTGCACTTCACGCAATTCCTCTGGCGTCTGCATGCCGCGCACGACGAACTCGAGCTTCTTCTTGGTTAAATAGAGCGCCGCCGTGGGGATCGAGAGACGCGCGCCGATGGTCGTGAGGGTCTTGGTCAAATCGGCCGCCGAGCCTTCGATGCGCGGGTACTCGACGTTGCCACTGAAGGCGCGCGAGGCCGTGGCCATCACCGACGGACGCGTCGCCCGCGTCAGGGCCTTGCTCGCGGCCGAGCGCGCAACGCTGCTGAGCATCATTCGTCTCTTGGTCTCAGGAGCTACAGAGCGATTCCCACCAGACAAAGCCTTGGGGTGGTTAGCTTACGCCAGTCTTGGTAACTTACGAGAGCACCATGGTACATGTGGACCACATGAAACGGTAAGCTTACCGTGACCATTGGAAGAAGTATGGACATGGAGGTGTGTGTGTGTTTGTGTTGTTTGTTTATTTGGTGAGGAAGCACGAAGCGAGAGAGAGAGAGAACGAGAGATTTTACTGCAGGATCTTCTTGGTGGTCTCGTTCGGTTCCACGCCGGCCACCTTCATGAGCGTCGCGACTTCTTCGATCTGCGAACGAAGGAAACAAATCTGTGAGACGCAGGGAATTGGACGAGACACCTGAGCACGTGGACGCACCTTGTCCTGGAACTCGCCCTCCTTGAGCTTAAAGAGGAGGTTGTTGCACGTCACACGCATGAGGTTGCTGGTCTCACTGTAAGTCATAGGGAAATCGTGAGCATCCTGGGAAAATGCACCACCAGAAAATGAAAATGATACACGTACGCAGCCGTCTTCATGAAGTCGACAGCACGGTCGTAGTCCGCCTGCTCGATAGCCGTTCTGCAAGTCATAGCAACATAGAGTAAGCATCATCACCATACCACGACAGCACAAGCTTGCGTCGTTCCATACCGGATGAGAATGTCGTACGTGCGGTCCGTGGACTTGACGCCGTACTTCTCCGTGCCGATCTCGTGCAACTGGTACACCTTGTCGAACTCACCGTCCTTGAAGAACTTGGAAAGGAGCTTGTTGAGCGTGGTTGGTTCCAAGAAGAGACCAATGCGGTAGTTGGCCTCGAGCACTTCAAACACGAGGTTGGCCGCGCCGAGCTCGAGCGCCTTCTTGACGAACACGCCGGCCGCGCTGGCATCCGGATCCACACGCTTGCGCTCGTAGATCTTCATGATCTCCTTGGAGGCCTCCAACTCCTCACTGGTCGTCACCGTCTTGAGGAACGACGTCAACTTGGTCTTCTTGATTGGAATGTTGCGGTCCGCAAGCGACTTGATGTTCTGGAGCCAGTCCTCGGCCGAGAGCGCCTGCACGGCGACAGCGCCGGCAGAGAAGGCTCGCTGGGAGCTCGACACGCGCTGGAGCGCGCCCTGACGCTGCGCCGAGCTCAACGCACTACGGAACGCCTGCATTCTCATGGTGATCGACCACTGTTTCCGTCCCCTTCCGGCCAACCAGCGCACGATGGAGCTCTTGGCCCAAACCCGGGTCGGATGTCTTATACGGGTTTAGAACCCAATTGAACCCGTTTTCCATCGACCCGAGAAGAAACCCTGTGACGACGATTGGGTTTTTGGGTGATCAACGGCAACTAACGAACCAAGAGCTCAATACTTAGTAGAAGAACGATTGATTGCAGAGCATTGCTCACAGTGGATTGATACGCGCTCAGCGCTTGTTACAGAGCGAGGTGTCTGCTACATACAGATCTACTTGGTCTGGTTCTTGACGCCGAGGATGCGATCACGGATCTCTGCCTGGTTGCCGAGGTAGAAGCCCTTGAGTGGCGCAATCGCGTCTGGGTGTGGGATCGGCTGGAGGTTCTCGTCCAAGTGGTAGACGAGTGGGATACCCGTTGGGATGTTCAACTCGGTGATCTCCGACTCGGAAATACCGTCGAGGTGCTTGACAAGCGCACGAAGACTGTTACCGTGGGCAGCAACCAACACCTTCTTGCCCGACGTGATGCTAGGTACGATGGTGTTGCTCCACTCTGGCAAGACACGCTCCGCCGTGATCTTCAACGACTCACTGAGCGGAAGGTCTTCCTTTGGAAGGCCCTGGTAGCGAACATCGTTGCCTGGGTAGTACTCACTCGAGGTGTCAAGCTCTGGTGGAGGAATGTCGTAGCTACGACGCCAGATCATGACCTGGTCCTTGCCGTGCTTGTCCACCGTCTCCTTCTTGTCGAGGCCAGTGAGCGCACCGTAGTGGCGCTCGTTCAAACGCCACGTCTTGAACACTGGGATCCACATCAAGTCGGTCTGCTCCAAGACATGCCACAAGGTGCGAATGGCACGCTTCAAGTACGACGTGTAGGCGATGTCGAACGTGTAGCCCTCCTTCTTGAGGAGCTCGCCGGCCGCTTTGGCTTCCTTGTTGCCCTTTTCCGAGAGCTGCACGTCGTACCAGCCCGTGAAGCGGTTCTGGCGGTTCCACTCGCTCTCGCCGTGGCGGATGAGCACGAGCGTGTGCGTGTGCTTGTTGGCCTTCTGGCTGAGGAAGGCGGCGTTGCGCGCGCGCATGCTGAGCGCGAGCGAGCGTCGGTGGAGCGCCATGGCCATCGTGCTTGTCGAGAGGTCGAAGAGGAAGTGGTGACTGTGTGGATGACAGTTTTCTGCTTGGGGGGAGCGGATCCCAAACAAAGACAGGCCAGGTGGGAGAAACCGGTCGCATACCGGTTGAGGGCATGGCCGTTAGGACCAGTTTGCGCTGGACGAGGCACGAACTCTAGGCTCATGCAGTGTATTTCCATCGTCGACGGCTTGTTTTCCTGGTGTCCTACGTCCTGATGACTAGATGCACTGCTTCGTGACTCGAGCGTTGCCGTGACGGCAGGGTCGAGACTCGGCGCGGCGGCATGGGGCTCGATATTCGACCAGTACGAACGGTGGCGCAAGCTTAAATATCTTCCTGAGACTTGCGCACGATTCGGCGGCAGTGCTTCTTGAAGCCATCCTTGTCATTTCGCCATTCAACCTGATAGCCATGAGAAGAAGGCGAAAAAATCACGTCAAAAACGAAAATCGGCCACGTCCTGGATGAGATCAAATACAACTCACCGCAGCGTCAATGTTCGCGGGGGAATCGTCGTTCGGGTCCGAGAGCATCGAGATGACCGAGACGAGGATGGCCTCCACGCCCAAAATCGGTCTCCATCGCTCGTCGGCGGTCTCATGCTGGTTCAACTGATCCTCTCCAGGCGGATGCAAGATAGAGATGCACACGATACCGTTCGGGTAGACTACGGCGCAGTATAGCGAGTATTCACGTGAGAACGACGCCCACGAACACTTGGAGTTCAACACAACTCACCATTTGGATGCCACATCTCCGACGTGAAGGTCATCTTTGGAGGCATGTTGGGGAAGTTTGGTGGGAATTCCAGCACAGCCTTAAAGAAACCACCCTCATACAGCGTGTCTGGCGGACCGATCAGCAGGATTTCCCAGCGGAAGATGTTCTCATCGTCGCCAAGCCCCACCGAGACGCCCTCTGGCGGGTTCTTGCTCATTTCTAGAACCATCCACACACCCGTTCGGTCAGTTTCGCACTCCTTCTGCGCGCTTCGGCCGACGGCCCAGCTGACAGGACAGTCATAGGCCACGTACCGATGAACTGGCGCTTGAGCAGCTCTCTTGCGTAGTCGGTCGCCATGGTGCGCGTGCGTGTCTTCTCGACGGTTCCTTCGGTTGTTGGCCTGGTCGGTCAAAGAGCTCCAGCCCCCCGACCAGAGCCGAGGAAGTGGGCAGTATACAAACATCAAGTGAAAACGGTCACCTTCAATCGGACGCGGGTTTCAGCCAATCAGCACACACCACAGACACGCAAAGTCATCGGATTGGTCAAAACCCTTTCGTAAAATACGCAATTACTACCAATGAAATGTAAACGGAACCGATGCAGCCATCTACGCTACGTAGCTCTTGGTAGTCATCAGCCGCGCTTGCTGGGGATGATGACTTCGGACAGCGAGTCGATCGTCCGCGTCTCCACGCGCTTGGACATGACTGGCGCCACGCTCTTGAGCTCCGCCATGCGCTCCAGGCGCGAGGCTTCGCTGAAAAAGTAGACGCCGCCGATCACCAGCGCCATGCCCGACCAGTTCATGAACGTGACCACGTCGCCGAAGTGGTAGATCGAGAGCGTGATGAGCAACGCGCGCTTGACGCAGTTGGCCACACTGTGGGTGACTGGGGAGACCAGGCTCATCAACACGTACGCGAACGCGCTCTGGAAGTAGAACCCGAAGCCAGCCATGAGGAGAACGAAGAAGTGGTAGAGCGACGAGTGATCTTTGACGGTGGCGGGCACGACACCCTGGCGAGGCGTGGACATCCAGTTGTATCCGATGAATGTCAGCTGCATCACGACGGCGATGATACTCGTGTACAACTGGAGCTGTGACACACTACACAAGAACGTTAACACAAAAGCTTATCAAGGGCGGGCGACGTTTGACAGTACCTGTACGCCCGATTGAGCAGTTTCTTGGTCAAGACGTTCTGGATGCAATCCACGCAGTTGGACAACAATGCGGCCGTGAAGCCGATGATGTGGAACGAACTGTCCGAAAGACTGCAAAAGACGAGACCCGTGACAATTGGGATGAGAGACATGTTGACACGCCAGCCCGTGCGCTGACCGAGCATCAGGTAAGTCAGCACGACAGTGAAGAAAGGAGCCGAGGACTTGATGGTTTCTACGAGTCAAGCAATACGCTTCCGTTAGGTCCTTGCGTACAGCAAAGCTGCTGTCCATGTAAAAACAAAAAAACGTACGAGTAAACGACACGGCAATGTACTTGAGCGCCGTGAGACCGAGTAGCACAGTGAGGATGCGGACACCACCGAGGATGACCATATCCTTGAGGCCGTCATTCATCACCTTCCGCAGACCCGCGAGACACACGACCCATCCAACCAAATAGACTTCCGAGATGAGGCCACAGACCACCGACATACCCAGTTGCGACAGCGACAGATAGTTGGAGTCGATCTTGAGGTCAGCGACCACATAGCGATTGGTCCATAACGTCACCAGACTGAGAAGGTACCAAGCTGCGTAGAGTGGTTCATGAGATTCAGGAGCTCCTGCGTGCTGGATGGGGCATGCAGCAACGTACCGCAGATGCAGAAAGCGACCTTGTACTCGGTGCTGATCGGGAACTGGTCCTTGACCATGATGCGATGGCGCCTCGCGCGTGCTGGAGGTCGAGAGAGCTGCTCTGCCGCGCTTCCCGCGGAACAAGCGTCAGTCAGCTGACGATGAGGAGTGAGCAGTGATGTGTGAGAGTGAGATGTGGCGCGGCTGAAGTAACGGCAACTAGAGAAACCGTTACTTCATTCTGAAGCAACACAGGATTGGCTGAAAAGGCAACTTCAATAGATGTCATATCAGCCAATCATAAATAAGTACAGTTTTAGCCAATCGCATGATGAGCATCAAAAATAGGGCGAGCACGACCAGATCAGACGCACATGACGATGGCTACGGATGGTCATCGGCCATGCGTCGAGGCATTTCCGAGCCAACGACGCATGCGCAGTGCATGTGTATGAGTAAACATACGCAATAGCTATTGGCCGGTCCGCTGAGCACCAGGAATGGGGGCGAGGAGCTCCAAGACGCGGCCGACCACGTCACAGCGGCGAAGAGGCACGTTCGAGACGCTCGTGGTCGCTGTGAATCCACGAGAAGATTACAAAGATGAAGCGCTGGAACGACAAGACGCACGCACAGTAAAAAGCGAGGCCAGTACACCCTCGAGTCCAGTACGAGTCGGCAAAGTGCAAGAAATCCTAGAGAGTCGTTCGGACGCCAAGGCCAAGACTGCAGCTCCAGCGACCAACGCCAAGACAACCACGCCAAAGAACCGAGCTAATCTGGAGCTCGAGCTTTCTTCCAGTGAGGATTCGGATGAAGTTGCATCATCCAATACGAACGCTAGTCGTAAGGGGAAGAAGAAGCGCCGGAAGAAGAAGAAAAAGAAGACAACGCAAACTACAAAACAGGAAGCACAGCAGCAAAAGATCAAACTGAACGAAGTTCGCAATCCGCGCAAGACGATACAAGCACGACCGCTCGAGCCGAAGGAACATTTTGAGCAGATCAAGGACGCCTATGCGCTCGCAGAGTATATGAGTAAGGAGGCAGCTGATGACGAGCACCCGGCAAAGGTCCCGCAACCACCGTCTAAAGACTCGACGTCACCAATCAGCAAGCTTTTTGGCGGAACCTTCGACATGTGGAAGAAGCCCGCCGCTCAGTTGTCTCGATTGTCTAGCCGCTCACTAATCGCCGAGTCACGCGACGTAAGTCGACATTCTCGAAGCGGAAAGGTACGTGTATCACTGGCTTCATCTTGTGTGACGTGTGCTGACGACTTGAATGACCGTGACAGAGTACGTCTTCGCGTAGCGGGCGCTTCAAAGACAGCAACAGGTCGGTCTCGAGTAATCGCTGGCAGACTAGCCTCACCGAGCGCCAGGAAACCGCTGTCGAAGCCTTGGAGCAGGAGATCCACTACGCGCTCCAGGTGACCAACAAGTCGTCCTCGGCGCCTCTTCCTCGCCAGAATCAAAGCGCCGAGAACCCTCGATCCGACCCGCGACGAGGGTTTATCGATGACTCTCGTATCGTCTCGCGAGTCAGTCGGCGGCAACTGCGCATTGACGACACGGACGAGTCCATCATGGACACGATCCTGGCCGAGACCAATGTCTGAGGGGACGGGTATATAGTACCCCCGGGAGGGACTGTTGAGACGAGATAGTACTGGATAGATTCGATCAAGTACGAATGAGGTGCAAGGGATAAAACCTCGGGCGTAATATCCAGGTCAAGACGAAGAAGAGGGCGAGACGAAGAGCTCAACAAGGCGATCGACATGGCGCAGTGGCGGCGCTTCGCGTTCTTTGACCGTGAGGTCCTCAAGGACGCCAATGGGCTCTGGATGAAGGTGCGGCTGCGTTTTCTGTGTCTCTGGGTGCGAGTTGAGGGTCTAACCGTGCGAAACGACCACAGGGCGTGGACATTACGGCCATGAGTGCGAATCGAGGCATGATCTGCGTCGGGGACGCCGACGGCTTCATCCACTTGGCCAATCGACAGCTCGAAGCGCGCAAGTTCCAGGCGCATGAGCACTTTGTGTCGCATCTCGTGATGGTACGTCTGACAAAGGGCGGTACGAGGACGAGGACGAGGGAGTGATGGAAGTGGCTGTGATTAGATGAAACGCAGCAACGTGCTCGTGTCGATCGGTGACGGTATCGACCCTCGAAGCGACGAGATCCGAGAGCAGTCGCGCGCTATTGCTGAGGCGGGGCGTTCCTCCGCCTCGAACGACGAGGTACGTGACCTGAGTGTGTGCTAAGAAGACAGATCGCATCTCACGGTCAGTGTCCCTCTTTGCCTAGATGTATGCGACCAAGCAACCCGGTAAATCGACGGCCGTCGTGCGCATCTGGCGAACGGACCAGCAAGATCGTGACGGCCGACCAAAGCTCTTGCAGCAGATCCAAGTGTTTGCCAAGAAAGTACGTGGACCGCGGGGACTTTTTACCGTATCCAACGTACTCACCCTCTTGTGTTCCCATCAATGATCAGTACCCAGAAGAAGCCGTGACGGCGTTCGCTGTGAACGACGACATCTCGCAGTTTGCTGTTGGTCTGCGCAACGGTGCCGTGATTCTTTTCCGAACAGATCTCAAGCGCCGAACGGAGCGTCCACCATTGCTCCTCCAGCCGGCGGGTCAGTTCCCGGTCACGGGTCTCTCGTTCACCAGCAAGCCTGTGACGAACACGCTCGCGCACGTGTTTCTCTACGCCTCCACGCGTCGCGGTCTCACGTGCTACCACTGCAACCATGACGAGCCAGCGTTGATCAAGGCCGCCGGTGCCGCTGGCATGCCTCCACGCACTGTCGTCTTGGACGAGCGTGGAGTGGATCTCAAGTGTTCGTGTGTCAACGAAGAAGGAGAGATCGCTGTGGGTCAGGTCGATGCCGTGTACTTTTACACCAACGAAGATCGTTCCGTGTGTTTCGCATTCGAAGGCGAGAAGAAGTACTTGCAGTTCTTCAAGCACTACCTCTTGGTCGCACACGTGGATCCGCGAGGTCGTCACCAAGTCAACGTGTACGATCTGCAGAACAAATTCATCGCGTTCAACTGGACACTGACGCAGTCGGCGGCGCGTAATAACCAGCTTCGTCGCCCACCAGTTCCTGGTAACAACGCGCGTCAGGCTCCGGGTGCTCGCTTTGGACTGGATGACATGGAAGAGATCCGTCACGTCGTGTGTGAGTTTGGTGCGATCTTCGTGGTGTCGTCAGTCGGCTGTGTCTACCGCCTCACTGAGAAGGATACGACTTCCAAGTTGGAGATTCTCTTCCGCAAGAACCTCTACTCGATTGCCATTTCGCTCGCCTTCAGTTCCAACTACGATATCAACAGCATCATGGATATTTTTCGTATGTACGGTGATCACTTGTACGAAAAGGGGGACTACGACGGCTCGCTCCGGCAATACGCACGAACTATCGGGCACGTGGAACCGTCTTACGTTATCCGTCGCTTCTTGGATGCCCAGCGTATCCACAATCTCACGGCGTACCTGGAAGCTCTGCACGAGAAGGCGTTTGCCAACGCTGAACACACGACATTGCTTCTGAATTGTTACACCAAGCTCAAGGATGTAAAGAAGCTCGACAAGTTTATCCAGTTGGATGAAGTGCTGGACGGCTCCAAGAGCGATCTGAATGGTGACAAGCTCACCAACGGGTCGGCCCAGGATGGAAAGTTTGATGCCTCGAAGAACAAGAACGGCAATGGTGGACTCAACTTCGATATCGAGACAGCCATTAGTGTGTTGTGGGAGAACTACCCACAGCACGCGCTCACTCTCGCCAAGAAGCATGAGGAACACAGTTGGTACCTCAAGATTCAGCTTGATCGCATTAGTTACGTCGAGTCGGAGGACTCGATGGCGCTCTCGGCCAAAGAGAAGGAGCGTGTTGCTGATGCACTTGAGTACATCAAGCGTCTGAGTTTCTCGGAGGCCGACGCAAACCTGCGCAAGTACGGTCGTACCCTCGTGACGCACTTGCCTGGTCCAACTACTGAGTTGCTCAAGCGTCTTTGCACAGGCAAATTCGTGGCGGAGAACCCGAAGCTCAAGTCGGATCCAGCTGATTTCCTGCATTTGTTCGTGTCGCATCGCGAGCAGTTGAAGGAATTTTTGCAGTACATTGTCGAAGTCGAGACCGTGACCAACCCATTGATCGGTAACACGCTCTTGGAAATGGTGCTAACGGACGAAGCCGAAGGCGACGATGCCAAGCGCTCGGAGAGTGAGAAGGAAGACGCTGTGATGGCGATCCTCGACAACCCGCGCGTGCGCTACGACGAAGACCACGCGCTCATTCACTTGCAGATGCACAACATGAAGAAGGGCAAGCGATACCTGTACAACAAGCTGCACATGTACCACATGTTGGTGCAATTCCACATTGAGGAGAATGATGACCAGAGTATCCTCGACGAAGTGCGCAAGCACGGCGAGAAGGACCCGAACCTCTGGTCGCTTGCACTCAAGTACTTCGCCGAGCGTGGTCCTTTGCCGAAGGGTGTGACCACTGGCGAAGAGTGGAAGGAACTCAAGCAGTTGCTTGTACTGATTGACACGAACCCAGTGATCCCACCACTCCAGGTCGTCCAGGTGTTGAGTCAGTCGCGTGAATTGCCTGTCGCGGTGCTCAAGCAGTACATCGTGAACCAGCTCTTGAACGATGAGAAAAAGATCGAAGAGGATGAGGAGAAGATCAAGGCGTTTAAGACGGACACGAAGCAGATGAAGGAGGAGATCACGCAGTTGAGCAGCAAGGCGGTGGTCTTCCAGGCCACCAAGTGCGACCTATGTAACCACGATTTGGATCTGCCAGCGGTCCATTTCATGTGTCAGCACAGCTTCCACTTGAACTGTATCTCGGAGACGGAGCGCGAATGTATCACGTGCTCGCTCGACCACCGCCACATCATGGGTCTCAAGACGCAGCTGGAGCAGAAGGCCGGCAACCACGAGCAGTTTTTCAACCAGCTCGAGACGGCGGCCGATGGTTTCCACACAATCGCCGAGTACTTTGGCAAGGGCATCTTCAAGAGCACAATCGCTCCAGAGGACGACGATGGTGTGTTCGACACACGCTTTAGCAACGAGTACTAGAAGCGAGAGATCGAGTGAGTGGTGGCGTAGCTAGCATAGCAGATCAACAGTGGATTTTGTGTGTATTTGGCGTCTTGGTTATCCTTGGCATTGCCTTTCGTTTTGTAAACTTCAGGATACGACGTACTTACGAGGGGAGTTGAACCATCACTCTGAATGGGACCAGTGCGGAAAGGAGACCAAGCAGCAGCGGAAGTCCGAGCGGAACTCAAAGCCTTATGGCCGACGACGGCCAGGACATGGCGCTGGCGTTTAAGGAAGCTGTGCGATTCTTTAGACGTCAGGAGCGCATTTACGATGACGCGGTGGAGGCTCTCAGCCAGTGGAAGCAGCAGCATCGCAACTTCACCGGAAGGGAACCCGGTTACCTTCAACTCGAGCGAATGCAAGACAAGGCGATGAAGGATCTCAAGGATACGGCCAGCATCATGAACGCTGCTCGTAAAGCCGCTAAAGTTTGGAAGTCCATTGTGTTCATGGGTACGTACGTTGGTTATCGCGGTATGCGCAAATGCGTTGACGAATTGATATTTCAGACAAGTTTTGGACGCCTTTAACCAGCTTGCAAGCGTTGTTGGGCCTATCTACACCATCCAAGAGAAAGCAAGTGAAGGCCGACTAAATCTTGGCGTATGGATTATGCAGATACCGCCCATCGTCGTTGGCTGTGTCAGTGCCGTTCGCTCCGTTTTACGCTACTTGGGCTACGACATCTAGCTCTCAGGCCTCACACCACAGATCCATACACGAATCGATATCTTGCATCGTTGATTGACTGCGTCGTTGAAACCTTAAGCGTCAATACATTTCTGCATTCACGTCAAGTAGCCTGAATCGATATCTTATTAGTCTGTCTTCCAGGTTTCCACACCGCGTGGGACAAGTGCAACGGCTAGAAAGGAGAGCGACCAAGAAGAAGCGATGGCTGACAATGATCGGGCGATGCTAGAGCTAGCCGTGCGCCTCTTTGAACGTCAGCAGGGTGAGTACGAGCAAGCATCCGAAGCGCTCGAGCAGTGAAAGCAGCATCGCAACTTCACTGGGATGGAGCCGAGATACCTTCAACTCCAGGAAGAGAAACGCAAGGCAATGGACGACCTCGAGAAGTTGACGGACAACTTGAAGAGTGTTCGCAAAGCGGTTAATATGCGAGGGCCTCTCTTTACCATGGGTATGTGGATTGGATTCTTGGTGTGAGCTACTGTATTGACAAGTTCAAATGTTAGACATATTCTGGACGTCGTTGGCTAGCCTTCGGACATTGCTGGGCATATCGACAGACCCTGAAGTTAAGCAAAAGAAGACCGATTAAAATGGATTCCCTTGCACCAGCAGGTTCGAATTAATGGGTCAAGAGAGATCAGTCATTGCTGTCTATTGTGAGATCGATCACCTGGTTGCTGGATTCTATGAAGATGGGGACTATTTCATCTTCTTCGTCGACCAGATTGATTACGACGGCTGGCGTAGACGAGTGCAACGGCCGTCCTACTGGTGTCTGCTCCATCTCATTTTCGCCATCGTCCGTATCATCAAGACCAAGCAACTCAATCGTCTCAGGTGTGCTGGTGGTCCCTGCAATCACGACGTTCCCGCACTCGGTATTATCTCTACGACGACGCTCAGCTGCTTCTAGAGCTCGCAGCCGCAGTTCTCGAGGAGCCAGCGTTCGTGAAGTTGACGTCATGGAGCCCGCTGAGCCGAGTCGCTGGGATGTCACACCGCCTAGGAGACGTTGGTACTGACCACGGCCACTATAAGCACTGATGATACCACCATCTGCCAGTGAGAATGAGTACGTACGTGTTCTCTTCGTTTGGCTGCAAGTACTGCGGCGTGATTGTCGTTCGCATGCCTCACTGGAATATGGGAAACCTCTGTCTGGATACTCTGTTATGGAAAGTCACTCGACGTCATGAGCCAGTAATCGCTCAGTTATCACGGATAAAAACTTACATGACCCACCCCAGCGTCGTAGAAGCGCGCGCCTTCTTGACCCACGAGTCCACGCACCATCAGCGACTCCATCTCGTCCTTGAGCTCATCCAGCAGCTAGCAACAGTCGTCAGTCCCACACAGACCGTCTCAAATATGCTCTGCACATCGTCTGCACCTTGTAGAACGCGCTGTTGTGGGGTCCGTGGACCTAGAAACAGCCACTGAGTCACAATTGAAAGGAAACGAAGGCGTTCAAAAAACGCCTACCATGTGAGTCAGCTCGTGCAGCATCGTCTTTAACAGGGCTTCGTATGGAAGAAACGTATCCGGTAGGCTCTGTGGACGCACTGGGTTGTCATCAATGCGCTAGCTTCAATTGTTACGAGTCAAGCCAGTCGCTTACGTCGGATGTAGATGGTGGCCCCGCGATTGACGTTCATGCCGAGCAAATGAGGGTTCTTGGGAAAGAATTCGCGTAGTGTCCGCACGCGGAAGCGCCGCTTGGTCATGATGGGCAACACGGCGTCCGCAATCTTCTCCAGCAGCGTCTGGGCGGCGCTGCGGTCTGCTCGACGCACCAGCGCGCGGATCTCGCCAATGGCGAACGACGTCATGCTCGTCATGGCGCTTTTGGCGCGCGTGACGCGCTGAGCCGGACGTTATCAACATGTTGGAGACGTTTCTAACCGAAGTTTAGGGTTTGGTTTCAACTGTAGCCAAATTTCATCGTTAGTGATGGTCGTTAGGAACATGTTAAACCGGTGAAGTACGTGGCGGGTTGAAACACAGCACAAGCTCGAACGAATGTTCCAAAGACATGGGAGACAAGACCAATGCGCGGCTGTGTCACTTGAATCCAGACGGCGAGGGCTTGTCTTTCTGTCGGCTTAAAATCGGACCGCCAACTTCAACGACGTCACGTTCTGGTCCAGTTGAACCTGGGGAGCTGGGCTTCTCGCGCCGGTTCAAGATCGCTGATAGTCCGCCCTGCATGCAGCACCATCAGCTGGTTGAGGTCTTCGGGTCCAGCCGCTCGTCGCAGGTCACGCAAGCGTCCGCAGTCGCCGTGGACAGCCGCCTACGTCACTCGTCTCCATTCAACCCGTTCCTCCCAAGCCAACATTTGCGAGAAAAACAGAGCCCTGCTGCAGCCAATCAGCGACGTCGGTTTGTGTATGGGTGCGTGAAACGGTGACGCGTCCATGTCACGCGCTCGATCTGCAAGTGCAACGAGCCAATCAGAACGCAGAAGACGAGGTTTGCTCGCCGAATATCATGTGCACCCGCTCTCTGCCCCGGCCATCACACCTTCTCGACTGTGTATTACATCTCAAAAGAATAAATTAAAACAGGTCCTTAGAACAGGATCATCTTGCCAAAATGTATACTGTTGTATCGGGGTATTCATAACGCAAGGTTCTTGACATCCGGTCGTGGTGACGTTTGACGGATCATCAGACCGCTTTCACGCCCAAGAAATCCGTCGACAGGTCGAGAAGCACATGGGAGCTCCTAATCGTCCCAGTCGCGGCGACGCGACGCCTCTGCACACGTGCGCTGCGCCACCAAGCTCACTTTGAGTTTTGCCTCGTGTGCCTCCTGGCTCTTCACCAAGCACCATGTTCGACCAGATCAAGACCGTGTTCACGACCCCAGTGGAGACCAAGTCTTTCGCCCCCTCGCCAAAGCAGGCCAACCTCGCCAACACGGCCGCGTTCTCGGTCAAGGAGTCGAAGAACGATGTCTCGACGGCCTTTGAGCGATCGGGCTGGGTGTACATCTAAGCTAGCCGCCACCACGTCTCTGCTGCGAGTGACGAGCTCGGAAGCCCATGCGATCAAGACATCGGTGGACGAACTCGCAAGCACTCGACACGAGACGACTCGACGTCGTGAAGCTGCTTGACTTATCATCCCCATATTTATGTGATCACGCCCGAACACAAAACCCAAAACTATCGATTGTAGTCTATTCACAATACATCCAACCTCATTTCCTTTTTTCCGTTGATATCTTTGTCTTCACTTGAATTTGAAGCGTCGCCGACGCCAATGGTGCGTTTGAAGTTGCGCGTGTTCACCTTCCCGTCTGGTCCGCGCGAGCAGAACTCCTATGTCGTGGGGACGATGGAGGTAGGTCTGTCTCACAGCTTACAGTCGTTCGCTTCTACCCACCCATGCGTTCATATCCTAGGGCGGACTGTTGCCGACAGTGGGGACGCTCCAACTCGACAATGCGGAGCTCGAGACCGTCACCTTTGCTCAACTGAGACCGCGGATCGAACTCAAGGACGACAACGGAATGATCCGGTTTGTAGTATGCGTGCCTTGCTCCAATGGTGTGTTTGTTCATTCCCTAGCACTCTTCCAGACGCAGTCTCATCTTCCAAGAGGTCATGGCCATCATCGTGAGCTCTCCGAACCCGCACAAGTGGCCCGCAAGTGCGCTCCAGACCTACTGGTTTGGATATTTTAGCGATCCGGACGACACCGTGCCGCATGCGATTCCGGTACCACGTGCTGTCGTGTTTTTGACTGAGTAGCTCGTCAATTTGAGTGACTTGGTGACGTAGGTGCACAAAGAGCAGTCGCCAATCAGCAAATTCCTGAACATGACGACGTCCAAGCAGACCGGCGACCTCATTTTGATCCCGCAGACGCAATTCGGACCAGTCTGCGAGCAATGCTGTCGCGGATGTCCGCAGTGTCCGCCCATCCAGTCACGTTGATAAAGAGAAAAGAGCTAAACTCGACGTGATATCCACAATAATACCGTCTATTATGACTTGTCACCAACGACCTTGGTCGACGACGTTGACGGCGGTCCCTGTGCTGCAT
The DNA here is from genome assembly GCA_020085045.1 of Pythium oligandrum. NCBI lineage: Eukaryota > Oomycota > Peronosporomycetes > Pythiales > Pythiaceae > Pythium > Pythium oligandrum. The sequence continues at coordinate 734,872 of JAHRIK010000017.1, forward strand.
CCCGACCCACGTCCACCGTCCACGCGCCCGCCGCCGGCTTCAAGTTGGCATACATGCCGAGCTCGCGAATGCCCTGCCGCGCCGACTGCACCTTGTCTTCGATCATCCGCGGATCCGTGAGCGCCTTGTTCTCGTGGAACTCGAGCTTGATGTCCTGGATGATGGCGTCGCGCTTGACGCTCGGATACTGCTGTGCTAGCTTGAGGATACGTCGATAGAGCCGCACGACATTCTGCTCGTGCGTCATGGTGGACGAGTTCCTTTGGTGGGTTTGCACCAGCAGCGCAGGTACGAACCTAACGCGTTCGTAACCGATAGAGGAAAAGGAGCTCTTCGTTTTTCAGCCAATCGGATCCGTGAAGGTATTATTTGGTGGTTCTGATTGGTCGAAAGTCGTGTGGAGGGCTGCCGAATCTTGGGCTGGAGCTCCGTTGTTCCAGCATCTTCATCGAGCGCACGAGGCGACGGCGGAGCGAAGCCCACGGAGCGTACAGAGCCATTGAAGCGAGCAACAGCACTGCTGCGTGTCCCTCTTATTACCACTAGTGTGAAGAATGCGGTGCGTGCCTGGTTCGGTCGTGACAAGGCGCGTAGTGGTGCGGTCGCAATGCCGTCCACTGCGAGCTTTGCCACCCATTTTCGCGTCAATGGCGCACTTACAGTGGCTCTGTATCGATTGTACGCTTACAGTAGAAATGGATCTCGAAGAGGCTCGAAGAAGGAAAACGTACGTGTTCCTCTCCACTCGATAGCTCTTCAGAATTCCGTGGAGTAATGGGTTTGGTTCTGCAGTATGTCGAATACGAAGGCGGCCGCATGACGCGCAATGGCATGTCTGCCAACCATCTGCTCAACTTTACGCTCCCAGAGCGAGATCGCAGTGTGCAAATCCAAAAGAAGAAGAAGAACCTGCCGGCCCGTACGCAGATGGAGTATCTGCATGCCAAGTAAGGCTTCTCGCGTGTCTTTTGGGTACAGTGCGCGAGTTCATGGACTGATTCTGTGTTCAATAGTTATCGCTTTGTGGTGTCTCCACACGCAGACGACACGGCCATTGCGTGCTGGGATATTGAGAAGCTGACGGAATGTACGCAGTCACGTGCAGTGAGCATGGTTGGTTCGTAACGTCTCACATGCTTCTCAATCTTCCAGGGAAATCCGTAGAACAAGTCCTATTATGGTACGACGAATCAAGCCCAGCGACGTGTCCTATCTGTCTCGATGACTTCCGCGCGCCCAAGATCACGCGTTGTGGTCATATCTTCTGGTAGGTGACACTTCTATTGATCTTTGTCGCGTTCTGCTGATCATAACGACAACTCTCCACCGTACAGCTGGCCGTGTATTCTTCGCTACTTGTCCATGACCGACAAGTACTGGCGTCGTTGTCCGATGTGCTTTGATTCTGTCCAAAAGGGCCAACTACGCAGTGTGCGGATGGAAAAGGTGCAAATCCCGCCGCATATTGATTCGCTCGTGACCTTTCAGTTCCTCCAACGCGCCAAGGCGAGCTTTGTGCCGCATATTCGCGATACGACGACTCGCAAGCGCTCTCGGAAGCTTCCCACGGTCTACGACGATGATGCCAAGTATTCACGTATCCTCGAGTCGACGACGGAGTACCTGCTGCAACTGGTGACGAGTGAAATGCGTGATCTGGAGGCGTTGGATGCCGAGTGTCGCAGTTGTGGCGATATTGACACGCTGCCATTTGTGGAGGAAGCCATGCGAGCGACTTCCGGTCGTCTCGCAGGCGTTGAAGCGGCTACAGCAGAGGGCGCCAAGAAAGGGGGCAAGGAGAATGACGCAGCGTTCGATGCCAACGATGCGTACTCTTTCTATCAACTTGCAAATGGCAGCTACGTGGTGCTGCATCCCCTCAACATGCGATGTCTGCTCAAGGAATACTCAGTACGGGAAACAGCGCGCAAGGCAAGCATGGGATCTGTTGAAGAAGACTTGACGCAGGCGACGTGGAATGGTGCGTCCTCACCACCTGCATCTGCTCGATTCGAAGGAACTGTGAAGCAGTCTGAGTTGCTTCCCGACAGTATCAGTGGGCGGGTACTCGACGTGGAGCATGTAGTGATGGATGACGACGTACAGAAGCGCTATCGCTTCCTTACTCACTTGCCCAACTTCTGTGACTTCTACGTGTGTGAGATCGACCTGTCGGATCAGCTGTCCCAGGAAACGCTGGACACTTTCCGTGCCGACCTGAAGAAGCGCGAGAAGCAACGTCGAGCAAAGCGTGATGCTGAGAAGAAGCAGAGTGAGCGCAAGCTAGAGGCGCCGACGTCACCAATCTTCAAGGAGTACTCGCTCGCCGGCTTCTCCTTGGACCAAGGCGAGGAGATGTGGCCAGCACCTGCCGAACTCTCGCTGCCTGATGCGTTTCAAGAGGGACTCCAGCTCAGCGGTGAAGGTGATTTGTCCGTGTCGTCTCCCAATGGCTTCAACTCGTCCCCAGTGCTGTCTTCGTCCGACGAGGCGTCGTTTGCGACCATCACGCGCAACTCGGGCTACTTTCCAGTGTTAGGCAATGCTCCTACAACCAGCTTCACGTCGTCGCCGTCTATGTGGGGCTCGAATCCTCTCACCGGCGCGCACCACACTCCGCCTCCGTCGGGTGACAGCAAACTCAAGAAGAAGGGCAGCATGAAGAAGGGCACGCAGTTGTTCTCGACAAACCAGCGCCGCTCGTATCGCTAGACGCTCACACGTCACAGACCGACGTGACCCACATAACGTAGCTCTTGGAATGGATCAGATCTGAATCGGATGACCTGATGCATCTCATCACTCCCTCGATGACAGGCTCCATCACTTGGCGAGATGCTGCGTCCATGTGTCTGGGCCGCTCTGCTTTATGTGGTCGTAGTGGCCAACGGCGCTCAATCGGCGTGTTCTTCGTGGTCGAAGCGGTACAAACAGGACATTCCAGGCGTCTGTGTATGCAATGCGACCCAGTGTGATGACGTTTCCACTGAATACCTCGAGCTATCGGATCGTCAAGCGGGTCTCTTTCAGACCTCCAAGGCCGGCGATCGTCTAGCTTACTCCACACTCGACGTCGAAACGAGTTCCGACTCGGAAGCTGACCTCATCATCGACACAAGCGCGACGTATCAGCAGATCCTCGGCTTTGGTGGCGCTTTCACGGATGCGACGGCGATCAATGTTTACAAGATGAAGGAGGCAGTGCAGCAGCGCATTGTGGACGCGTACTTCTCAGACAAGGGGCTGCAGTATACCATTGGCCGTGTGCCGATCGCCTCGACCGACTTCTCCGAGTCGGTGTATTCGTACAACCCAGTCGAAGACGACTTTGAAATGGCGCATTTCTCGATCGCTATCGACAAGTCAAACGAAACGCACAAGCTCGAGTTCCTCAAGCGCGCGCTCGGCGTCTCCACCCGTGAGATTTCGCTCTTTGCGTCGTCCTGGGCGCCGCCTCCATGGATGACACGCGAAAACCAGACTGAGAATTCGCATATGAAGGGCGTTCCGGGGGAAAAGTACTGGAAGGCTCTCGCGCTCTACTATTCCAAGTTTATCGACGCGTACAAGGCCGAGAACGTCACGTTCTGGGCAATGACGACACAGAATGAGCCCATTCAGCAGCTTTTGGCGATCCGTGAATGGCAGAGTCTACGCTTCACGACACAAGAAGAGCGTGACTTTGTCAAGAAGGATCTCGGGCCTCTCATGAAGAAGAACCATCCGGACCTCCAGATCATCATCTTTGATGATCAAAAGGACGAGTTACTCGACTGGAACGCCTCGTTCATTGACGCAGAAGCCAAGGAGTACGTCGCTGGCGTCGGTGTTCATTGGTACAAGAACCTCGACTTTTTGGACGAAGCAAGCGGACACTTTGAGAACCTCGCCGCGTTCCATGAACGACATCCGGACGTGTTCATCCTCCCTACTGAAGCATGCGAAGGCTATTTAGTCGAGGGCATCGGCACTGGCGCTGGCCCAAAGCTCCTCGAAGCCAACGTCACATGGCAACGCGGTGAGATCTACGCACGCGACATCATTAACGACCTCGCCAACTACGCCGCCGGGTGGACGGACTGGAACATGGTCCTTGACACTACTGGCGGTCCGAATTGGGCCAAGAACCTCGTGGATGCTCCCATCCTCGTGGACGAAGAGAGCGGCGGCGAGTTTTACAAGCAGCCCATGTTCTACGTCATGGGTCACGTGGCCAAGTTCGTGCCACCTGGGTCTCATCGTATCGCGCTCAATCTCTCCGCAAGCGCCGTAAACTCCACCACCCAGCTGCTGAAGCGAGTGGATCGCGTGGCGTTCCTTACGCCCGAACACCAGGTCGTGGTGGTACTTTCGAACAGGAACGCCGAGGAAGTGGTCTTGAAGCTCCGCGATGTGCAGAAGGGCCAGCATCTGAGCCTCCGGCTCCCTGGCAACGCGATCCAGACCTTGTTGTGGGCGTCTCCATCCCACGAGACAAGCGAGAACATCTCATCTCCGTCGCCATCAGCTGCTAACTTGCATTCTCCTGGCTGCTTCAAGTCAGCTGCTGCGCTCTTCGTGGGCATTGCCACTAGTTTATTATTGTAACGCAAGTGGATGCCACATGTCTAGTATTGTACAGGATGCCATCTCCCTTGTCTATTTCTCGTAATAAACGAACATTGACCAAACCGTCCTGGCTATTACCAGTGGCCTCGTGGACAGAACCGGGCCATTCACCATGGGTTAACCAGCTGACACCCATAGCGACCGGCTAGCATTGCGTTAACACCGCGTCCGTGGCAATAGCCGCGCATGCGTGTCACTGTTCGGTCTCCGATCCCGTCCCCAATTGATCTCCCCACCAGTAGATGAGCCCCTTTTTTCGACGGACACGACCGATCCTCGACGCATCACAGGGCAACGACGGCCCACCAGCCGCTTCTTGACTCGTGGCTTCATGCGCACTGAAAGCACTTCCAGTCACTTTGCAATTATTCGTCATGCTGCGCTCGTGGGGCTTCGTGACGCTGCTCGCGCTCGTGGGCCTCGGCCACGCGCACGCCGCCGTCGCCAAGACCGAATGCACCAACTACTCGGCCAAGTTCAAGAAGGACCTCGACGGCGTCTGTGTCTGCACGGAGGACGACTGCGACTCGGTCTCGAATGACTACCTCTCGCTCAAGAAGGGCGAGGTCGGCGTGTTCAGTACGTCCAAGGGCGGCGATCGACTCACGTACACGGCACGCGCCGTGGACAGCAAGGCCGTCGCCGCGGACTTTATCCTTGACACGGCCACGACGTACCAGAAGATCATCGGTTTCGGTGGCGCCTTCACGGACGCCGCTGCGATCAACGTGTACAAGCTCACGCCTGCGCTCCAGCAAGCGGCTTTGGACGCGTACTACTCGGAAAACGGCATCGAGTACACGTTGGGTCGCATTCCGATCTCGTCGACCGACTTTTCCGAGTCGGTCTACTCGTACAACCCAGTGGTGGACGACTTTGAGATGGAGAACTTCTCCATTGATGTCGATCGCGCCCCTAACTCGCACAAACTCGAGTTGATTAAGCGTGTGCTCGAGATGAGCAGTCGTGACCTCGCTCTCTTCGCCAGTTCGTGGTCGCCTCCGCTCTGGATGACCAAGGAGAACAAAACGGAAGACTGTCATATCAAGGGATCGCCAGGTGAGAAGTACTGGAAGGCGCTGGCCCTGTACTACACGCGCTTCGTGGAAGAGTACGAGAAGGAAGGCGTCAACATCTGGGGTCTCACCGTCCAGAACGAGCCTGTCAAGCCAATCATCCAGCTCAAGCGCTGGCAGTCGCTGCGCATGTCGGCGGAGGAAGAGCGCGACTTCATCAAGAAGGACTTGGGTCCACTGCTCAAGGAGCGCTTCCCCGACATCAAGTTGATCTCGCACGACGACCAGAAACCTGATCTCATCGACCGTCTCGCTGTCGTGAAGGACGACGAAGCACGCAAGTACATCGATGGCGTCGGTGTCCACTGGTACAAGAACCTCGACTTCTGGTTCTTTGGCACTGGTGGTGACTATGACAAACTGGCCGAGTTCCACAAGAAGTACCCAGATCTCTTCATTCTCGCCACCGAAGCCTGTGAAGGTTCGTTGCCTGACTGGCTCGGCAGTGGCCGTGGCGTCAAGCTCAACGACTATGAGAAGAGCTGGGCTCGTGGTGAGATGTACGCTCGTGACATTATCGACGATGTTGCCAACTTTGCCGCCGGCTGGACCGACTGGAACATTGTGTTGGACACGAACGGAGGACCAAACTGGGCTACGAACGTTGTGGACGCCCCGATCATCGTGGACGAAGTCTCGGGTGCCGAGTTCTACAAGCAGCCGATGTACTACGTCATGGGCCACTTCTCCAAGTTCGTGCCGCCAGGCTCCGTCCGCATCAACTTGAAGACGGCCAACTCCAAGAACTGGAACTACATGCACTATGTGGCGTTCTTGACGCCAGAGAAGCGTGTGGTGGCCGTGATCTGCAGTCGTCGTGACGAGGCCGTGACGGTGGTCTTGCAGACGCCTTCGCAGCAGACTGTGACGCTCAACCTTGCGCCTCACACTCTGCAGACCATCATCCTGCCCTAGGTTAGGTAGTAGTGTACTAGCTGTCTCTCATAATCAATCCAATGCGTTTTTCTCCATGACCGATCCGGTGACGCGAAGGATGAGTGGCTAGCCAACTTCAACGAGACTAAGCCAAGTCGGGTCACTCGATGAGTCCACAAGGCTGCAACTGCAACTCAGCTGGTGCCGGGCTTGCTGACAGGATAGGAGGGCGATCCAGAATCAGCTCAGGATGCGTTTGGGTCAGTGCATTTGGTGTCCATTGTGATAAATCGAATGGATATGTACTTCTATTGGGCATATACAAGCAGATCCGCTTGGACATGAAGATGGGTCCGCAATCCGCGGAACGACACGAGAATTGCATGGACTCGTCTCGTACGGGGAGCTCCAGAGGATGCTGGCGTGAGACCAGAGGGAATACTGACGGTCTCAGCTCCTTGTCACAGCATTCGGTCATTTTCCAAGTGCGACTCAAGTCCAAGACCAGTCAAAATGTTGCGCTCGTGGAGTTTCCTCGCGGTCCTCGCACTCGGTTTCGTCGCCAACGACAACGCCGTCGACGCCGCATGCAACAACTTCTCCACGCGATTCAACAAGGCGCTTAACGGTGTCTGTGTGTGTACCGATGCCTCGTGTGACACCGTCTCCAACGCCTACCTCACCACACCTGCCGCCCAGCTCAGTGTCTACACCACCTCCAAGGCCGGTGACCGTCTTGCGCCATCGACTGTCGCCATCAACACCACCAAGCCAACCACCTCCGACTTTATCATTGAGCCCACTGTCACTTACCAGAAGATGATTGGCTTCGGTGGCGCCTTCACGGACGCTGCCGCCATCAACATCTACAAGCTCAAGACCACAAGTCTCCAACAGAAGTTACTCGATGCGTACTATGCCGAGTCTGGTCTTCAGTACACGGTGGGTCGCATCCCAATCTCTTCATCGGATTTCTCGACGTCCATCTACTCGTACAACCCAGTGGTGGATGATTTCGACATGAAGTCCTTCTCCATTGATGTGGATCGTGCTCCCAACTCGAACAAGTTGAACCTCATCAAGCGTGCACTGTCGACCACGAAGCGCGAGTTGAGCATCTTTGCGAGTTCGTGGGCCCCACCTACCTGGATGACCAAGGAGAACTCGACACTCAACTGTCATATCAAGGGCGTGCCTGGCGAGCCGTACTGGAAGGCTTTGGCTCTTTACTATGCTCGCTTTATCGAGGAATACCAGAAAGAAGGCATCAAGATCTGGGGCATTACTGTACAGAACGAGCCAGGCAAGCCTATCATTCAACCGAGTGTGTGGCAATCACTTCGCCTGACCCCAGAAGAGGAGCGTGATTTCATCAAGAAGGACTTGGGTCCACTCTTGAAGCAGAAGTTCCCAAACATCAAGATCATCGCGCACGACGATCAGACCGCGGACATTCCTGACCGCATGGCTCCATTTGACGACGCTGAGGCTCGCAAGTATATCGATGGCATTGGTATCCACTGGTACAAGAACTTGGACTTCTTCTTCTTTGGTTTGGGAGGAGACTACAGCAAGTTGGTGGACTTCCACACCAAGTACCCAGACATCTTCATCCTCGGTACGGAGGCCTGTGAGGGCTACCTGCCAGCGATTATTGGAACTGGCGTCGGTGTCAAGCTCCAGGAGATTGAGCAGATCTGGTACCGCGCGGAGAACTACGCACGCGACATCATTGACGACGTGGCCAACTTTGCCTCGGGCTGGACCGACTGGAACATCGCTCTCGACACGACTGGTGGACCAAACTGGGCCAAGAACTTTGTGGATTCGCCGATCATTGTCGATGAAGTCTCTGGCACCGAGTTCTACAAGCAGCCAATGTACTATATCCTCGGTCATCTCTCCAAGTTTGTGACCGCTGGCTCTGTGCGTATCAACCTCAAGTCCAACAGCAACAAGAACTGGGACAATATCCACCGCGTTGCGTTTTTGACGCCAGAGAAGCGCGTGGTCGTGGTCTTTTGCAACCGCCGTGGCGATCCAGCAACTGTGACGTTCCAGACACCTCTGCAGACGTCTGTTACCGTGACGATCCCAGCGCGAGCCACGCAGACCTACATCTTCCAGGCCGCTGCCATTGCCAAGTAATCAAATGAATGTATTATTTGCACTCTGACCTGCATACATAAACTCTGCTTCTCTTATACATGCATGGTCTCGGAGTCCTTGGCCAGGAACGCTTGAGCGAGAGTGAGCCGCGCGTGTTTCTTCTTCGAGGTCTGGGCAAGGTTACGCAATTCGTCTTCTTTGACCAGAGGTGGGAGGTCGTATCCGGCGTGCTTTCCCTCGATGTGATCATGGAAGCGCTGACGCAAGTGACTCGGAAGGTCGAGTGTGTTCACAACCTCCAGCTTCGCAAAAGCCTTGACGGTACCACGACACCGCACACGCAGAGGCTCAGCAGCATCCTCCTCTCTAATAAACTGCCTTAGAGTGATCTTCTTCTCCTTCAGATCCTTCGTCGGAATGAGATAACATGGCTCGGATGGACAGAACCACACAGCTGGCTCTCAGCAAATGTGCATCAAGTCGGGATCGTGCGCCGTCAATTCGTTCAGTTCTTGCATCAATGACGTGTAGATCTTCATGAAAACAGCCATTCGATCATCGCGGTCGATTTTCCACGCGACAATTTGCTTCCGCGCTGCCGTGCTGAAGTCAAACTCGGCCTGTATGTCAGGATCAGTAGACTTGAGGTCGCTCGTGGTACTCCGGAACGTAAACCAGTGCAGGAATTCCCAATACTCTCGTCCAAAGTGGGCTTGCACCGACAGGAGCTTTCCAATTACACTGATGAGTGCTGGCGAAAACGTGCTGGGGTTGAGCAGAAGAAACTTCTTGCACGGCCACGTCTCCCAGTTGAACGACTTCTTCCAGGGCTCGGACTCGAAACAGTTTTGCAAGCTGTTTGACTGGCCAACGCGCGCTCGCTTTGAACGTATAGGAAATTTGAACTTCCAAGTTGGGATACCCGTTCATGTTATTGTGGAGTCTGCAATTCAGACCACGAAACCGGTAGCTCTTGACCACCGAGACGGAATCGGAAACGACTCGGACATTCTGTGACACGTCGCCATTCGCGATAGGTTTGTCCGTGTCAAATGACTTGATCTTGGGGGAGGTCGCGTGGGTGGTGCTTCGTGACAAGCTAGAGCTGCCTTCGTCTTGCGTTCCTGACGTTGCACCTGACGACTCAAAACCATCTGCCGCACCTTCGTTGTCTGCATTGGTCACGTCATTTGGCATATCGGGTGCCATAACTGAGTCCCACAACCTAGGGCGTACAGACACGCGACCATCCCTCGCTACCGATCGTTTTCGTTTGCTCACTCGAGTCGTGCTAGTCGACTCAGTCGTCGAGGTCGATGGTCTTGCTTCGTTTTCGGTTGGTTGAGCCTCAACCTCCGGCTTTATGAAGGACGCAATCTCATCACCAGCCTCAACAATGCGGGGTGTCTCGTCTTGAGAGACAGCTACACTAGCCTCTGGTTGAGTGAGCTGGGGCGCAACGGGGGCTTGTGCGCGTACGAGGCGAAGGCACTCTCGAAGTCGCGTCTCGAGGGCATACTGGGAATTGCACTGACGATGCTCTGGAATCGGGCTACTGAATTCACTCGGCCGCAGTATTTTACTGAACACAAAGAAGCTGTCAGAGGGAAGAGCGACTTGCGAGTTTGCCGAATCGAACATGGGTGCCCAGCACTTGATTTCGCCTGGGAAGTCGTCGTCCCCGTAGATCCATCCTTTTGAGCGTTTTCGCCAGACCCATGGGATCTGGAGCGGGGCAGTTGTGCTGGCGCGCAGGGATTGGCTTCTCGAACTCGCTGTCGTCTAGGAATCTGGACTTTACCACAAAGCTGCCGGATGGGAGAGCGATACCTGAGTTCGCAGTCTCGATCAAGTGTGCCCAGAACTCGGTATCACCCTCAAGGCGGTCGTCCCCATAGAGTTTCTTGAGCTCTGCAGCTAACGCAAGGGGATTGGGGACGAGAGACGCAGTGTATTCCGAAGTCACGAGCATCGTGTTCTCCGCGTTGGCTCGCTCCAGCTGCGCTTGCGTCGATTCGAGGACTCTGGCGAGCGACGCGTTGGTTGCTTCCGACGTCTTCAGGCGTTCTTCCAACTCCACGACTCTCTTTTCGAGATCTCGACAGCGCGCATCGTCGGTCGAGCATCGTTCAGCCAGCCGTGCTGTTGCTCGCGGGGCTGCCTTGATGAATTCCCTGGCAGCACAGGGACCAAGGTCATTGATCAGCGTCGAGGCGGCCGTCATGACGAGATACTGATCCGCTGGCTTGGTCTCCGGCTCCGGCTCATTGAGTTCATCGAAGAAAGCAGGTCCGAACACCCACTCTAAGAGCCTGAGCGTCTCGCGGCCGCACGAGCGCCATGACGAGAACGACTCGAGTGCCATGGTCTCCTCATGCGCCTCTTGACTGGCGATGAACCAAACAAGAAAACCACCTCGACTGAGTGACTGGTATGGAATGTGGAACAACTGGAAGGGCTTATCACGAACGGCACTCTCTACAGTGCGCCTCTTTCCTCATCGCAGCAGCCGCCGCCTGCTTCAGCTTCTAATGCTCCACGTATCAAGTCAATTAAACATAAGTCACTCAATTCGAGCGTAGCAAGGAGTTCCGCCTTGAAAGTCCCCACACTCTAGCGAGCGATACATGCTCCTTCGAACCGCTTCGAGGTTGTCCTGCTGCATATAAGGCCAGACGCTTCTATCCACGCCATTCTTTCCGCTTTGCACATCCTTCCTCTGCAGCTTCAACGCGACTCAACAGTATCCACGGCATCGATGAGTCTTGAACGTTGGCCTGGACGTTTCTCCATCGGGTCGTGTTAGTGTAAACCACTCGCAACTGCTCGTGCTTGCTGACCGGATTGGCATTCGATCCCAAAGCATATCCCTTCGGCACAACAGGTCAGATAGGTGTCATTGGGTCAGTGGGTCAAGATGCTAATCCACAACGACGTCAATCGTGAACTACTACATTAGTGACACTTGGGAGTAGCTCCTCCCGACTCAGGTCACAGAGCAGAGTTGCATGAAGATGCGCCATGACTCTTGTTCTGGATCCCAGAAGGCAACACGCGATGGTGCAACTTGACGTTTAGCTGCTCTTCGTACAGAACGATGGCGACTCTAACGTCGGCATACTTCACCACGACGTTCGAGACACTTGGCTTTTCACTCTGCATTCCTCTTCAACGGCGCAAGAGCTCCCTCTACCCAAGCCAAGAAACACCATGTTGCGCTCGTGGAGTTTCCTCGCGGTCCTCGCACTCGGTTTCGTCGCCAACGACAACGCCGTCGACGCCGCATGCAACAACTTCTCCACGCGATTCAACAAGGCGCTTAACGGTGTCTGTGTGTGTACCGATGCCTCGTGTGACACCGTCTCCAACGCCTACCTCACCACACCTGCCGCCCAGCTCAGTGTCTACACCACCTCCAAGGCCGGTGACCGTCTTGCGCCATCGACTGTCGCCATCAACACCACCAAGCCAACCACCTCCGACTTTATCATTGAGCCCACTGTCACTTACCAGAAGATGATTGGCTTCGGTGGCGCCTTCACGGACGCTGCCGCCATCAACATCTACAAGCTCAAGACCACAAGTCTCCAACAGAAGTTACTCGATGCGTACTATGCCGAGTCTGGTCTTCAGTACACGGTGGCTCGTATTCCGATCGCCTCCACGGATTTCTCAACATCAGTGTACTCGTACAACCCAGTGGTGGACGACCTGGAGATGAAGAGTTTTTCAATTGACGTGGATCGCGCACCAAACTCCAACAAGTTGAACCTCATCAAGCGCGCGTTGTCGACAACCAAGCGCGAGTTGAGCATCTTTGCGAGTTCGTGGGCCCCACCAACTTGGATGACCAAGGAAAACAAGACGGAGAACTGTCACGTGAAGGGCGTACCTGGTGAGCCATACTGGAAGGCATTGGCGCTGTACTACGCTCGTTTCATTGAGGAATACCAGAAGGAAGGCATCAATATCTGGGGTTTTACGGTGCAGAACGAGCCTGGACAGCCGATTATCCAGCCGAGCGCTTGGCAATCTCTTCGACTGACGCCTGAAGAGGAGCGTGACTTCATCAAGAAGGATTTGGGTCCGCTCTTGAAGCAGAAATTCCCGAGCACCAAGATTATCGCCATGGATGACAACAAAGCTGATATTCCTGATCGTATGGCGACGTTTGACGACGCTGAGGCTCGCAAGTACATCGACGGCATTGGTATCCACTGGTACAAGAACTTTGATTTCTTCTTCTTCGGTTTGGGTGGTGATTATGATAAGCTCGCCAACTTCCACACCAAGTACCCTGATATCTTCATCCTCGGCACGGAGGCCTGTGAGGGCTACTTGCCTGCCATTATCGGCACTGGCGTCGGCGTCAAGTTGCAGGAGATCGATCAGATCTGGTACCGTGCGGAGAACTACGCGCGTGACATCATCGAAGACGTCGCAAACTTTGCTGCTGGCTGGACGGACTGGAACTTGGCCCTCGATACCACTGGTGGGCCAAACTGGGCCAAGAACTTTGTTGATGCGCCAATCATCGTCGACGAAGTCTCTGGTACCGAGTTCTACAAGCAGCCCATTTACTACATCATGGGCCACCTGTCCAAGTTCATTCCTACTGGCTCTGTGCGCATCAACCTCAAGTCCAACAGCAACAAGAACTGGGACAACATCCACCGCGCGGCCTTTTTGACGCCAGAGAAGCGTGTGGTCGTCGTCTTCTGCAACCGCCGTAGCGACCCAGCGACCATCACCTTCCAGACGCCGTTGCAGACGTCCGTGACCGTGACGATCCCAGCGCGAGCCACGCAGACCTACATCTTCCAGGCCGCTGCCATCGCCAAGTGAGCAGCGCTTCAAGATCGAGTCGTAATTTACCAATTGAAAGTTACCGTATGTTTCCACGTTTTGAATGTTACGGGATATTCGCTTATCTTGATGAGAACGTTATTTACCGTCCATTCTGGGCGATTGGAAGAGTGTCCCTCGCCTTCGGATGCGCTTTCGAGTGTTCAACCTGAGTGGAGATGGTCCGCTGGTTGCTTTTCTCTATCCTCCAACTAACTCACGCTTCAAGACGGCAGGATCACTGCTTCAACGTGACTAATGCTTTCGCTTGCTGACCGGGCGATCGACGTGATCAAACTGTACTTACCATTGTACTAATTGAGTAGGTTATCAGAGTTTTAATATGATATGTACCTTAAGCTTACTGCTTTACCATGCTAATCAGACATTTGTACGAGTCGACAGAGAACGCGTACCAGTTGAACAGTCTCGAGAGGTGTACTCCTTGAATCGTGGCAGCTTTGATGGTATGGGTACACGGAAATTGCTGATCAGCCCAGTCGTGGCAGTCACACACATTCTCCACGAGGTTGACGGTCCGCCAGAAGTGGATGGCGTCTGCGTGAGTCGGATTTCCGAATTGCACGGTGTAAGCTCCAGTGCAAAGTCCCGGATACGTTCCTGGATGTCGGCACATGAGTTGTACGCATGGGGAGCGATGTTTTTGGCCTTTTCTCGGGCGAGACCGAAGTTCTTCAACGTCGGATCCGTGCCTATGGCCACACCAACGCGTAGCAACCCGAGACGAATTGCACATGCGACATCGACCGAATCCAAGTAAGTTGATGGCACAACGCCCTCATGATTGCTCTCATCGTCGCTGCCTTCACTCATTGTAGTCACCAGGTGATTTTGAGAGTGCCCACGCAGCCGCAGTTCGCCACCATCATAAGACTATGAGGATCAGGACGCGTCCCTTCATTGCGACTCTATTCCTTCCTGGCATGACGCACCTAACACAGAAGATGACTGCGAACTTAAGGAGGTCTCCTCTTTTACTTACGGTGCACGTTAAGTGTTTTAATGTATTACTTACGTCGGGACATTTCGGCCAACTTTTACTTACGCAAGTTAATTCCTCCTTCATTTGGGTACCTACGGATGTTTTGCACATGATCCATGAATTCAGATGGTGACCATTTATACTCGTCCAGTCCGGCTTTGTAGATGCGCGTCGGTTGTCGTTTATACTGTTGATCGTGTTCGCGGATAGGGTCTCATGAGGTGAACCCATCCGGATGTTGGTCACTAATAGATCATCATGTGACACCAGATCATTGTTTGATGCCTTCACTGTGTTAGATTTGCGTTTTGGAGGCATTGGTTATCTCGCTGTACATAACGTATTATACCGAATAGAACGCCCCCTCCGAACAAGGACAGCGCTGGACGGCGTCCAGGAGCAAAAGGTACGCTGCTTGGCGTGGCTTGCTCCGTTCGACCGTCTGCCCATATCTGGTCAGATCAGAACGAATTTTTCATGCGTATGGGTTCAGTAAGCAACCCACCAGCCAACAACCAACTCTCATTGCCATTTGCTCTTTCACCGCTCAACGATGCAAGCTCCCTTCCACAAGTTCGAGTCGCCTGACTCGGTCACTTACCTCGGCCAAGACGGCAGCACGGGCAGCTCCGTCTCGACGTCCATCAAGGGCAAACCGCTGAGCGAACTGGGCGAGGAGCCGTCCTCTCTACCGACCTCACTGACCGTCGCCGTCTCGATCCGCCGCGGCCGCCTCCTCCTTCTCACGCTAGTCGTGCTGGCCGTGATCGTCGGCGTCGTGCTCACGCTTGCCCACGGCGTGGAGCTGCTGCGGTTTAACGCCCGCTCGAAGGACACGCTGGCTCGCGAAAAGCTTCTCGACCAGTACAACTCGTACTCGGGTACCGTCGCGACGGCACTCGGCAAGCCCGTCGAGATCTTCGTGGCCGTGCTCGCGCAGCTCATCATTCTTCGTCTCATGGCCGAGGCGTACACGCGGCCAGTCATCTCCAAGTGGCAGATCTTGACGCCCATCGCGCTCAGTGTGGCCGTCGGCTTCATGCTCAACAACGGCTTCGGCGCCGCCAACGTGCAGCTGCGCGAGGATAGCATGCGCGTCGTGATCCTGGCCTCCGACCTCTCGGTTCCGTCAGGTCCGAACGCGCCAGTCGCGGCACGAATGACGACGGTGAGTCAAACCGTCTCGGAAACGACGCCGCGCAACCTGATCACGAACACGGTCTTACGCAACGCCGTGCTGCCACGCGTGACCTTCAAGCAAACGCTGTGCGACTGGGAGGAGACACAGTTCGAGAGCATGGGTGATGACAACTCCCCACTGCCGACGGTTGACTACGGATTCACGCAGCGTGACTGGCAGAGTCGCATCCTGCAGGAGGCACTGCCGGCCGAGACATTAAAACTGGTGGTGAACGCGACCAAGAAGACGGCGAATGACGGCCTCAAGAGCGCCGATTTGCCCATGAACGCGTCGCTGGCCGCCGATCTGTTCTTGTATATGATGATCGTCGCGCCAACAGTGTTCCCATGGGGTTCGTTCTACGCGTTTCAAGACAACGAGAGTGCGTCAAGCTCAGTCAGTAAGAAGAGCTCAGTCGTGGCAGGACTACTGCCCCCTTCTGAAACAGCGAGCGAGACAGAGCAGCGCGAGTGGTTCCTGCGCGCAGCCAACGCATCGGTGACTCGCCAATTCGCCGAGGCGGTCAACACGTCACGAAGAGACATCGGCGTCGAGTTCTCCCACGTCGAGATCTCGCCATCGATCCACTTTGACGCTGTGACACTCGAGGTCGAGATCGATCCGCGATTATTCGCGTCTAAACAGGCTCGCAATAACGCGACCCGACAAACGTTGGTGTACCAGGCTGGTCCGCCTGGGGCCCCATCCAATTGCGGTCCGTGGCCCGCGTTGTGTCTCGTGGAGAAACCAATGTATCTGCCGAAGCCAAGCAGCTTCATCATTGACGCGCTTCAGCAGGTTCACGCGTTCAGCACGTGTGCCTCGCAACTGGGCGACACGCTCATGGCCAGCGATGCCGAATCGTTCGTATGTAACGAGTCGTCCAACTCGTCGATCATGGTGATGAGCGTGGGGAAGCGGCTCGCGGCCGACTCACTCGTCCAGAACGAGACGTACGGGACAGCCGGGGGAGATAACCCGACGGCGCTGATCACGAATTTGCGCAAAGTGTACACGTTCACGATCGGCCGCCTCTCGTGGCGACTGGAGAATCTCGCGACTGTGTATGGCGCCGAGTGTGGAACCAGTGCCTCAACCCCCAACTGCAGCGGACTGCACCTGCCACTGTCCCGCGAAGACACGGCCGTCGAGCAGCACCTCGTGGTGAGTGCCGAGGCGCTGCCCACTGACTTGATCATGCCGTCGACACTCTTGGGTAAATACAAACCCCGCGCAGTGCCGCTGGTTGAGGTGAGCGAGTGGCCATCCCAGACCAGATCCGGCGGCGATATTTTGCTCCCGCACAACATCGACAAGCTCGTGTGGGCAAATACGACGGTCACGGATCAGAACTGCGACGCCAAGATGGAAGGACTGCTCTACACCAAGCTCAACAACCACATGTACATCGAACACGGCTTCCAGACCGCGTACACTGCCGCGACGTTTTTCTTGCTGCAGAACGCAGTCGTTAAGGACGTCGTGTCTGTGCCCCAGGACGCGCAGGCCACGACGCTCGATTTCGACGGCAACATCCAGGAGATGGTCGCGCTGGTCTCGACGCCCAGTCAAAACGCGGTGCTCACGCTGGTGGGCTGTGGCGTCCTCCTGCTCTGTGTCCTCTGGGCCGTGATCAAGACCTCAACGAACCAGACGGACCCACTGGGCGGGATCACGGCGCCGCAGGCCATCGCGCGCGTGATGCTGGACGACCTGCAGTTCCCCGCGCTGCTGCTGCACCGACGCGTGACGCACCACGACGGCGACGCGTGCGAGCCACGCAAGCTCGACGAATTCACGATTGCCCAGCTCACGATCGTGCACGAAGCCGACGTAACACATGTGTGAATAAGGTTCGGACTTCTTCGCAGCCCTCGATAGGGTGCTTCAGGACGCGCGGGTGACAGCAGCCATCCTGGAAGACGCACATGTGGCTGACGAGAGCATGATCAGTGATGGCAGGTCACTGTCTCAACCCTCGGTTCGAACAGAGTCGGATGATGAAGCTCTGACGATTGGAGACGTCGACAAACGTGTTGCGGCGACGGAGACGCGTCAAAGGATCTCGTTACGACTTGAACTTGTTGTTATCTTGATGGAGGCGCTCAACCTTGCTTTGAATGTTGAAATTGAGAACACTGTCTAGCACATACTGTCTAGTGTATCCCATTGTACGACTCGACCTGATGGACTGATCGGCAAACTGAGTTAGTCAAGAGGTCGATGAGCTCTGCTACGTCAGACCTGCACCAGTATTTCTTCGTGGCTCCAACAAACACCCCATCAGCAGCAAGTGGGTCTTGAATACTCCGCTGTTTCCGTCCTTGAAGTGGTCGACGAGTCGATTCATTGTTATCAATGGTCAGCACTAACTGAGAAGCATCCAGACCAACGAAAGGCGTACACACTGTGAACGAATGTGACATTTGTGCCCTGGTTGTCTGGGCTGCGTCTGAGCGTAAACATAGAAACGTGAGTGCGTGCGTCTCTGGCGGATTCGTCTGTGCATAGACATAGAAACACTCAGCGTATCGTCGTCCACACACATAGATCGGTTCCTGACTTTTTCCAACGAAAATTCATTTCTGCCGCGATACACAACCCAAGCGGCTCGTTTAGGAGGTTTGACAACGTACTAGGATCAACTGCTGTAGCACTTTACGCGGCGGAAGCATGCTGCGCACGGTGACCGCTGTGATGGCGTTCAGGATGGCGCGGCGCAGGATGGTGATCTTGTGTAAAGTCACCGATGAGATGGTCTGGCACTCGCTCCGGCGCACGTTCTGGTGCAGCCTTTGGAACACCGCGTCTGGAGCTATATGCACTCGAGGTGTTGGTCGCGTGTCGAACGGGACGAGCTGGGGTAGACGTTGTAGCTCCGAGCATGATGCCCTCCTTCTCAGCCAACTTCTTCGCGACCTTGTTGAGCTGATCAAACAAATCACGCTGCTTGAAAAACAATCGCAAGTTCACGATGCGACCGCTGTCAATGTGCATTTGACCGAAACCGCGGATATCAATCAGACTTCCATCGCCTCTAACACCACGGTAACGGCCGGTGAATCGACCCCAGTGACGCCACGAAAAATGACAGAGATCGGATCCTCCTATCTTGTTGCTTCGTCCAGGAATCATTCCTTCTCCTTGATGCGCTGCTCTCTGTCTCCACGCAAGATTCATCTAGAACTCTATGCGTGCCATCCTTGCGCAGGACCATGCTAATCTTCTCTGTACTGTTCAACTGGTACGCGTTCTCTGTCGACTCGTTCAAAGCCACGTACAACTACGCCTTCATCCCAACGTCGCTGACGGTAACGTTGTCGAAAGATCTTAGTGTCCAAGCACCCGAGGTGGTCGCGGCTACCATCAAGCGCAAACCTGGTCCACCATCCAAGCATAAGCGTAAGATAGCCAGATTTGGTAGCGCTGCGATTCCTACTGTTGCCATGTCATAGCACACATGGTGCCTTGAGGCCGTAGGTCCATTTTGCACATTCATCCCGTCTACAAACTTCAGTGTCTTTCATTTCTTTTGACAGCCACTGTACTTGCCATGCAAACTTATTCATCGAACCTCTCGCCGTCTCCTCTTTTACTTACGGTGCACGTAAGTGTTTTAAGGTTTTACTTACGTCGGGACATTTCGGCCAACTTTTACTTACGCAAGTTAATTCCTCCATGGGCCACCGATGTGCTTACGTGATAACAGAAGTACAGGAAGCGCGTGATGGAATGGAGACCACTTGCTGGCATTGAAGCATTCGGCATCTTCCGGTGAGCTGCGCAAGTCCAGAACCAGTTAGTCGATCGGAAGCCAAGATGATGCGCTCGTGGAGCTTCCTCGCGGTCCTCGCACTCGGTTTCGTCGCCAACAACAACGCCGTCGACGCCGCATGCAACAACTTCTCCAACCGCTTCCAAAAGGCTCTCGAGGGTGTCTGCGTCTGCACGGAGGCCTCGTGTGACACCGTCTCCAACGCCTACCTCACCACGCCTGCCGCCCAGCTCAGTGTCTACACCACCTCCAAGGCCGGTGACCGTCTTGCGCCATCGACTGTCGCCATCAACACCACCAAGCCAACCACCTCCGACTTCATCATTGAGCCCACTGTCACTTACCAGAAGATGATTGGCTTCGGTGGCGCCTTCACGGACGCTGCCGCCATCAACATCTACAAGCTCAAGACCACGAGTCTCCAGCAGAAGGTGCTTGATGCGTACTATGCTGAGTCTGGTCTTCAGTACACGGTGGGTCGCATTCCAATCTCTTCATCGGATTTCTCGACGTCCATTTACTCGTACAACCCAGTGGTGGACGACCTGGAGATGAAGAGTTTTTCAATTGACGTGGATCGCGCACCAAACTCCAACAAGTTGAACCTCATCAAGCGCGCGTTGTCGACAACCAAGCGCGAGTTGAGCATCTTTGCGAGTTCGTGGGCCCCACCAACTTGGATGACCAAGGAAAACAAGACGGAGAACTGTCACGTGAAGGGCGTACCTGGTGAGCCATACTGGAAGGCATTGGCGCTCTACTACGCTCGTTTCATTGAGGAATACCAGAAGGAAGGCATCAATATCTGGGGTTTTACGGTGCAGAACGAGCCTGGACAGCCGATTATCCAGCCGAGCGCTTGGCAATCTCTTCGACTGACGCCTGAAGAGGAGCGTGACTTCATCAAGAAGGATTTGGGTCCGCTCTTGAAGCAGAAATTCCCGAGCACCAAGATTATCGCCATGGATGACAACAAAGCTGATATTCCTGATCGTATGGCGACGTTTGACGACGCTGAGGCTCGCAAGTACATCGACGGCATTGGTATCCACTGGTACAAGAACTTTGATTTCTTCTTCTTCGGTTTGGGTGGTGATTATGATAAGCTCGCCAACTTCCACACCAAGTACCCTGATATCTTCATCCTCGGCACGGAGGCCTGTGAGGGCTACTTGCCTGCCATTATCGGCACTGGCGTCGGCGTCAAGTTGCAGGAGATCGATCAGATCTGGTACCGTGCGGAGAACTACGCGCGTGACATCATCGAAGACGTCGCAAACTTTGCTGCTGGCTGGACGGACTGGAACTTGGCCCTCGATACCACTGGTGGGCCAAACTGGGCCAAGAACTTTGTTGATGCGCCAATCATCGTCGACGAAGTCTCTGGTACCGAGTTCTACAAGCAGCCCATTTACTACATCATGGGCCACCTGTCCAAGTTCATTCCTACTGGCTCTGTGCGCATCAACCTCAAGTCCAACAGCAACAAGAACTGGGACAACATCCACCGCGCGGCCTTTTTGACGCCAGAGAAGCGTGTGGTCGTCGTCTTCTGCAACCGCCGTAGCGACCCAGCGACCATCACCTTCCAGACGCCGTTGCAGACGTCCGTGACCGTGACGATCCCAGCGCGAGCCACGCAGACCTACATCTTCCAGGCCGCTGCCATCGCCAAGTGAGCAGCGCTTCAAGATCGAGTCGTAATTTACCAATTGAAAGTTACCGTATGTTTCCACGTTTTGAATGTTACGGGATATTCGCTTATCTTGATGAGAACGTTATTTACCGTCCATTCTGGGCGATTGGAAGAGTGTCCCTCGCCTTCGGATGCGCTTTCGAGTGTTCAACCTGAGTGGAGATGGTCCGCTGGTTGCTTTTCTCTATCCTCCAACTAACTCACGCTTCAAGACGGCAGGATCACTGCTTCAACGTGACTAATGCTTTCGCTTGCTGACCGGGCGATCGACGTGATCAAACTGTACTTACCATTGTACTAATTGAGTAGGTTATCAGAGTTTTAATATGATATGTACCTTAAGCTTACTGCTTTACCATGCTAATCAGACATCACGCGGATCATGGGACACCGATGTGCTTACGTGATAACAGAAGTACAGGAAGCGTGATGGAAGGGAGACCACTTGCTGGCATTGAAGCATTCGGCATCTTCCGGTGAGCTGCGCAAGTCCAGAACCAGTTAGTCGATCGGAAGCCAAGATGATGCGCTCGTGGAGCTTCCTCGCGGTCCTCGCACTCGGTTTCGTCGCCAACAACAACGCCGTCGACGCCGCATGCAACAACTTCTCCAACCGCTTCCAAAAGGCTCTCGAGGGTGTCTGCGTCTGCACGGAGGCCTCGTGTGACACCGTCTCCAACGCCTACCTCACCACGCCTGCCGCCCAGCTCAGTGTCTACACCACCTCCAAGGCCGGTGACCGTCTTGCGCCATCGACTGTCGCCATCAACACCACCAAGCCAACCACCTCCGACTTCATCATTGAGCCCACTGTCACTTACCAGAAGATGATTGGCTTCGGTGGCGCCTTCACGGACGCTGCCGCCATCAACATCTACAAGCTCAAGACCACGAGTCTCCAGCAGAAGGTGCTTGATGCGTACTATGCTGAGTCTGGTCTTCAGTACACGGTGGGTCGCATTCCAATCTCTTCATCGGATTTCTCGACGTCCATTTACTCGTACAACCCAGTGGTGGACGACCTGGAGATGAAGAGTTTTTCAATTGACGTGGATCGCGCACCAAACTCCAACAAGTTGAACCTCATCAAGCGCGCGTTGTCGACAACCAAGCGCGAGTTGAGCATCTTTGCGAGTTCGTGGGCCCCACCAACTTGGATGACCAAGGAAAACAAGACGGAGAACTGTCACGTGAAGGGCGTACCTGGTGAGCCATACTGGAAGGCATTGGCGCTGTACTACGCTCGTTTCATTGAGGAATACCAGAAGGAAGGCATCAAGATCTGGGGGATTACCGTGCAGAACGAGCCAGGCAAACCTATCATTCAGCCAAGTGTGTGGCAGTCGTTGCGCCTGACTCCAGAAGAGGAGCGTGACTTCATCAAGAAGGACTTGGGTCCACTCTTGAAGCAAAAGTTCCCAGATATCAAGATCATCGCGCACGACGATCAGACTGCGGACATTCCTGACCGCATGGCTCCATTCAAGGATGCGGATGCTCTCAAGTACATTGATGGTATTGGTATCCACTGGTACAAGAACTTGGACTTCTTCTTCTTCGGTCTGGGTGGTGACTACGGCAAGTTGGTGGACTTCCACAACAAGTACCCGGACGTCTTCATCCTCGGCACGGAGGCCTGTGAAGGTTACCTCCCTAGCTGGTTGGGTACTGGTGTCGGCGTCAAGCTCCAGCAGCCAGAGCAGATCTGGTACCGCGCTGAAAACTACGCACGCGATATCATCGAAGATGTCGCCAACTTTGCATCGGGTTGGACTGACTGGAACCTTGCTCTCGACACCAACGGCGGGCCAAACTGGGCCAAGAACTTTGTCGATTCGCCGATCATCATTGACGAAGTGTCGGGCACTGAGTTCTACAAGCAGCCTATGTATTACATCTTGGGCCATTTGTCCAAGTTCATCCCAGCCGGCTCGATCCGTATCAACCTCAAGTCGAACAGCAAAAAGAACTGGGACAACATCCATCGCGCGGCCTTTTTGACCCCCGAGAAGCGTGTGGTCGTCGTCTTCTGCAACCGACGTGGTGGCCCAGCCACTGTGGCGTTCGAGACCCCACTGCAACAGTCGGTGACCGTGACGATCCCAGCGCGAGCCACGCAGACCTACATCTTCCAGGCCTCAGCCATCGCCAAGTAAACAGATGGAGGAGGATGCGCTTTTAATCGCTCATCGTGTAGATGCAGCCGATCCTATAATCAGAGAATACACGAATCTCGTGAATCCAAAGATTCGCCCGTCATGGCAGAAAGTGGGAGGGTGGTCAGTACGCTACCGTGGCTGACACAATAGCGAGGCGAACAGTCGTCGTGCTTGACAAACCGGTGGCTCACTAGCGGATCTCCTGACTGCGAACGAAGCATGTCACGCAAGACTTCGGAGCGTGACGCCCTGCTGGGCAACGGCAGCACCAACGACGACACGCTGCTGCACCACCACGACGAGCCGTACCTGGTTCGCCTGGTCTCGGTCGTGCAGGAGATCGTGCCGCTCTCGCTCTTCTCGTTCGGGGGCCCACCGTCGCACTTGGCGTTGGCTCACGATCGCTTTGTGCGTACGTTCCCCTGAAAATATCGAGTTAGTTATGATGCATGGACTCAACTGGCTATGCGTGCAGGTACCAAGAAATGGCTCACAGATGAACGCTTCCTTGAAGTTTTGTCGATCGCATCGGCGATTCCCGGTCCTTCGTCCACGCAGGTGCTGATTTTATTACTGTAGTGTCGATTGTTGGATTGTTTGCTGACCTCACACTGTTGCCCAGGTCGTGACGTCGATGGGGTTGTTCCGCGCGGGTCTTTTGGGTGGTTTTGTCGCCTTGTTCTTCTGGATGCTTCCCGGTTTCGTGATTCTCACCGCTGCTGGTGTCGGAGCACAGACTTACTTGCAAGGTGCGTCCGTTTGCCACACGATCAAGCTACCTTCTAGGACGTTCTTCTGACGCGTTGTGCATGACTCAGACGGTCTACCTGTGTGGATGTCGGGTCTAGCGCCAGCCGCAGTCTCCCTCGTGGTGATTGCGGCCGTGCGTCTGTGGCAAAAGGCCGTCGGTGACGATAAAGTCAAGGCCATTGTGGCAACGGCATCGTCCTGTGTCGTGCTGGCGACGCAGGGACTTTCGTCTCTGGTGTTCCCAGTCGTGATGGTCTTGGGTGGTTGCACCATCCTTGCTGGCCACATCACTGGCATGTCGATCGTGCGCATTGCTCCGGACCAGAACACGACGCACAACCTGCAGAAGTATGTATCTCTTGCCCGTCTTTCGTCACATGTCTAGCCTAATCGTGTGTGTTTCTAGGCAAATCGGTATCTCGGCTGTCGGTGGTGCGCTCATTCTGGCAGTCTGGTTCTCTGTCTTGATCGCTCTTGCTATCTTCCACCCACAAGACGCTGAGCACCACACCCTTCTCTCCATGTTCTACGCCCTTTACTGGATCGGTTCGATCATCTTCGGTGGAGGTCAGGTGATGCTGCCTATGCTTCTCAACAACTTCGTCAACCAAGGCTGGGTCACCAAGGAGCAGTTCCTCGCGGGATTTGCTCTCGTGCAGTCGTTGCCTGGTCCAATGTTCAACATCTCCGCGTACCTCGGCGCTGTGCTTTATGGACCAATCGGTGCGGTCGTGGCTGCTGCTGGCCTCTTTGGTCCCGGTGTCACTCTCTTCTTCGGCCTTCTGCCACTCTGGGAACAAGTCCGCGATTACGAGAAGCTCAAGATTTTCCTCTCTGGCGTCAACGCAGCTGCCTGTGGTCTCGTCGTGGCGTCAATCTTCTTGCTGTGGGAGAAGGCCGTGCATTCCAACGGCGACGCCGCCGTGGGTCTCGCCACTGGGCTCATGGTCGGAGTGTTCAACGTCCCATCGCCGGTCGCCATCATTCTAGGTGCCGTCCTGAGCTTCGTCATTTCGTCCCAGGGTTTCAACATCGGTCAGAGCGACTTCTGCGCGCCATAATGGACTGACCATTGCATTAGCATCCCAATCCACTGAGAAAAGACCCAGTTTCCTGAGCTTAGGCGTGTTGTCCAGCGTAAATACAGAGATACCCTCGCGGTTTTGGTCATCAACCCTTCCATTTACCAAAAGCCGTCATGTCTGTGATATAGAAAGCGGTTGATTCGTAATAGATACTAACTTGTTTTGTGTTGGAATCGACAATTGCACCTCGTTCGCGCATCTTTCGTGCCACCATCTGGAGTCGTCATGTGACCGAAGGGACGGACACTCGTGGTGATCATCGCGCAGAGCCACAGACAACGCGTTCAACGACACCACATGGACCATTTTTCACTGCGAACTGATCAGAAGTGGCTTGATTGCATTCCTCGGGTTTATCCCTTGTTGTCTCTCCTCAGGGTCATTCCTGAATTCTCCCAAGTTCCAAGACACCAGTCCCCAGGATGAAGCTCTTCACTGTGACGCTCGTGGCCGCGCTCTTCGGTCTCTCGGCCGCCTGTGACGGTAGCAGCAACAACAGCACCGATGTGACCAAGCCACCAAAGACCCATCGTCCACCAAAGACCCGCACGCCAAAGCCATCGGCGACCACGTTGACGCCAGGCACCTCGTTGCCACCTTCGACGACGAGCCCACCAGCCTCGACACCTCCTTCGACGACTGCCCCAGGCGCCGGAACGCCAGTCGACGGGTGGTGGAAGCCAACGCCAGGTACGACCTACCAAATCCAGCTCAGTGGTAACCTCAAGACGGACTACAACGTGCAGATGTTCGACCTCGATCTCTTCGACACGTCCGCTGACACGATCGCCAAGCTCAAGAGCAAGGGTGTCAAGGTCGTGTGCTACTTTAGCGCTGGTACCTACGAGGACTGGCGCGAAGACAAGAGCAAGTTCACCAAGGACATGTACGGTAAGAACCTTCCTGAGTGGAAGGGTGAATACTGGGTCGACACACGCAACGAGAAGGTCCGTGAGATCGTCAAGACTCGTATGCAGCTGGCCAAGGACAAGGGTTGTGACGGTGTCGACCCAGACAACGTCGATGGTGCGTTCAACGACAACGGTCTCGGTCTCACGGCTGCCACGCAGCTTGACTTCAACCGTTTCCTCGCGGAAACTGGCCACAGCCTCGGTCTTGCCGTCGGTCTCAAGAACGATCTGCAGCAGGTTGATGAGCTCTCCAAGGTCTTTGACTTTGCTGTGAACGAGCAGTGCGCTGAGTATGACGAGTGTGAAACGCTTCAGCCATTCATCAAGCTCAACAAGCCAGTGTTTGGTATCGAGTACAACGGCAACAAGAAGTCGGTGTGCGCTGCTGCCAACAAGCTCAACATGGACACTCTCTTCAAGTCCCTCGATCTTCTTACTGAGCGATACAGCTGCCGTGACCAGGCCTAATGTGCTGCCTTAATTAAGAAAAGAGCAGATCGTGAGTAAAATCAATAATATTCATTTTGATTATCCTGCTTGGTGTTTGACCACGACTATGGAGCTGCTTGGTGTTTGACCACGACTATGGAGCTGGGACTGTGAAGATGCCCTCCTGAAGTAGCTGGCGCATCGACCACTGCGATAACATCTTGGTCTCGTCGTCGTGACGCCACGCCCAAAAAGACCAACCTGAGTGCGCACCCTTGAATTGCTCCAACTGAATTGCAGCCAACTGCTTCAACTGGTTGCGATCCGAGAACGGTGCCGAGTCCGGACTCGCCAAACTCCACTCGCCCATGAACACCCAGTTGCCACTCCAATTGTCCAAATGTGACCCACGATATGTCTTGGCCGCGTTCAGGATGCTCTGCTCATTCTGACCTTCATAACCCCACTTGTAATACACGTGGAACTCGTGCCACACATTCACATAGTCTGGCCAGCGCATGAAATCCATCATCGTCGGCGGTCCCTGTTCTTGCAGCATCGGAGACACACCCAACACGCAGTTGTTACCAGTTGCACGAATGCGACGATACGCTTCCTTGTAGTAACCCAACAACACAGTGTAGTCGGTCGGATACGACGGCTCGTTCATCAGATTCATACCCAAGAACGCCACACTGTCCTTGTAGCGAGCTGCCAAGAACGTCGCGAACTGCAACGAGTTGTCGACGTTCGCCTGCGAGGTGCTCCAACTGGTTGTACTCAAGACCTGTGGTGCACTGTGGTCGTAGCCATTCTGGGATCCTTGATGAGCGTGCAGGCTCAGCATCACAGCTAGATTGTACTTGACGGCCCATTCGTTGATCAGCTTGTCAAGATATTTGAGTGCACCGGGGCATACACACGAGTGATGTCATTTGCTGTGGTTGAGCTGTCGTCATTGACGATCCAGAAGCCGACTGGGACGCGCACAGTGTTCATTCCCGCAGCTGCAATGGCTTGGATGTCGGATTCGGTGATCCACGTGGCGCGGTGTTGCTCAAATTGAGCAGTACCCTTCTCACGACCCAGGAACTGCATTGTACCGTATTCACCTTTCCAGCCATTTTCACCGACACCAGTCCAGGCAGGCGAGGTGTATGACATCCAGTACTCACCGACGAGCCAGCCACCAAGGTTGACAGAGATGGCTCGTACTTCGCCACTTCGGATACGAGCCTGAATGTGCGTTGATGGTGATGGAGATGGCGAAGAGGTGTAAGCTGCCGAGTACACACCCGCTTTGGTCGTAGTTTGTCCCTTTCCGCTCTTGAGCCAGCATGTACCGCCATTAAAGTTGGTCCACGAGAATGCTCCACAACCAGAGGTCTGGGTGCACTTGGCGCAGCAGTCAGTGGCAGCTGTTGCAAGAACGCTTCCGATGTCGTTGCCAATGTAGTCGACGCTGTTTTCAATTGTTGGACATTGCGACGCGAGACTGACCGTGCCCGAGGACACACCAGCTTTCTTGACAGTCTGTCCTCGACTGCTCTTCAACCAGCACGTGCCGCCGTTGAAGTTGGACCACGAGAAAGCACCACAGCCTGCTTGCTTACTACAAATAGAGCAACAAGACTGCGATGCTGACGCAAGGACACTGCCGATATCGTTGCCAACATAGTCCACGTCTTGCTCCACAGTCGCGCACGTGGTGCTAGAGGCCGTGATAGTGCCGGAGAAGACACCTGATTTTGTTGTGGTCTGTCCCTTTCCGTTCTTGAGCCAGCAAGTTCCGCCGTTGAAGTTGTTCCAAGAGAAAGCACCGCATCCACTGGTCGAGCTGCACTTGCTGCAACAGTCTTGCGCAGACGCACCAGCAACACTACCGATGTCGTTGTCCACATAGTCAACGCCAGATTCGATCGTACACGAGCCAGAGGAAGATGCCGCCACAACAGCCGAGTACACACCAGAGGTGGCGACTGTGGTGCCCTTGCCGCTCTTGAACCAACAAGTTCCACCGTTGAACGAAGACCACGAAAAGGCGCCACAGCCAGCGGTACCACCACACTTGGCGCAGCACTCTTGCGCAGAAGCACCTGGGGTGTTGCCGATGTCATTGCCTTTGATGTCCACGTCCTTCTCAATAGTGCAGGTGACATCTGCGAGACGTCTTGACACCAGACGAGAGGCGTTGGACGCAGTAAACGCTTGACTGGGAGTGAAGAGGGAGGCTACTGCCGCACAGAGCGCCAGTGTCGCTTGGATCGGCGCCATCTTGACGTGAGATGTGTCTTGGACGGCGCAGAAAGCGGAATGAAAAGCGAGAAAGCGGAATGCGATGGCAAGCGGGTGTCCAGTGGTGCGCGGTTGTCTAGCCTCCGGACTGACTCCTATGACCCAAGGGAAACGCAGAAAGATACGTGATATTACACCCAAAGTGTTCCATGGAAGGAAGGCGAGACCAGGCACGTATTGCTAACACCCGCACCTTCTCGGGGCAGTTGCGACGCAATTGCGCATGTAGCACTCGGTAAGTTAACACATGGTGAGGCTGTGAACCAATCGGAATGGATCAATCTGAATCATGGCCCTTTTTGTACCAATGATCGGACCAGGATGTGAGTGTACCTTCTTCCATTACCTAACGCTGACGGGAAAATTCCCGATCTTCGAATGGGCACTTGAATTGTGAGGGGTAAACTTCTTTTGCATATTTGATCAGTATTACTTCTACTTGAAGGACAAAATGGAAGTTTATGTGGATGTCGAACGCATGTTTTATCTCGATACTTGCTTGGGTACAGTGAGGATCCCCTCACGTAACAACTGACGAAGGCACCATGGCGACAGCCCCTTGGTCTCGTCGTCGTGACGCCACGCCCAAAAAGACCAACCCGCACGCGCACCTTTGAACTGCTCCATTTGGACCAGAGCAAATTGTTTCAGCAAGTTGCGGTCCGAGAACGGAGCCGAGTCTGGACTCGCCAAACTCCACTCGCCCATGAACACCCAGTTGCCACTCCAATTGTCCAAATGTGACCCACGATATGTCTTGGCCGCGTTCAGGATGCTCTGCTCATTCTGACCTTCATAACCCCACTTGTAATACACGTGGAACTCGTGCCACACATTCACATAGTCTGGCCAGCGCATGAAATCCATCATCGTCGGCGGTCCCTGTTCTTGCAGCATCGGAGACACACCCAACACGCAGTTGTTACCAGTTGCACGAATGCGACGATACGCTTCCTTGTAGTAACCCAATAACACAGTGTAGTCGGTCGGATACGACGGCTCGTTCATCAGATTCATACCCAAGAACGCCACACTGTCCTTGTAGCGAGCTGCCAAGAACGTCGCGAACTGCAACGAGTTGTCGACGTTCGCCTGCGAGGTGCTCCAACTGGTTGTACTCAAGACCTGTGGTGCACTGTGGTCGTAGCCATTCTGGGATCCTTGATGAGCGTGCAGGCTCAGCATCACAGCTAGATTGTACTTGACGGCCCATTCGTTGATCAGCTTGTCAAGATATTTGAGTGCACCGGGGGCATACACACGAGTGATGTCATTTGCTGTGGTTGAGCTGTCGTCATTGACGATCCAGAAGCCGACTGGGACGCGCACAGTGTTCATTCCCGCAGCTGCAATGGCTTGGATGTCGGATTCGGTGATCCACGTGGCGCGGTGTTGCTCAAATTGAGCAGTACCCTTCTCACGACCCAGGAACTGCATTGTACCGTATTCACCATCCCATCCGTGACCATTTGTGCCGTTCCATGCTGGCGAAGTGAACGACATCCAGTACTCACCGACGAGCCATCCACCAAGGTTGACAGAGATGGATGGGATTTCGCCACTACGGATTCGAGGTTGAATGTGCGTGGACGTCTGATTATTAACGAGAGTAGCCGAGTACACGCCTATCTGGGTAATGGCCTGGCCACGGCTGCTCTTGAGCCAGCACGTACCACCGTTGAAGTTCGTCCACGAGAAGGCTCCGCACCCAGTGCGCTGAGTACATTTGGCGCAACAGTCGCTAGCAGCAATTGCGGCGACACTGCCGATATCATTACCAACATAGTCGACGCCGTTCTCCAAGACGGAGCAAGAGCTTGAGCTTGATGACGATGTTGACGCCACTGCTCCCGACGAAACACCAGGTTTGTAGGTCGCTTGACCACGACCGCTCTTCAGCCAGCATGTGCCGCTTTTATAGTTGGACCATGAGTAAGCCTTGCAGTCGGAGCGCGCCGCACACTTGCTGCAGCAGTCTTGTGGCGACGCTGCTGGTGCATTACCAATGTCGTTGCCGACATAGTCAACGCCCGATTCGATTGTGCAGGAACCCGAAGATGATGGCGCAGTGACACCTGAGCGCGTGTTTGCATTCAGGATTGCGTTGCCCTTGCGACTCTTGAGCCAGCACGTGCCACCTTTGTATGCTGACCAGGTGAATGCTCCGCATCCAGTCGTTGCCAAGCATTTCGAACAACATGCTTCAGCTGACACTCCTGGAGTGTTACCGATGTCG
Source organism: Pythium oligandrum (assembly GCA_020085045.1). Taxonomy (NCBI): domain Eukaryota; phylum Oomycota; class Peronosporomycetes; order Pythiales; family Pythiaceae; genus Pythium; species Pythium oligandrum. The sequence continues at coordinate 765,905 of JAHRIK010000017.1, forward strand.
TTGCCCACGTAGTCGATACCGCTTTCAAGTGTACATGTCATATCGGCCAGAAAGCGGTGAGACGTGCTGAGGCCAGCGCTGCAGACGTCCAGCACGACGACCGCCACAAGAACTGCCCCAACACCAAGCTTCCCCATCTGCAGCTCTTGATAATGACTTGGGACGCACTTGGAGAAAACGAGACTGGCGTTATGCCTGCATTGCCTTGGTCATTGGTGTCGGGCGGTTGTGTGGCAATGCGTTTCCGCGAGAACACGCACGTGAAACGCATCGCTATCGCCCTCTCAACGCATTGTTATCGGACGATCTGCCCAGATTCGTTAGTGGTTACACCATTTCGTTTCACGGCTCATTGAGCGTTTCTTCACAAGTTTTATGGGATATAACTGGTTATAATACTCTTTATAAATGGCATCCATCGGGACGAAATCGACTGGCTCGGCTGGAAAGGCGACAACTTCAGCTTGATGCGTGAAGATTCCTCAGCTCATTAGTCACCAGCGGCTTCTTCCAATAGACTTCTTGATGCATAAGTAACACCATAGTTCAGTGTATTTGGTCTACTTAGAGGTGTCTAGATTCACAGCAGCAACGCGGCCATACTGACGACCACGGCTGAGATGGCCACAACCAAACGCTTAGCACTGGAAGGCTCCGGTGTCACTTGAGACGACGAAGGAGAATCCTCCTTTGGCTTGGCGGTTGAGCTATTTCCGGCGTCACTGCCAGCCTCGGTGCTGCCGTCCTTAGATGACCCGTCGCTGAGCATCAGCGTCTCCAAGTCGACGGTTGGGCACTTGGAGTCAACTTCCTTGGTACGGACTGGGGCATCCTTCGGGATCGAGATGATTCCTTTCTCGAGCAACTGACGCATCGACCAAGCCGATGTAGCGTTCTTCTCATCGTCGTGACGCCATGCCCAGAACGCCCAACCAGCGCGTGCAGCTTCGTACTCCTTGATCTGAATGGCCGCAAACTTGGCAAAGTCCTCGTCGGAAAGGTCAGACTCGTAAGGCGTCGCCAGACTCCATTCACCGATGAAAAGCGGGTTACCCTTCCACGGATCGATGTGGGACGCGCGGTACGTGCCGGCTTGGCGCATAATCTCGTCCTTGGCGACGTTTTCCCACCCCCACTTGAAGTAGATGTGGTACTCGTGCCAGACGTTGTAGTAGTCAGGACATGGCATGTAGTCGTCCATCGCACCTGGGCCTTGGTTGTACAGTAGAGGTGAAGTCACGAGGATACAGTCGTTCTTGGCGTCACGGATCTTCTTGTACGCCTTCTCGTAGTATGGCAGCAACGTGTCGTATGGAATGGGGAAGTTGGGTTCATTCATCAGGTTGAGACCGAGGAATGCTGGGCTGTCCTTGTATCGGTCGGCGATGAAACTAGCGAACTGGATGGAACTATCGATCGTCGACTCGTTTGCACCCCATCCAACTGTACCTGAAACGGCAGGCGCACTGTGATCCATGCCGTTCTGCGAGCCTTCCAGGGCGTGAAGACTGACCATGACGGCGAGGTTATACTTCTCACCCCAAACATTGATGAGCTTGTCGAGGTACTTGAGACTGCCGCGCGCGTACGTCTTGCTCACATCAGACGACTTGCTGTCGTCTTCGTCGTTGACAATCCAGAAACCAGTGGTCACACGCACCGTGTTGAGGCCTGTCTTGGAAATCGTCTTGATGTCTTCCTCCGTAATCCACGTGGACCAGTGCGATTCAAAGGCCTCGGTGCCCTTCTCCTGGCCAAGGTACTGCATCGTGGCATACTCGCCATTCAGTGCAACCTTTTTGGGGACATCCTTCCAGAGTGGCGAGTTGTAGGACATCCAGTACTCGGCACAGAGCCACCCGCCGAGGTTGACGGCGCGTGGGGCGAGTTCTCCATAACGGATCTTGTACTGCACGTGGTCGGTGATCTTGGCGTCTGTGAGGGCGCCGAGTGCGCACAGGGCGACGGCGAGAACGCGCTTGAAGGCCATGACGCGTATTATAGAGAGCAAGTGGCCGACTGACCGACTGTTCGCTCGCGTGCGCCATTGTGTCCGGGCATCTTGTTCGTTGTCAGTCGCACACCTAATCCACGGTACAGGAGTTTACAGCCAATCGAAAGGCGTGTTGACGGCACGCACGATCGCTGATTGGTCCCCTGGACTCGACCGTTTGGACTGTGACCGCACAAGAGAGCCACGAAACTCATCCTGACGCACTGGCTGTAGTGGATGTATTAGGTTCCACGGCCTTCGGTCCTGAGATACTACCCAGTCAGAAAAAAGGTGGTGGCAGGTGCGCGGGAGCACGGACAGCCAACTGAAGTGGGTCATTGATTGCACTCGCTCCGTTCATTTTCTGAATTGTGTGTTCGTCGACTGCCACACCTTCGTTGCTTCATGAGCTAAAGAGCTTGCATTGCTTCGACAACTAGGAGAAGCCTTTGCTTGCCCTGGGCAAACGCTTACCCTGTCCACCTGGTCAACCGCTTACCACGGTTTACGTCAAAGGAAAACTTCGACGAAACAGATTCAACCGTGCACAGAACCGGCCATCTCTTACTAGGAATTTTCGCCCACACCTCGTCATTAAACTAGTGGACATGTGACATGAAATCTGTCTATTGATGAATATCCACTGTATTAGCGTCATTTTTTAATCAACAAGTCGGTTGTGCTTCAAGGTGGGAAGGGATCTGAGGCGCACTCATCTAAGCAAGAGTCAGCACGTGCTCTCGAAGAAGCTGGCGCATGGACCAACCAGACGTCGAGGTCTGCTCATCATCGTGGCGCCACGCCCAGAACGCCCAGCCGGCCTTGGCGTGGCTGAACGTCTCGAGTTGCGTCTTGCCAAACTGCACGAGCGCATTGCGATCCGCGAACGAGCTGTTGTTGGGTCCGTCGAGACAAAACTCGCCAATGAAGAGTGGATTGCCATGCCATGCATCGATGAAGCCGGTCTTGTAGCCAGCGGCGGCATTGATGACATCCTGGTCGCTGCGACCTTCGTAGCCCCAGATAAAATACGCGTGGAGCTCGTGCCAAACATTCGTATAGAGCAAGTCAGGACGGCCCACTGGGTAGTCAGTTGGCAGCATAAAGTGATCCATGAACGGTGGTGTCTGCTGACCTAGCATAGGCGACGTCACGATGATACAGTCATTGCCGGCGTCGCGGATCCGTGTGTACGCATCGACGTAGTACTTCTCCAGGATCGGCTGCTTGTCATTGTTGTTGGGCTCGTTCATGAGGTTCAGACCGAGGAACGACGGTTGGTCCTTGTATCGCTTGGCAAGAAATGCGGCAAGATTGAGCGATGTCTTGACATTCTCGTCCGACTCGAACCACTTCTTGTCGCCTATCACGACTGGTCCGCTGTGGTCGAAGCCATTCTGCGAGCCTCGATGGGCGTGGAGACTCAGCATCACAGCCACCTCGTGCTGAACAGTCCAGTTCTTGATGAGCTGATCCAAGTAGTACAAGCTATTAGGAGCGTACACCTTGCCTTGCTCGGATGGTTCATTGGAGCTGTCGTCATTGAGCATCCAAAAGCCCACAGGCACACGGACAGTGTTGAGACCGCGTGTCTTGATTTCCTTGATGTCGTCGATTTGGATCCACGTCCGACGGTGCTCATCAAACTGCTTGTCGCCCTTTTCGTGGCCAAGATACTTCATCGCCGCGTACTCACCACCTCGTGCAACATCCTCTGGGACGCCTGCCCATGCTGGTGAGTGGTAGGACATCCAGTATTCGCCGACGAGCCAACTACCCAGATTTACAGCACGTGAGGGTGTCTCGCCGCGACGAATCTTGTACTGAATATCCTCAGCTGAGATACCGAGCGCCATGAGCGCGAGAGTGAGGACCTGGAGAGCCTTGAACGCGATCATCTTGGATGAAACTTGGTGGGGAAGAGAGAAAACGGGGAATGAGAATCTGACCAGCCGGTATGCTTGCTTAACGAACGCTCAGACTCCATGCAGCCGTTCACCGATCCACTCGAGCGCATCACCAAGCTCCCATGGTGGTATGCGAGCTTGTCCTAACGTAACTTGAGAGAGTTTCCAGTCGAGTTGCGTGTAGATCGCAACATTGGGACAACACATGCGATTTAACACCGCCTAATAACGGGTAGATACCCTTTTGTACTGTCGCATGAACATGGGCGATTCGTAATTGCACACGTCGTATTCGCGTCGAGCATCGAAGTGAGACGTTGCTGAATATCCTTCTCCAATAGACGAGATGGCAGGGTACACTGAGCGTTGGTTATGGGATGGAGCGACATTTTCTTTAGAAGAATCGAACACGAATGCATTTATATCGATTAGTCATCATATCTAGCTTACATCAAAGCAACGAAAAGTGCACTTAGACAAACAGCAGTAGCTACAGTGGATTCACCCAACGTTGAGCTCGAAGAGGGTGCTGGAGCGTTGCCAGGTCGCAGATCGGACTGGCTTCTATACCCCGACGCACCGCTCTTGTCCTTCTGAGCACTGGGCTTGGCACTCGCGTTGCCGTTGCTTCCTGTTTCTTCGGTGGCCTCACCATCCTCCTCTGCTGGAGGCTCTTCGCCCTCACTATCGTCCTGTGAGTTTTCACTCTTCTCAGAGTCTGAGCCCGCCTCCTCCTTCTTGGTTCCCGCCCCTGAACTAGCTGAGCCTTCAGCCTCGGCGCTCTCAACCGCAGTGATCTGCAAGTTCAGAGGCACGTTGGGACACTGGAACCGTCCTTCTGTCGGACATGCGATGCTATCCTGACTGTCGCCAGCCCACGTCAAGTCCTTGAGCTTGGGGAACTGAGCAGGACACGCGGTCGGATCCTTGCGGTTCGCCTCAACTGTGAACGTCGAGAGAGTTGGCTCACCTGAGTTGTCCGTCGCCTTGTACGCGTCCGCGAGTGAGTCAAAGTTAGGAAATCGCTTGAACGAGCACTTGACGTCCACATCATCACAGTCTTCTGGTGTCAAGTAGCCCAAGCCGTAGTTCTGAGGTCCGAACTTCTTGAATGGGAACTCGGACGTCGACTTGGAGTTGGCGTTCTCGGTCGAGTACTCAAAGGCGAAGCCACCATTGAAGACGTGCGAGTATTCCTTTGTGTTCATCCACTTGGCGTCGTGGAACGTCCGCTGCGCTTCGTAGCCGTCAACTGTTGGAAAACTCGGAGCCGTGCAGCCAAACTCGGTCAGAATGACTGGAATCGAGTAGTCGTAGCTCTCAAAATCGTCACGAAGGAGGTTGAAACCGGCAGCCTTGGTTGGATCGTTGATGTCGTCACAGTGCACGTAGACGTTGATGCCGTACCACTCGGCGTTCTCGAGCTTGTCGTTTGGATCCGTCCGGCAGTTGTAGTATTTGGCATTCTCCGGGCGACTCGTGTCCGCCATGACAAGTCCGACTGGGATCTGACGCATTGAAGGACAGGACTTGATGAACGCACGCATGTCACGCACAAACTTCTTCTGGCATGGTGCGTTCCACTGTGGTGGGTTGCCTCCTGTGCGGTGGTTGATTTCGTTGCCTCCACTGAAGCCTAGGACGTTGTCGTACTTGGAAAACGCCTTGATGATCTTCTCACCTCGCTGCTTGTAGGACGCTGGGTAGCAGGTAGGGGCCTTGTCTGCAGTGATTTCACAACCTTGGCAGCTAGATCCGAGGTCCACGAGCACGTAGATACCAAGACTCTGTAGAGCGCACATGAACTCATCATGGTTAGCGTCTGCATCGACAGCGTACAAGCGGATCGAATTGGCATTGAGTGCAGCAAACTGTGGAAGATCGCGCTCCCAGATGTGCTTGAACTTGTCCGAGAAGAGATCCAAATTGTTGGCATCTAGAGCCCCAGTATTTGTGCGTGGATAGTAGTTGACACCACGCATGCCAACGTACTCACCCGTGACCGAGTCAAAGAAGCGATAGCCCTTGATCACGAGGGGATTCGTACCCTTTCCGGTAGTGGCCGTCGCGGAAGTTGCTAGGGTTTGCGCGGCTGTACTGTTTCCAGAAGCAACAGGCGTCGTAGTTGGTGCGGCTGTACTGTTTCCAGAAGCAACAGGCGTCGTAGTTGGCGGATTCGTCATGGCGACGGGAGCTGGAACGGATCCAGCAGGGACAGTAGTTGCTGGAGAGGCACTTGGGACAACAGAAGCAGTGCTTGGAGCAGCACTTGGTGCGACAACAGTCGCGGCTGGCGTCGGCGAGGCTACTGAAGGGTTTGTCGCGGCTGGTGTTGCTGAAGCTGATGAGGGGTTTGTCGCTGCTGGCGTTTTAGCTGCCGCCGCAGGAGTGTTAGCACTGGCTGAAGCGTTTGAAGTAGCAGAGGCTGGTGTGTTTGACGCCGCTGCGTTTGCACTGGCTGGCGTATTCGAAGAAACCGCTTCTGTCATCGCGAGACAAAGCACAGCGGTAAGGAGAGCAGCTGACTTCAAGATCTTGACCATGTTTCTTAGTGTTTTGTTGTGTGTTTGACTCGGCTGAATGGAGACTGAGGCTTTCAACTGCGTTGACAGGTTCGATCGAAACGCACATCGGATCAGCCAAGAGAGATGCGATCCACGCAAGCTGCTGGTTCCATCAGAAACGCAAGGGTTCTCATGGGATGGGACTTGTACGATGTCTGTCACTCGTCAGTCAATGCAAGCAAGCAGGTTAGTACATCTATTTACCGACAAAAGTGGCCGAAGCGAAGTCGCTTGGAAGTCTCTTCATGCGAATGATGCGGATCACTCGTGATCTCATAATTGCGATGGTGATCTTAAAGTCGCCAATCTGCCAAGTCATCACATGGAGCATCGCATCGATTGGCGTCCCTTCTTAAGAACAGTGCTCGAACGATCCTCAGCATGAGATGTACAACAAGTCAAAGCGCAAATGCTCTATCTTTGGATGGTTCAGAATTCTTCCAGCACTCTACCTGAACCTACCTCGTGGAACGATCACTTTACTCAACGATGCGGAGCTTGGGTCGGACCGCTGGACGGAGGGATGGAGGAAGGATCTCTCCGTAGTACCGTTCCTCATGGGTCGCGTAGAGAGCCTCGAGTGCCGTGCGATAGATCGCCTGGTACTTGAGAATATCTCTTTCACTTGGTGTCTCGATGAGAGGAACGGGAATTGGCTTGCCCGTGACGATGTAAAGGGGCACGCGACGTGGCATAACTCCAATGGGGCATCCTAGGACTCCCACGCCAACCGGAACTGGTGGGGAGAACTTGAAGACACGCAAGAATGACTGCTGAATCGAGCGAAGTAGCGAACCTTTCGGGTTGGCAACCTACATTGCACATGTTTAGTTGACACTCAGCGGGAAGTCACGGTAAAGCGTCTTGACTGACCTGATAATAGAGCTCGCTCTCGCCAAACATGAACACTGGCACCATCGGCGTCCCAGTAGTGAGTGCCAGTCGCACGATACCTTTACGTTTGTTCAGAATGATATCGTTTGTCCCGGGATGCGCGTAGAGCGCCTAGTTCATGACAGCAGAAAACACGTCGTTAGTGTTCAGACTTATGCGGGCTTTCTTGGGTTACCGTACCTCTGCAGCACCTCCAAGCACAACGGCAACGGAGCGGTTGCGTCTCAGTCCAGACTGCAGCGACTTAAAGCTCGCGTCCAGAAAGCCGACCGCGAGCAAGATGTCACGCCAGAACGGCAGGTAGAAGTTGAGATTGACCTGAGAAACACAATCAGACGAATGAATGTGACGGCAATACAGCACCGTGTTTACTTACAGTCGCAATGCCGATGTCCAAGTCATGGTTCTTCCGAGAGAGTCCTGCGCAATCCGCCGCCTGAATACATGGACAACGGTTTGGATGGGATAAGTAGCTTGTCATTGTGCAGCATGTACGCTACGCACAAACGCGAGCCAAGCGCCGATGCCGATGATACCATGCGGATGGATGACGAAGAGGTATCGCTTATCGGCGTCGAAATCTTCCTCCTGGCGCAACGAGACGGGGAAATACGACTGGAAAGCCTTCCACCACCTACAAACCATCGGAATTCGCATGAGATCGTCGCGTCCCAACAAACGATGACAATAGAAATCTATACCATCCACGACGAAAGGCTACAAACGCGCGTCCTTTGCCATTAAACGCGACTGGATCGAGGATACCAGCCCAAAGCAGCAGCTACCCATCCAAAAGAGCGCTTATGAGACGACGTCAAGCCTTAGCGAAGACAAAAGACTCACCGCCAGCTCGATAAGGACGCCGTAGGGCACGTAACACACGATGAGAAGGTTCAGACTCGTGGCCAGCCCCACAAAGAGCGCGAAGATGGGGAGGCCAGCCTCTGGCAGGTCGAGACGGCGCAAGAGCGACGCGTGTGGCGCAGAAGCAGCCGCGTCCGTCATGGTGCGCGCTAGAAGACGTCAGAACTCCTCTTCGTCGTCGTCATGGCGTTTCGCCAGTGGAGGAGCTACGAGCGGATCCGCCCAACGTGCACCAATCAGAAACGTTTATTAGTGGATCCACTATGCAAACTTCAAGTCCGCCGTAACAATGCGAATGGCTACAGTCCACTCCCTCTCAGACACTCAAGAGACCAGCACGCAGCAAACCACGCATCGACCAGCCTGAACGCTTGCCCTTGGAGTCGTCCGAGTGGCGCCACGACCAGAAAAAGTAGCCGCCGCGCGCTGGGGCGTACGCTGCGAGTTGCGTCGCGCCAAAGTGTTTGTAGAGCGCATTGTCGGCGAACGGCGCGAACTGATCCCATACACCCATGCTCCACTCGCTCAGAACCAGCGGATTGCCGCTCCACTTCGCGATACGACTGCCGTACTGCTGTGCGGCGGCGATCAGCTGTCCTTCGTTCTGTCCCTCGAGACCCCACTTGAAGTACGGATGCCACTCGTGCCAGACGTTCGGGGCACCACGAAGAAAGTCGACCATGAACGCAGGCGACTGCTCTGAGAGCATTGGAGCCGTCACCAGTACACAGTCGTCGCCTTGGCTACGCAGCTGCTGATGCACGCGGCGAAAGTAATCCATTACGACACTTGGACTCGTTGGGTATTCAGGCTCGTTCATCATGCTCATGCCCAAAAACGCGGGTGAACTTCGGTACCGTCCAGCCAGAAACAACGCGAGTTCTACCGAGTTGTCGACGTTAGCAGGATACTGGCTCCATTGCTTCACGCCGCCACCAGGAGCAGCACTATGGTCTTTACCATTCTGTGAGCCTTGGTGTGCGTGGAGGCTGAGAAGTACAGCAACGTTGTGACGAAGAGCCCACGAGTTGATCAACTCATCCAGGTACTTGAGCGCTCCTGGAGCAAACACTCCCCATTGACCAGCGTTTGGTGTGTTGGCATTGGAGTTGGAGCCTGCTCCCATGATCCAGTAGCCCACAGGAACTCGGACAGCATTCAGTCCGCTACGAGCGATATCGGCAATGTCTGGTTCCGTGATCCATGTCGATCGATGGAGCTCAAAGCGCGCGTCGCCCACGGAGTGGCCAAGATACTGCATTGTGACAAACTCGCCCTGGTCAGCAATGCCCTGTGGGACTCCCTGCCAGATCTCTGCGTCCTCCGTCATCCACCGCTCAGCAACCAGCCAACCGCCGAGATTGACGCCCTTGACCTTGACCGAGCCTCGACGGATCGCCGCTTGAATGTGCTCGCCCTCCACATACGCCGAGAGGAAACAGCCAAGTAAAACCACCAAACGAACGCACGAAGCCATGAAGTCTTTTCGTCGGTGCAAATACGCGAATGAGAATTTCATTTCGTTGTCATGAGCACAAGATCTTTTCCTAGAAATGCAAGTTATACAACACCGTCGTCGGATCCACCGAGCAAAATGTCGCGACGCCGCAGCTGATAGGCCACTTCCGCAGCCGCGGGACGATCTTTCGGGTCAAAGGCCGCACAGCGTTCACCCAATTCGCGCAACTTCAACGGACACGTCGCAGAAAATGAGACCTTGAGCTTACCAGTGGCCACACCTTGGAGAATGGCAAAATCGCTAAGGCGTTCACCCGACCCGGTCTTTTCCTTCTCAAATGGCAACTCGTGTGTGTCCAGTTCAGCTAGGATCACACCAAATGCGTAGATATCGACAGCTTCCGTGTACTGTGTTTCTCCACGAGCCAGCTCAGGGGCGAGCCAACGCGTAGTGCCCACTCCAACCGTCATGTCGCGCTCTCGCTTGGTCGCTGAGATACCGAAATCGCCCAGTTTCGCACCTTTCTTGGAATCCACGAGGATATTCCGCGACTTGAGATCGCGATGGATGATCACGGGCGACAGTGAATGCAAGTAGACGATGGCATCGATGGTGTCCTGGGCGTATCTCAGCTTGGACGTCTCCCATTTCAGGTCGCGCTTGGATTCTAGCAACGAGCGCAAGTCGCCACTGTCCATGTATTCCGTCACTGCCATCATATCCACGACGCGTGTCCAGCCCACGCCAATAAACTCGACGATCTTTGGGTGCTGCATCCACGCCATGAGCTTGATCTCACGAATGAAGTCCTCACTTGCTTCCAGCGAGATGTGCTCTTCCAACAGACGCTTGACAGCGACCTTGTTGCCACGATACCGTCCGATCCAGACTTCTCCGAACGCTCCCTTGGCGATACGACGCACGAGCTTGACAGTATCGTAGTCGATACGCCACGTCACAAGCACCGGATCATTCGAGGGGAAAAGCTTCTCCCCAGCAGCAAGCTCCTGCTGGTACTTGGTGCGCTTCTCGCTGTCAAAGAACAGTGGGGTTTCCTCATGCAAGGCACGAAGATGACGCGCTTTATTCCGTCGCATGGCGAACATGTACAATCCAGCAACAGCGCCAATAGCCAGCAAGACAGCACCAACACCAAAGGCGATGTAGGTAATCTTGGTACCGGCGGGAGTATGCGCACCGCCTGCTGACGCTGGGACTTCAGGAACAATGATGCCAGCTCCCGAAGACGACGAGTCCACAGGCGAGGGAGCCACTGGGATCGGAGCCTCTGGCTCTGCTCCCTTGGCCAGGCGACAGATGCGAGCACCCTTGAGGTTGACGAGGTCGCTACCATCGGCACAGCCGGAGACTTGGACGAAGTCAGCATGGAACTCGCTCAGGCCGGCGTAAAAGTCGAACTCGTCGAACGAGACGCTCTGCAGCTTGAACAGATTGCCAGTGACATACAGAGCGTTGAGCTGCTTGGACGAAAAGATGGAGGAAGGTACCGATCCTAGCGCGTTCTGGGACAAATCCCTGAAACATCACGACACCATCAGGATGAATACGATGAGATTTCTGAGCGTAGGACTGTCAACGTACAAGGTCTGGAGAGATGGAATGATGGGGTTGAAAGAGCTGATGTTGTTCTTGGTGACATTCCTGAATCCCCGATGCCATGTTAGAACGAGTTGAACCCACATCAATCAGATCGGCGTGTGACGTACAGCGACGTAAGCTTGTTGCCCGTCCCGAATCCCGTGTCGATGGTCGTCAAGTGATTGTAGGCGATGTTTCTTCACGTTTCAAGGAGTAAGTCAGCAGATTCGCACGCAGCAGTGCGCTAATCGTGTACGTACAGAGCTTCGAGGCTCGAGAGGTCATCGATCTCCTTGGGCATGACACTGAGGTTGCAGTTGATGAGCGTCCTGTAGAAAACCACACATTCTTCAGACTCTGATCAACACGAACCCGAACGGAGACCAACAGCACGTACAGCGATCTGACCGAGTGCGGGATGGAGAGGTTGTCCAGGCCATCCATATCCCAGTTGCTCAGCGTACTAGTCGACCACACACACATTAGTTCATTATCATCCACTCTCTCTCAGCGTCGTAAGCGTACATGTAGTTGAAGGAATCATCGTCCGAGAAGGCATCCGCCGGATCAAACTTTTTGTTCTTGCCGTCATACGAGTACACGTCGCCGTCGATGTCTGGCCCGCCGAAGATGCCAGCGTCCGCCGTCGTGAGCGTCAGCAGCAGCAGCGTCGTGAGCAGCAGCACGCGCGTCATGAGCGTCGAAGAGCGAGGAGAATGCCGACCAGAGCGCTCCATCTGATTCAAAGTGTCATCCATCTCTGGGATGACTCGAATAGAGCGCGGTGGATCCGCTCCCCCAGAACCAGTGGATCCGCTGAGTGGATCCCCTCCCGTTGGGCGGATCCGCTGGTGGATCCACTCGGTCGAAAGGACACAAATGGACCACTTGGGAACATGGAGAAGATCCACGCTCATGTACTGCAGCTCTATGGGCCAGAGGTCCCCATAGAGAACCGCGTGCGCTTCCTCACGCGCCAGTTGCTCGAACTAGACCAGGTGCGCGCGTGGAAAGGCGTCGTCAAGCAAGAACTCGCCAAGCCCGAGAACTCGCTCGACCAGCTTTTGCTCCTGACGCAGAGCTCCTCCCGTGCCTCCGAGGGCAACAACGCTGCAGTGGGGGCTCTGTATCGACTGGTAGACAAAATGGGCCTCGTGAGTGCGCTGCGTCGACTCATCCTGGATCTTCACTACGACGCGACGCAGGCTGTCCACGCTGCCGCGACTCGGCAATCCAAGGAAAAAGAGGCCAGTTTCCTTCCGCATGCGGATGGTGGCTCGTTGGACGTCGTGCAGACTGCGAGAGAGAGCTGGGAACGCATCACGCGCGAGGAACTACTGCGGTTCGCGAGCGAGCAAGGCAAGACTCTCCTGTCGTCACTCACTAATCCCATTCGGAATGGAACTCCTACTTCCGCCACAACGACCTCCGAGACAATAGAAGGCGACATGGAGTTGAATCTACCAAATGACGCCGCGCCTGTGCGATCATACAAGCCGCCAACCACGACACGATTCCTCTATGACGGGTAAGCTCGATCTCAGGTTGGACATACCACCAAAACTCACATCTTTTGTGCCCATAGACGAGATCTACTTCACACTTTGCAGTCGATCAAGCCATCAAATCGCTCAGCAGAGGCAGTGGCAGCAGCCCTTGATGCATGGGGTTCCATCCAACTGCATTTCCACGCGCCATCCAGCTCCGCTCTTCGTCGTCAGTACGCTGAGCTGACCCCGAGTCTTGGCCAGATCGGTCTCGACGAGCTCTTTCCGAGCGAACGCCAGGCTTTCCTAGCCGAGAAAAACCGAGTCGGCGATCTCGTGCTCTCGCATCACAGCGTCTCGATGGCTCGCCAGTACGCCAAGACGGGATGTCCAGCGAGTCTCCGCGCTCAGGTATGGTCGCTCGCACTGGGTCAGACTGTGAAAAGCCCCGACGCCCGCGTGTACTTTGAGCAACTCCAGGACCAGGTTACTCAATGGACATACCTCACCGACGACATGTATCTGCTCGATCTGCAGCGTGCTATTGACAGTTGCGACTATTTCGTCTTCCAAGACCATCTCGACAGTGTCGTCATGGCCTTCACTCGCGATCCTCATGTTCACCAACACGCTCTCCAAGTTAATGGAACCGTCCATCTCACACCTGAGCAACACCAGGTCACCCAAACAGCCGCACTACCACCTCCCAACAACTGTGTCCCGCCCAACGGCGTGCTTCCCTTTAGCGGACTCGTCATGTACGTGGCGCCGCTGACGTACTTGTACACAGACCCCGTGCAGCTCTACTACGTCTTTCGAGAGATGTACATTCGCTACTGGAGTCGTCTCAACGCCATCCGCAGTGACCACGCGACGATTCTTCCGCTCTGTCGGCTCTTTGAAGACCTCGTTGTGCGCTCGTCTTCGGCCGCCGTCTTCCACCTGCTCAACGTCGGCGTTCAGCCTCTTGACGTTGCATTTCCATGGATCCAGGGCGCCTTCTCTGGTGTCCTTGAGCTTCAACAACTCCTTCTGCTCTGGGATCGCATCGTTGGCTACGATTCGATTCAACTTCTCGCCGTAGTTGCCGCCGCGCTCTTTCATTTCCGCGCCGATGAGCTCGAAGGTGTGACGTCCATGGACGAGATCCGTGCTCTCTACGCGGAGCTGCTCGAGATTCAAGTCATCCCCTTACTTCAAGAGTATCTCTTCCTGGTGAGTTGACGCTTTCTCTGACGTCGTGTGCTATTAAATAATTTATCGTTTCCTACATCACGCGTGCCATGATATCCATATCTCGCACTGCACGCAGCATCGCCGCGTGAAACGCTTCGTAAGACGCATACATCGGCAGAGTGAGCGTCTGATCCATCGCCTTGGGGAGAGGGAGATCCTCTCCGCCCTGCGCACCGTCTTCACTGTCTTTATGGTGCCTGTACATCTTGATCTGCATTCGAGGAGAGTCCTTCTCATAGTCCCCGCTCGGAAACAGCGAGCGGCGCGTCTGGCGGAACGTCTCGTTCACAAAAAGCAGTAGTAGCACTCGCTCTTCAGGTACGAGCTCCTGTAGTAATCGTGTCCACCACGACTGCATCTTCGTCGTATCGACACCAAAACCCACCCAGTCCACAGCACTCACCCAGTTGACTTGGAGTGCGTTCCACCCACTCGTCTCTGCGCCATGCAGTAGCAATCGCAGCTCGCCAACACGAAGAAGAGACAGCGTAGAAGGCAAGACGTGCCCAAAGCCTGATGCAAAGCTGAGCGCACACGCCACAAAGCTTCTCGACACATTCCGACCTGCCTTGCCGTAAAGCACGCACTCCAAGAAAGTCGTCGAGAACTCGAAGACGTCGCTAATCACCACTTTGTTCAACACGAGATACGCCACGAGCTGCCCCAGCACACAAAACTCGATCAGTGTCCTTCGGGTGATGGAAGCGTGCGTACGAGGCTCGAGCGTGTCGTTGGAGTTGCGGTCAAGGATTCCCGTGTCCGCGTGCACGAGGCCCGAAATGAGTCGCACAAGCACGAGTAGAACATTGTCGACGCGTAAAAGCTCACCGCGAGTGAGGACGAAGCGGAAGTGAGCTATCGACGAACGAAACACGTCGGGTGCGAAGTCTTGAGTCTGTGAGACAAGCTGCTGCCAGCAGCAGCCCAACCCACCGTCGAGTGTGATTTGGAAAGGCTTGGTCTGCAAAGTGCGTGGTGCACGTGCTCGAACCGAAGGAAACACGAAACGAGCTAAGTACTCGAGTTTGTTGTCGACACGCACAAGCGAGCGGTTCAGTCGT
Source organism: Pythium oligandrum (assembly GCA_020085045.1). Lineage (NCBI taxonomy): Eukaryota > Oomycota > Peronosporomycetes > Pythiales > Pythiaceae > Pythium > Pythium oligandrum. The sequence goes on from JAHRIK010000017.1 coordinate 780,969, forward strand.
GCGAGTTCGTCGATCTCATCCATGACGGCAAGATGATGCTGGAGCCAGTCGTTCACGATGTCAAAGCACGTGGGATCGTGTAATAACTGTCGCAACCACTTGCGAATGGCTTCACGTTGTCCAAATCGCTGGGCGACTGTGTTTGCCTTGTTGAGCTGAGATTGAAGGTCGTAATGGAGGAATTCGCGAAGACACATGGGCTCCGTGGCGCGAAGAATCGGAATCCATCCGGCTGCATCGACTGCCATGACGTCAGCCAAGTCATTCACCAGCAGGGCATTCACCGCCGACGCGCTATTAACGCGTGCCACGAGGTGCAGGGCTGTTTCACCACTGTCGAACGTGATCGCGTCATATTCTAAGCACGGTAGCTGCATAAACCTCGTCAAGAGCTCGTGATGACCGTGGTATGCGATGTAATGAACAGCCGTCCAGCCACGTTTGTCGCGAACGTTGAGGAATGATCCTAGAGGGTCCACTTCTAGAAGCATACGTACGATCGCAAGCATGTGCTCTGCTGCAGCCGCGTGTTGGGTTCGGTCGGCGTTGGGGTCGCTCGAGAGTTGCTTGGAGATCGCTTGGCACAGAAGCAGCAGAGGCCACTCACCCTCAGGAGACTGCTCAAACGGCGCCAGAGGTTGGAAATTCATGATCATTCGCACAATTGCCACAGTAGATGCGTTCACAACGTGACAAGCGCAGTGGATTGGCATGGTACCGTCGAAATCACTCGTCACAGAGATGGCGCGGTTAGTCTCAATCATAGCCACGCAGAGCTCATTCAATCGTGGGGACCTGATCATCAGGTGGAGAGGCATGACACCGCTCAAGTCTGCATTCGTCATAAGTGCTGGATATTGCGCAAGCAAGAAACGCGCAACGGCCAAGGATTCACCGAATGCGGCATGATGGAGCACAGTACGACTGTGCGAGTCCAATCCGTACACGTTGGCGTGATGATCCGTGAGCAACGTCTTGACCACGCGCAGCAGCCCATCGCGAGCGACTTGCATGAGAAGCGTCCGATTCTGAAGGGACTTGCAGCGCCAGTCGCTGGCAGCCGATGTGCTTTGTTCTGTCGTCAAGAGATGGAGAAGCTGGGTTTGATTCTTGTGTTGTGAGCACTGGAACATCCAATCAACCAGTCGTGATCGCGCTCGTGCATAGCGAGCTCGAAAAGCCACGGGATCACACCGGGAACACACGTACGAGTCAGTCACAAAGTCCTCGAGCTCTTCATCCAGCATACCAACGCACTCGGCGTGCTCCCACGCGTCACAATCTTCTCGACAACATCGAAGCCACTGCCCCGTGTATCGGTCGATGCTCTGGGCACCACAGACGCAGCTGATCTCTCCCAAACCCACGACACTGTTCGCGTCAGGGTCCTCATCGTACTCGTCACCACCGATCTCGAGTTCGCCTACGTCCCCAGCGTCGTCGTCCTCACCATCGTCGATCACGACCTCGGTTGCCGCCTCGCTGTTCTCGAGCTGCGATGGCTGACTGGAAGCAATCTCCACGAGTGTCACGTTGTCGTCGTCATCGTCATCGTCGTCGCTACCAGGTCGTCGTAATCGCTTGAAGCGTTTGGCTTTCTCTGTGCCCACCGAAGACCCGATAGGTTGACTATGTCTCTGAGAGGACGATAATATCTCCTCGATTTCGCTGTCCTCCTCCGAAGAATCCACGAGCGAGACCTTGAGACGTCGTTTCCGCTTGTGGGACTTCGCGCTGTCGACAACTGAATGGCTTGTGTGCTTGTTTTCTTTCTCTTGGACGCTCTTCTCGCGTTCTTCTTTCTCTCGTTCCTTCTGCTCGCGCTTAGCTCTATCCCTCCGCTCTTGCTCCTCTCTCTCCCTCCTTTCTTGCTCAATCTGCTCCTCCTTCTCTCGGTTCTTGCGCTGCTTCCTCTCTCGCTCCTTCTTCTCCCTCTTCTCCTCATCCTCGCGCTCCTTCCTCTCTCGTTCCTTTCTCTCTCTCTTCTCTCGTTCCTTGCGCTCCGTCTTCTCTTGCTCCTCCTTCTCCTGCCTCTCTCGCTCCTCTCTTTCCCGCCTCGCCTTCGCCTTCCGTTCCTTCTTCTCACGCTTCGCTTGCTCTTTGTGCTCCTTCTCTATCCGTTCACGCTCTAACCGCTCCTGCTCCTTCCGCTCTCGCTTCCTCTGCTTCCTGCGCTCTTTCTTCTCCTTCAGACGCTGCTCTTGCTCTAATCGTTCCTTCTCCAGCTGTTCTTCTCTCTTCCTCTGCTTCTTCTCTTGCTTTCTCTGCTTGGCGTCGTCGTCGTCCGCTATCGTCACTGCTGTCGTCTGCGGCAGCTCGAGTGCGTCGGGCTGTGAAGTACCATCTTCCGTTCTCCGTCGCTTCCGCATCCGCTTTCGCCTGTCACCTTCAACGGCCGAGCCCACTTCACTTGTCAGCACCTCGTCTGGCTCATACGTCTGGTCCATTGAGTCCTCGTCCAGAGTCGCAGTAGGAACATGCTGTGCTTGCGGCGACGGCTCGCTCTGACGCTGCAGTTGTGATGAAGCCGAGCCCATAGTAGACGCCAGTGACGCTGACGTTGACGCTGGAGCAGGCACCGGTGCCGTCGCTGGTTCCAATGTCGCCCTCTGTCGCTGGAAAAGTTCGAGCTGCCGGACGAACCTCTTGAAGTCGGGATGATGCCGCCAGAGCTCCGCCTCGGTGAGATAGGCGCTCAGGCTTTCTGGGAAGATGCGATCACGGAAAGCCCACGAGTTGGCCGAATTGACATAGAATTCTTGCAGCAGCTTGGGATCCTGCGTGTCCATGAGCTCCCTAGGGATCCACGTCTCCCGTCCGCTCCGCCAGCGTACGCGCACGAGTTCCCACCGCACCGTGGGCACCACCGTCCGGCTCTCAACCGAGTCGAACGTGTAGCACTGCACGAGATCCAGCACCTTGACGACGTCCATGGGCGCCATGGACGCCGGCGGAGGCAGCAATGTGCCATTGGGCAAGTGCTCCAATCGCAAAATCGAGCGCAGGTGATGCGTATACAAGTTGCCATCGACAGCCATGACGAGGAACTTGCGGACGACCATGAACTTGCGGTACACGTGCTGATATTCGGCGTTGCAGTGGATGGCCAACTGTTGTTCAAAGACGTTGGAGAGCATGGGACGAAGCCGCAGATCACCCGTTCGCGGCAGCACGAGCGTGAGTCGCGGTCCGTCCATGGGCACAGGCGGATAGACCGTGAGACGGATGTTCCTGGCGCTGCTGGCACGCGCGTCCGGCGTCGCCATCTCGCCGCCGCCGCTGTCGCGCGCCGCCGAGTCCGAGCCACCGGCGCCAATTGAGCTATTCGCCATGATGGGCGCCGTATTGGTGCTATATGAAGTGGACCACATCTGTTCTTGTAAAGAGAGGTGATCTATTAGGAGGTATGATGTGGTCCACACCATTCTTCCGTTGCTCTTATAGCGAGAGATGCGGTTGCCACTTGAGGGGGGGCCGACCACGTCCTAACGTCCAATTCCTCCACGAGGAGCAGCAGTGGGTGGTGACGTCGACGCAGTGGCTCTCTTGCTCTCTTCCTGGCCATGGCGCAGCACGGAGACCACCAGAATGCCGCGTCGGAAGCCCTCCCGCGTCGCGTGTCGCTGCGCCGCCACACCACGGGCGTCGTGAGTCTCGGCGAGGCCGGTGACGTCGCGCTCGAGACCGCTGATGTCGACGTCCAGCTCATCCAGAAGGACGGACGCAAGCAATTCCTCAAGCACTCGAGCGTGCTCTTCGCGGGCGGCGTCGCGGGCAGTGTCGGCAAGACGGTCACGGCGCCGCTCAGTCGACTCACCATCTTGTTCCAAGTGCACAGCATGGTCTCGACGCGTCACACGGATAGATTCTCCCCGACGCTGGGCGGCGCCTTCAACAAGGTGCTGCGCAACGAAGGCTTCTTTGCGCTCTGGAAGGGCAACGGCGCCAGTGTCTTGCATCGATTCCCGTACTCGGCCGTCAACTTTTTCACGTTCGAAGTCGTCAAGACGTCATTGATCGCGCAGCAGCACCCGATGTTCACGGACAACTCGTGGACCACCATGTTCCTCTCGGGTGCACTCGCGGGCGCCACGGCCACGGTCGCGTGCTACCCGATCGATCTCATCCGTACCCGTCTCGCCACGCAGCTCAACACAGACATCCGCTACCACGGCATCGTCCACGCGGCCAAGCGCATCCGAGCGGAAGAAGGCTTCCGGGGCTTGTACCGCGGCATGGGCGCCACCCTCATGGTCACGGTGCCCAACCTCGCCATCAACTTTACGTTGTACGAGGACTTTAAGGAGCGTGCCAAGGACTTTCGCCGGATGCAACGCTCCCGCGGCCTCGAGGGCAGGGAGAAAGAGGCCAAAGAGGCGGAAGATTTCCAACTCGGTGTCATGGATACGCTCTTGTCGGGTGGCTTGGCCGGCATTGCCTCTTCACTCGTGACGTTCCCCGTGGACGTCATCCGTCGTCGTCTGCAGATTTCGGCGATCCACGCCGGCACGCACAACATTCCACCGACGCCATGGGGGATTGCGTTGGAGTTGTACCATACGCAAGGCGTGCGCGGCTTTTACCGAGGTCTCACCCCCGAGCTCATGAAGGTCGTGCCCATGGTCGGCATTACGTTCGGCACCTTTGAGAGATTAAAGAACTTGTTGATAATTGAATAAACACGTCAGATCCGTCCGCTGTAAGCAGGTGTTGGTGGTGTCTGGAGGGGGAGGGGGAGGGGAGGCTTGTAGGGTGCAAGTCTTGTTGTATTGTGAATTCAACGGATCAAACATCAACGTATGGTACAAGGCGCTGCCTCCTACCAGCGAGAGGAAGCGGCCCGCATGCGAGTCATGCGGCCGGGTGGGTGGGGGTGTCGAATATAATACAGCAAGAGTCGTCAGGAAGAGTATGCAAACATGCAAGAGCGCAGAGACCAAGCCATCGAGAAGGGAGCGAGTCGACCCGCGCTACGAGAGTAAGGGAAAATGAATATACGATATTAAATCGACACGGACGAGATTTTTGTCGGTCGCGCTGGGCCCCACTCGTTCTCTAGTTGCACAAACTCGCCTTCAGGCGGCGGTAGACAAACCTCGAGCTCCCACGGCGTCGAATTCACGTCTTCTGTATGCTTCCAGGTCAGAACCACGGGCGCGCTGTCGTTCTTTTCCAACAGCGCGTGGATCTGCCGCAGCACTTGGCCCTTGGACTTGTTCACCACGAGGCGATGGTTGATCGCGTATAATGTGTCGCCCGTGCGAAGATATGTGCTGGATTCCGCCGGGCCCTTGACGCCGTGCCAGTTGGTCGGCGTCGGTCCTTGAACGCGGTCTCGCGGTACGAAGCGCTTCCCTTCCAGTCTGTAATAATCCGTGATGACGACTTCGGCGTTCTGCATGAGTCGGCTCCCGCGGGTCTTGACCACAAGGCCGAGGCGCTTGAAAAAGTCTTGTTTCCGCACGGCCGAGGCCTCAAGATACGGCAGTTGGCCGCGCGGGCCAATCTGCGCCGTATCGAGGGCGTTCCCGTTGGCGTCGAGTCCGCCCACACGGACTTCGGTCTGTCGATCATGACTCAAGCTCGTCGCGTAGATGGGTCCGACGTAGAAATCTCCGCCGGGCATGCCATTGCGCGACAGTCCCTGGCCCATGTTTTGCGTTTGTCGAGTGAGTGCGTCGTCGTTGTCCCGCCCGTCCTCCGTTTGCGCGTGTGTGTTCCTTTCTTCCTTGGTTTGGTGGTTCCTTCCTTCCTGCAGGCTGTCCGATCCGGATGTCGCGCGCCGCTACTCACGGCCGGCGTCTCGTCGAGTCAAGCCAAGCTCCAATTAGCGTGTGTCTCGAGTGGGGAGCTCAAGACTGACTAGTGTCCCTCGTGCGAGGACACGCTTTCCCTCGTTGAGATCCTCCGACAAGGGACCAACGAGGGACTCGCGCACCCCTCAGGAGGATAGGGCACTGGCGAAAAGAAAGTTCACGAAGATGTAGAGTGGACGCGATCGGACAGATCGCGCATCGAACCACTTGCGGTTTGTATGGAAGGAGAGATTTGTACGGACAGTGAAGGCTCGATCGTACAGGACCCACATTCCGCGCGTGTGCCATTGGGACCGGCACGGACAGAAGGGCGGAGGGAGTATACACGTGCGTGCCCACTGTGTATAGTGTATACAACTCTATACGGTCAGATTCAAGTTGAAAAAAACGTACTTAGACGAAAAGGTACAGTAAGAGTGATGGTCATCCAGCAAGGGATAAACATGCGACACAAATTCCAAGGATGCTAGGGCGATCCTGGTGGCATGTGGCCGCGTCAACGCGCGCCCCGCGTGTCACGCACGCGTTGTCACTGCGGGCGATGGCTACTGCAGCAGATGCGGGCGAAGACGCGGTCGCAGAGATGCTGCCGATCACGAAAAAGCTTGTCGAAGGCGTGACGGCTGGCAATCGAACGGCGTTGAGTCGAGCGATCACCTTGGGTACACATAGCTTCATCTACCAAGCCAGAGGATCCACCGACTAATCTAGTTGATGCTTGCAGTTGAATCTACGCTGAAGAGTGATGGTGAACAAGCCGAGCTGCTCCTTGACGAAGTGCTCAAGCGACGTCGCGACATCCGCAATCGCCAAACCAAACTCCAGGCACTGCCCTCGTTTCGCCTCGGCATCGCTGGTCCGCCTGGTGCTGGTAAATCCACGTTCATCGAAGCGCTGGGCCAGTATCTCACTAAAAAGGGGCACAAGGTTGCCGTCTTGGCCATTGGTACGTCCGTATACTTGCACTCGTCATCCCTTGTACTTAAATCGCTGTTGCAGATCCGTCGTCGTCACGAACGGGTGGTTCCATCCTCGGCGACAAGACACGTATGACGTATCTGTCCAATGACCCAAACGCGTTCGTCCGCCCGTCTCCTTCCCGTGGGACTCTTGGTGGGGTGGCTCAGCACACCAACGACATCGTGCTGTTGTGCGAGGCAGCTGGTTACGATATCGTTCTCGTCGAAAGTGTTGGTCTGGGGCAATCGGAGATTGTCATTGACGACACGGTCGATATGGTCATGTTGTTGGTACCTCCTGCTGGCGGGGATGAGCTGCAAGGCTCAAAGAAAGGTATCATGGAGATTGCCGACATTGTCGTGGTCAACAAAGCCGACGGCGATCTTAAAAGGTACGATAGGTTGCTCACCCTTTGGATCGTGAAGTGTATGATCATGGATTGTCTCTAGTGCTGCCAAACACGCTGCGGTGGATTTCATGCATGCCTTCCAACTGTTGCGACGAAAGGATCCCGACTGGGAGCCCAAGGTACTTGTTTCTTGACTGTCACGCTCTAGTATGTGTTTGACCTATATTGCTCTCTCTTCAGGTCAGAATGTGTTCTTCAATTGAAAACACCGGTGTAGACAAGGTGTGGGAGATCTGTGAGGAGTATCGGCGAACAATGAACTCTCTAAACAAGGTATGCCTCGCGACCACCGAATCGAATGCGATACCCCAGACTGATAATACGCTATTGTTGTTTTCAGATCGCCCAGAAGCGTAACGACCAGAGCTCCAAGTGGATGTGGAACCAGCTGAACGAGCAGCTCATGCGTGCCGTTTCTCGAGACACCCGTGTGCGCGAAAAGGCGGAGAAAATGAACCAGGATCTCGTCTTGGGCTTCATCAGTCCGCGTTCCGCCGCCGCTCATGTCCTCGATCTCTTCCTCAAGTCGCAGGACAACTTCAAGCATTAGGACACTGAAAATGATGGAACAAAGCTGTGAGTAATGTATTATTCGGTTCATTCAAGAAAATTGTTTCTGGTTTTCGCGGCACGAGGTGGTTATTGCTACAGATTTCTGCGTCGAAGGTGGTATACAAGAGGCGGCGAAGGGCACGAGTACTCAGTTACTGATACAAAGACCACGATGGACTTTAATAAATGGATGGCGGGTGCTCGGTCGTGATCATAGCGAGACTCATTGGACTACTGGCTGGGAACAACGTCACACTCGCACTGCGATGTGGTTGTGGAGGCGCAGTTGGGTTCTGTGGTACGGACGACGTCATCTCGGGTCGTAGCCATGTGTAGCAAGAGAGAACCTGAAGCGCCGAGATCTCGGCTTCGATCAGACTCGCGAGGCGTTGGCGCACAGTGGGGGAGACCTTTTCCAGCAGCTCTTCAGGGGACGGTAGTCGATCCCTTGAGATGGCTGGCTCGATGCTATGTGTTGTCTTCCGTTGCTTCGTCGAGTGGTTCGGTCGTGCGCCTCCAAGTGGAGCCGAGGAGACTTTTGCTGTTGACGCAGGACGTGTACGCTTCTTGCTGATGTGTGGTGCTGCTGTAGAAATAGCCGATGTGGCTGCGGGTTGTAGAGTCGTAGACGACGGTCGTGCCGTTAGTGGCTTGAGAAGACTAGTAATAGCACTGGCAGCCGTCGAATTGAGTGATGGAAATAGGTGGATCGCCGCAAGCGAACGTTGGGCTGGAGCAGTGTCGGCAGCAGATCGTTGTGAGGATGTGGAGTCAGTGTCACCACCTTCATCGCCGCTTTGATTTCCAGCAGCAACGGACGACCCATCGTCACTCATATAGCCATAGAGTAGCTGGGACGGTGATCCTAACGCCGTTAATGAAGCCGATAGAGTTCCGTTGCCGTCACCGTGCAAGTGTTGTAGAAGTCCGCCTTGTTTGCGTGCTTCATCGTCGCGAGCCATTTTAGCAAAGTACTTTTGTGCGTGGCTGCGGATTTGTGCTGACGTACGGGTCTTGATTTTCGAGGCGACTTTCTTCCATTCTCGTCCGTAGAGGCGGAGTCCGGCAAGAAAACTCTGGTGTTCTTGTTCCGTCCAGCGCCCACCGTTCATACCAGTCTGCGTGCGGGTGGTACCCTTTGGCTTGCTCGATGCGGTGTGGTCAACAGAAGCCGTGAGCAGCGGCTTGGCTTCGTTCGAGGGAAGATAAGTCTGGTGATGGGTCGCCGAAGCGACGGCTGGGGCGGTGGGTGCAGAGGAAAGGGAAGGTGGTGGATGAGAAGCGGCTTCTTCTCGAGTCAAGGGAGCGAGACCCGCCCCGACCACTGAGATGGCATTCGATGCGAGTGGCTTCAACTCTGCGGCTCGTGTGGGCGACGGCAGTCGGGTTGAGGTCACTGATGTCGATGGTAACTCCATTTCTTCTGTGTTGCGACTTCTTCAACCGAAATAACGCCCCGTCAGTCTTCCGTCAAGCCAGATCGAGTGGAGAGTGCTCGTCGTACCTCCTTCAACCAGTATCTCGCTCGTCGAGAAGCGACTTGTCCGCGTCACTTGCTTCGGATCGCGGCGACGTGATCGTGGGCGAGGCGGGTTGCGAAATGGTCGCAATCGAGCGGATCCAGAAAGATATTCCGTTGGGTTTGGCGGCGCTGGTCTTCAACTGTGGAGCGAATCGATGGATTCTTTCGGTCTTTCGAGCAGAAGTTACGCGAGCGAGGGAACAGCCCGTGAGAGGAGGATCCGGACAGCAGTTACGATCCGCTTGCTATCGTGGAGAACGCAAAACCACCACGCGTCCAGAAGCGATGGCACTGGATGGAACGACGGACTGAACTGTCGGGACGTCGCCAACGCCCCGGACTCTGCTAAGAATAAATCCAGCGTGGGCGGAACACATCGCATGCGCCTCCGCATCGCACGCCGCGCTCTCGTTTCTTCAAATTTCTCTTCACAGCGTGCCGTGAGACGTTTCGCTGCCGCGTATCCAGCTCTTTTAAATGTGGGTTTTCGTAGGCGTTTGTGTGTTGTCGCATGCGACGGGCTTGCGATCCCACACGCCAAGCAAATAGAAACGAAGATCGGACGGATCCGCTTTCGGATCTACATGAAGGGTGGGCCGTCATCTTCTTCCACGAGGCCACAGAGGGCGTCGAAATCCCGCGTTGTCTGCCCATCCGTCTCTGTCGCCATGTTTTCGATCGCCAGCTCATGCCAGAGGATCCGATGCGGTTCCGCCAGAGATTCCCAGTCTTCAAGCCACATTTCCGGTGTCCAGCGCTCGCGATCGACGCGTTTCGACTCGATATAGTATCGGAACCCAGGTGACTGGCCGTCTACGATGGTAGGCTTGTATAGTTCACGTGCGTGAGCTGCAATTTGTTGACTCAGCACGACTCGCGCACTCTCTTCCAGTCGACGCATCTGATCGAACGAGCTGAGTTCCATCAATGGATCGCTCACAATCTCTTCCCAATCAGTCGAAGGCGGCGACTTTCGCTTGGCAAGTTTCCTCTTCTTCTTCTGTAGAGCTGCCTGGGTGAGTGGCTTCTTTCGGTCGGTCACTGCTCCTGTTTGGGCAACGTACTCGCGCATCTCGCGTTCGTACCGAAGTTTGTCTTGTGCGGCCATACGATAATACTCTTCGCGTTCTGCGTCCGTCATCTGACGCCACAGACGGCCACACAAAGCCGAGCACTCATTGTGTGGGAGTTGGTATATCTTGGACAATTCGGTACGCTTGGCAAGATACATGAAGTTGTACGCTGTGAGTGGACGACGCGGCGCCACGATCTTGGACCCACTGTTCCGTCGTGGCTTGTACAAACTGTCGATCGGCTCCATCGCGACATGGTCCTTTGGCTGCCGTTGACTTGTTGCGTTGCGTGCCGCAGAGCGTTCGCCTCCATCTTTGTTGGCAAGGAACAACTCCATTTCACTGACGAAACGCTCGTCGTCGAGTTCCGCCCTGGAGACGAACAGCTGCTTCTCATCCGCATCGAGGGCCTTCCAGGCGGCGCCGATCTCGCGTGTCACTTCATTGTGCCGAAGCTCTGGTCGAAGCGACAAGATTTCTTCTCGCTTGGCTGACCAATACAGCTGGTACGCAGTCTTTGGTACTGGCGGTGCGTCCTCCTCACGCTTGGCAATCTTCTTGAGCTCCTCGAGACGTTTCTGTGTGCGGACGACGCTCATCGCCATGTACGCCGGAGGCTTGTACGTCCTCATCTCAGCGGCATACCGAACCTCGTCCTGCTTGGCCATGTCGACCCATGTTCGCTTGTCGTCGTTACTCATCCGCTTCCACAAGTGGCTCATTTCCACTCGAAACTCGTTCAGGGTCATGTCCAACAGTGTCAAACTCTCGCGATTGTGGTCCAAAAAGTACTGGAAGCCCGTCTTGGGCGGCTTTGGCGCAAACGGGTCTTTCAATGGCTTGAGGGCCGAGACCACTGACATCGGATCCTACACAGTAGCGAGATTAGTCTTTTCTAATGTGACCAACAAGAAGGAGTCCCACGTACTCGAACAGAGCCTTTGAACGAACTCATTTCTTGCTCATACCGCACGCGATCTTGGGCGGCAAGGTCCTTCCACACCTGACGCTCAGGCTCTAGAAGAGCCTTCCAGCGTCGGCCGACTTCCTTGGACACCATCGCCGGCGTCATGTCGGGAAACTGGGCCATGACCTCTGGTCGCACTTTTTTCCAGTAAAACGTATATGCCGTGTCTGGCTGACGCGGCTCATTGGGGTCTTTCCGACGCTGGAACGGGATGCGGATCCTGGCTACAGGCTGCCTCGTCCACACAAATGCGTCGTCAGTTCACAGCTTTCACCAACGAGACCAACCAACCGAGTCTTCTCACCTTGGTCGTAGGGAGTTCGCCCTTGGACTCTGTTTTCAGCTGCTGCTCCTCCTGCAGATACAAACCCAGTTCTCGCTGGAAGCGCGCCTTGTCAAACTGCGCCAACTCGATCCACGGTTTGCGTCCGAACTCGTCGAGCGTCTTCCAGACGCGACCAATCTGGGCCGTCACCTGCTGCACCGTCCACTCGGGATGGCTCTGCGTGAGCTCCTGGCGCTTGGCCGTGGAGAAGTGCAAGTAGGCGTTCCTGTGGGGCGCGGGGGCGGCGTGGTCGATGCGTATCCGCTTGCGGCGGCTGATGGCGTCCGTGGCCATGGTCGTCTGATGATGATGGCGGGGATCTGCTAAGTGAGTGACCCCCCCCCCCCCCCCCCCTTGTTCTGTCCATCTACGTCTTTTCAGCCAATCATTGACGTCTATTAGATACGCTCTACGTCTTTCTACCAATCAAAACGACGCTAATGGTGGTGGTTCATGCGACGGAGCACAATGATAATGGCACAGGCGCAAATGATGAGTGCGCCGACGGCACTCCAGATGCTGATGGTTTCGTGCAGGAGCGTCATGTCCCAGAGAAACACGAACACGACGTCGAGGTAGCGCATGACGGACGCAGTGCCGGCGTTCTCGAGCTGAAAGCCGCGGGTGAGGAAGAGCTGGCCGATGAACCCGAAGAAGCCTGTGCCCAGTACAGCGAGCCACACGGAGATGGAGAGGTGGATGGTAAATGTCTACAGATACAGCAGAGAGAGATGAGTAAAGAAAACCAAGAGTGTCGCGTCGAATGAGAAGCAACGTACCTGCTGCACGAACGCGAGAGACAAGGCCGAGACGACAGTGCCCGTAAGGAGAAAGTAGTTGATGACAACCATCACGTGGAGCTGCTTGAGGCGACGCATGCTGACGTAGACGACGGCTTGTGACGCGGCCGCCATCAACGCGCAAACGACGGCAAAGACCGGGGCGTGCGAGTCGGAGGCGGCTTCGTCCTGACCAAAGATGAACGTCGGGCGGGACACGCAGATCACTCCGACGAACGAGAAGAGCGCGCAGCCCAAGTTGATGGGGTCGATGCGCTCGTGGAGAACAAGCGCACCCTGCATTCATAACATAGCCGGTATTATTAGCAAGACCACGAGGTCTGGTTGAAGAGGTACATACCAGAAAGAACGTCATGACGGGACTCGTAAAGATCAACACGCTCGCATCGGCCAGCACCATTTGCTGCATGGCGTAAAAGCCCAACGAGAGAGAGCAAAACCCGAAAGTGCAACGTGTTGCGAGTACTGGCCAGAAGCGACGCTTGACCTTGAGGCTGACATTGCACACTCGCATCGCAATCTGCAGCACACGACTGAGTATTTGATAAAAATAAGGACAGCATGGCGTCATGTAATAGATACCAGATTCAGCACCCACGCCACAAACGACCGCCAGAAGACTGTCTCCATGGACGTCATCGAGTAGGACGCATACTTGATCAGCGTCGAGAGCAGACTGAACGTAAAGGCCGAGAAGGCGACAAGCAGCATGCCCTGAAGGCGCGTGGGCACGTGGAATCGCTGCGTCCACGTGGCGTGGTTGGTCTTTGCATGAGGCGTGTGGGGCGCGCGCTGCAGCAGCGGCAACTCTTCCTTGGTCGTGGCGGTCATCTCGGCTTCCTGACCTTTGAAGCTGCTCACTGTTGGTTGAACGTACTATGTGGATTCGTCTAAGTACGAATTGACGTTGATGGGACCTGATGACGCCATCACGCGTGTCTGATTCCATGCCGGTGACTCAGACATTCCCATCACTTGACTGTTTGGACGAGGAGCTCAATCAAAGAGAACGGAGACGAACACGATGTCGGCGACGAACGGTGGCGCCGAGCCGACGGAGAGTGTGCAGACCACCAGCGGCATCGACTGGAGCATCTTCCGCGACGGCGAGGACGACACCTTCACGTGGCTCTGGCGCACGAATGCGGCGGCGCCCGATGCATTGGCGGGGATGGGCCCACCGTCTCTCGTGGAGGCGACTGGCGCGCTCAACAGCACTGCCTCGATTGCCCAGAGCGCTTCCACGCCGCTTGTACCACCTGTGGCATCGACGCCGGCGCCAAAGCAGCCGGCGCTTCTCCAACGCAGTGAAATGCCCGCGCAGTCGCAACAGGTCATCAACCTCGAGGATGACGATGACGATGACGAGTTTGACCAGGACGATTTCGATGATGATGACGAGTACGACGACGATCAGGATCAAGGCGACCTGCTGCACACAGGTAGTGACAAGTCGAACAATGAACAAGCGTCGCAGTCGGCGAATCAGCAACAACAGGGTGGTAAGGGCGGCAAACGCCTTGGTAAACGGCGAAAAGGATCGTCTGGAGTGGACGAAGAGAAGAAAAAGCAGCAGCGCCGAGTGAAGAACCTGGCTTCTGTGCGGGAGTTTCGAAAGCGCAAGATGAAGCAACAGGAAGAGAACGAGGCGCGTTTGCGACGACTCGAGGCGGAGAACATGGATCTGAAGATGCGTCTCAAGATTGGCAAAGAAGCTCTTGTGAGTGAGCAGCGCGAGAAGCAACAGATTAAAGAACAGATGCGGGAGATGCTTCAGCGCGGCGCCTCTGAGCAAGAGGTGGCTCGATTTCTCAACATGTACAAGGTCACGTACTCGGATTACGGCCCCAAGCGTCGTGAGAAGATCCAGTTTCACTTGGCGCGCATTCGTGAACTCCTTCTTCCGACCCAGGTCACCAAGCTCTCGCTGTACTCTGTTGAGCAAGGCAGCGAGATGATCGCGCGTGACCGCGACCTGAATGAAGATACAACTTCCGCTGTGGACGCTGGGATGGCTCCGATGAGTCTGTGGGGCATTTTGGCAAAGGAACTGAACGTGTCGGCAGCTCAACAGCGACAGATTCTGGAGAGACGCGCGTCCATCCAACGCGTTCGCGACGATCTCAACGAAACGCTAGGTATTGTCAAGCAGCTTGAGCAGGTCACGGAGGACAAGAACACTGCGCTTGAAGCGCACATTGCCGAGCTCCAGCGTATCTTGACGCCATCCCAAGCGACCAAGTTCATCATCTGGGTAAAGGAGAACCCAGCCTTCATGTACATGCTCGACAAGCTCGTGGACTCGACTCTAATGGGAACCGAAGAGTGAAGGAGTCTGTAGTATTTATTGTGTCGTGGTAGCGTTTCGAGGCACACAACAGGTCAAGAGTTGGTACATAATAGGTTTGGTCGAGATGTAGAACAAATGGCTATTGTGTTGGCATACAATGACTGCACTATTTGTTGAACAGCTTCTTCGCTTGCTTGAATGCCTTCATGTTCTTCTCAATGGCGTCGATAAAACCATTGTATTGAAGACGCTGGGGGATATTACCGGCGATATCCACCTGGCAAACGTATCGAAGAAAGAAGCCTGGTTCGCCCTTCTCCGATTGGGCTTCTGTGCAGTGGAAGCACGAGAAATGGATGGAGCCACGCGTCGCGTTCGGCTTCTCAGGGACATTTGGGTGTTCGATACTGCCGTACACGATGTAGTTTTTGCGTGTCACGTACAGCAAGCAGAAGTCACGGGCGCTGACGAGTCCGCCGAGGAACGACTTCTGTAAGTTGTACATCACCTTGACTTCCTTGTCGCTGAAAGTCTCCGCGACCTCCGACTTGGCGATGTTGAAATCCCACACAGAGCGATCCTTAATGCTCGTGCGATGCAGATACGAAAGGAATTTCTCGATCGAGATTCCACCGATGAACGATTCCTAAAGAGACATCACGCGTTGGTCAACTTGATGAAAAAGAGAAAACCACGTTTGGGATGAACACTTACAATCTTGAAGATCGGAATGGATCTGGAGTTGCTCGACTCGAAGACCTTGCCACCCGAGGTCGACTTGACGAACTTCCAAGGGTAGTCGGCACTGAGGTAAATCGCCATTTCATCTTCCAAGCTTTGGACCTTGCGTCGGTACTCGTCCGGCAGAGCTCCTGGGACCGAGCGAATGAGCTGAGCTTGTGAGACATTCATCTGAGTCACAGCGGATCCATCGTTCTTGCCTTGAGCCGCAGAAGCCATCGACCGACCCGTACTCACGTTGTGAATCCAAGGGTGGATCATGAGGAAGACACCATAGGTAACGACACACAAGGACGCCCGTTGCTGGAGCGTGAGGCCTTCCGTAAGCGTAATGAGGAGAAGCACGGCCGCCGCGAAGAGGGAGAGCCACAGCTCGACGACATGAATCACGTCACGAGAAGATGGCGATGAGCCGTTATCGGAGGACAACACCAGTCCGAGCGCGCCAGCAACTCGACGAAGAAAGCCCTGCTGCTCCTCCGTTTCACTTTCATCGTTTTCCATGATCGTCGGGATCGAAGAGCCCATGATCGATTCGCGAGTTATCGAGTCACGCGAGATGGACTCGCGCATGAGCGAGTCACGCATCGATCCGAACATGGCCTCGTCGAACGACTCCTTTCCAGCCCATGCGGCATCCATCATCATCGAGTCTCGCTGACTGTCTCCATACTCAGGGTATCGGCCTGCCATGGACTCACGCGAGGACGAGCCGTTCTGAGGGCGACTGCCGCCCTGCCAGCGCTCGCTAAAGCACGGAAGACAGATGCGCGAGTTCCCCTTCATCGACTTGGGCAGCTTCTTGACGTGAATGAGCGGGAACTTGAGCGTGCAGAACTGGCATTTATGCTTGTTACACTGGGAAAAAACGAACAAGTCAGCACCTTCAGATTGTACAGAAGAGTCGTGATTAAACGCACATAATCACAACGCTTTGGGGGCAACACGTCGCGGATGAGCTTGAGGTTGGCGCAGTAGGCACATTCGCGCGGGTCGTCGCTCACAACCTGCAGAGAAGAAGACGACGATGGCGCCGTAGACATGGAACGCGAGGAGCCGAACTCGGAGCGACCGTCGGTGTACTCCACTCCCATCGTCCACGCTGACTGTGAGTGAGCTACGTGCGTCGCGGGGCTCTCGCTCTCGCCGTCGCCGTCGCGTGTGATGTCAAATGCGCCACGTCGAGGCTGTGGGCAGCTCGTCTCTGTCACTGGAATGGCCAGTCAGGAGGGAAGAGACACCTGTTTTTGACCAATGAAAAAGAGGTTCTTATCAACAATCGACGATGATTGGCAGAAACAGATGTCGTCCTGCTTGCGTGATGCTGGTCTCTTTGTGACTCACAGATGCCCATCACATGTCGCAGGGTCGCCAAATCAGCCGGAACAGTGTGTAGCCAATGGATGGGCACCGTGTACCAACTACCCTGGAGAAAAGAGCGTGTGTGACACCAAACAACCGCAGAGAATGGCCACAGAAAAGATAATATGACATAAATGAAAATCACCACAATACAAATAAAAAAGAAAAGTGAAAACAAGGTACTCTAAACCGAAAAAGAAACGAAAGCAAATGAAGGAGATAGAATTCGAAGAAAAGAAGACCTGCCCGAGAAAGGCTATAAAAAATCAAATAAAATGAGCTATTGAAGAGGACAAAAAGAAAAGGAGAAGACGCGCAAATGGCGGGTGAAGGCTTGGTGGCAGAACCGAATAATAAACAATAGAGAGTGAATAATAAGAAAGAAAGAAAAAAAGTAGACAGCACCCGGACTTCCCCGGTGGTCACCCACCCGAGTACTACCCGAGCTTGAGGCTGCTTAACTTCGCAGAGCGAACGGGATACGGTGCACTCAGCCTAAGATGGCCGTCTACGAAACAAATACCAAACACACACGAACACAATCATTACAACACAACACACAACCAACACCACATATGTATACCGCACGCATACCAACACCAACACCAACACCAACACAAAATCAACACACACGACGACCAACAACAACAATACACCATCACACACAAACATATAAACATATACTACCATACAAAATAATTTACCAAAAACACATACTCCCCCTCACACAGTCGGTCAAGTTTATTTAGAAAAAAAAAAAAAGAAAAAAAAATGCCAAAAATCAGCCGCATGAAACCAAAACCAACTAAACACACTGCAACAGACGCGGACTGCGCCAAGCAACATCAAACAACCGCAGAGAATGGCCACAGAAAAGATAATATGACATAAATGAAAATCACCACAATACAAATAAAAAAGAAAAGTGAAAACAAGGTACTCTAAACCGAAAAAGAAACGAAAGCAAATGAAGGAGATAGAATTCGAAGAAAAGAAGACCTGCCCGAGAAAGGCTAAAAAAATCAAATAAAATGAGCTATTGAAGAGGACAAAAAGAAAAGGAGAAGACGCGCAAATGGCGGGTGAAGGCTTGGTGGCAGAACCGAATAATAAACAATAGAGAGTGAATAATAAGAAAGAAAGAAAAAAAGTAGACAGCACCCGGACTTCCCCGGTGGTCACCCACCCGAGTACTACCCGAGCTTGAGGCTGCTTAACTTCGCAGATAAATAAGTTTCATTACACTTATGGGTGTGTGACTTTCGAATGCCTAACGTCTACTCTGGAGTGCGAATATTCTTGGGTTCGTGAAAAGGTGAGAGGAAAACCTCACAACTTTTTTCGAATCTCGAAAACTCGATCTTGAGTTGGTTAGATGACTTCGTTAGTCGATCTGCGTTTGTTCTCTTGGTAAACGTGTAATATGTGCAAAATCTTGAGTGTTGATGAAGTTGTTGAGCTTGGTGAGTGTGTGGATGTCGCTTCTGGATATGGATTGCTGAAGTTTTCGTTGGTAGGCTTGAACGTGTAGAGCAAATAGCGCAACAATTCTTGCAGAAACTTGTACCGAATTCTCAGTAGCTTCGTGGAATCGAATATCGTTGCGGTGCATCCAAATTTGTCTTGTGACGACACATCTTGCAAAAAACCATAACTGGAAGATCACCAAGCCGTAAGCACGGTGGGCTTCATTCGTACAACGGAGTTCTTGAGGGAAGAGCACGTGACACCATTGTAATTCGCTTGAAAAATATTCTTGAAATCTTCGCAGCCACGGTTGCCACAGGTTTTTTGCAAAGGGACAATCCCAAAACAATGCTGAGTTGTTTCCAACATAGCACAACCAAAATGACATCTTGTCGATGCATCTGGATCATACTGGAAACGATAGCCGAGGTGCAACGCGTTGTGTTGGAGTCGGTAAAGAAAATCCGAGTAGACCGGTAATATATACTTGGCGTGCTTCAAATCGCGTTGCCAGTCCTTCATTGTTGGTTGACAATGCTCACCGAGTCCCAAACGTTCCATTGGCACACTTGGTTTGTCGTACTTCAAAATAAGTTGACGAATCTTGCGCACTTCCAGATCGGAAACTTCAATCTTGTCAAAAACCCACGTGTGAAACGCCGAAGAAAATCTTCTCGGTGGGCGGGGTCCCATCGGAAGCTCCTCAAATGGTTCCAGGAGGTCTTGAATATATCGAAGAAAGCTCGCAGTGTACCTGGATGACAAAGCGCGGCCTGCATCCGGAACATATCCTTGGAGTTTTTTCGAAAGTCGAAACGGATCAATACTTGTTGTGTCACACCATTCGAATAGATCGAGAACCGTAAAAAGTCGCAATTCACCGACGAGTTGCATCAAAACCGAACGCAGAGCACCAATAGGGACTTGTTTGTTGGTTCCAACTCGTAATCTGTCGTTGCAGAGAAATGGCATCGTCAACTTGTCAAAAATACCGACTTGTCTTGCTTGTTTTGGTCGTAACTTGGTGTGCCACAGGAAAAGTACTTGATGCCAAAAATTCCCAAGACCTGCCCATTGATCAGACACCTCCGAACGTGCTCTGGGATGGTTGGGCTTGTAGTAATTGGCGCGTAGAGGATATCAAAGCCGTATCCGCATTTTGAGATCACCGAATTGAACAGACCCAAAATTGGGTAAACCCAGTTGGGAGGTCGATCCGGAGAACCTCGTACAGCTTGAATGAGTCGAACAACTGCATGAATTTGAAGACTGTACACCAAAGCTTCGACAGATGGAAGGCTGAGACCCCCGAAGACCCTTGGAGTCGACCACCAGCATCGCGGAAGCACATTTTGCAACTTGCCAGTCGAATTATTGATAGAGCTCATGAAACCCTTGATCATTTTTTCAACTTGGTCGAGAAAACCGACTTGGGGTATGAAACACACTGCTGCAGTATATCCCAGGACCGGGAGAATCATGCTTTGCAACAATACCACACGTCCACGAAGAGTTCTTGCACGATAATGGAACTTGGAACACCGATCTTGCATCTTTTCCAACACCAACTTTAATCTCCCGAGGGAAGTCAAATTTGGGCCGTAAAAAATTCCGAGGAGCTTGGTTTCTTCATCGTTCATGATCACCTGAACACCAAGTTGTTGTAGATCATTCTGGAGTGGTCTTGTGTCATCATTCCACGGCTTGAAAGGCAAAATTACCGTCTTGTCCGTGTTGAGCTTCATTCCTGACGCTTCACAAAATTCATTCACCACTTCAAGAAAAGCCGGAGCGTCCTTGAGGTCGTGAAGCAATCCGGTAACGTCGTCTGCAAAAGAAATCACCGTGTGGCTTGGATCTTGAGGTGCTGATCGAAGTCCCTTGTCCTTCATGGTCGCCCGTAATAAATTGAGCAGCGGCTCAATATAAATTACGAAGAGTGCTGGAGACAGCGGATCGCCTTGACGGACACCTGCACCAATCTGGAAAGATGGTAAAGGGTCACCGTTGAATAGAATCGACACCAAAGAGTCCTTGAAAAAAGTCTTGACCCACTCACAGAAGTTTTCACCGAAACCGAAGTGTGTCAAAGTGAGGTCGAGTGCATCCCACACGACACTATCAAAAGCCTTGGCAAAGTCGAGCAAAACTGCACCTGCAGTTGTGTTTTTCTTCTTGTACAGTTGCTGGAGAGCTTGGAAACGAAGATGAGCATTGCGTATATCCCGTGAAGGCACAAAACCGTACTGATCTTCACCGAGGATTGTTTGCAGTGCTGGACCCATCCGACGAGCAAGTACTTTTGGAGGAATCTTGGCATCCATGTTGAGTAGAGTGATCGGACGGTGGTTTAATGGATCTCGCTTATCACCTTTCTTGTATAACAAGATAATTTGACCACGGCGTTGGAATTTCGTCATGCGACCCAGAGCAAATTGCGCCGCGTAGACACATTCCAAAACTTGACTCCAAAGATGAATGTCGGTCTTGTAATAGGCCAACGGAAGCCCATCCGGACCCGGCGCTCGATCTGGAGCCATTGTCTTGATCGCCCAGTAGATTTCGTTAGCAGTAATTGGACTTTCGAGGTAATCCTTCTGCGAATCGGTGATCTTCTTCGTCGAATGTTGCAAAATTTCAACCAACTTGTCCTTGTTCCATTGCGGTCTTGGGTGATTGAATTCTCGAGAAGGCGAGCAATAAACGCGACTCCATTTTTCGTTGAAGGCCTTGCTGGTGTCATGTAGATCGTCTTCGTCGTCGACAGGAATTCTGGACTTGTGTAACAATTGCGGGGGTCGGAGAAAATATTTGGAACACTTTTCCGACTGCTCCAAATCGACGGCGAACTTTTTCTTGGACGCGAAAAAATCTTGTTCTTCCTGTAGTGCCTTCAACTCTTCGATTCTTGCTTGTAGCACTTCCTCGGTATCTTGGCTTGCTTGTACGTTGTTTGCAACCCGGAGTCTGTTGATTTCGAGGTGCAATCGTTCAATCTTACCGTGCTGTTGATTTTTCTTCTCGGTGAAAAGTTGCCGTAGAAAAATTGAATCACGTCGCTTGGTTTCATCCAAAAGACAGCCGGGATTGAACGAATAATCGTCCGAGTACTTGATCTTGTCTGCGAGAGCGTTCAAACTTGTCTTCAGATGTTCTTGTGCTTCCGGAAGGTCAATAACCCACTGGGGGCATCTCCACGGAGCTTGCGTTCGAAGACGAAGTTTTTTACAGCCGAGTGAAAATTCAATTCCGGCATGATCCGCATGATGAATCGATCTGGAAAAGTCGTGCTTGATGTGCCTTAAGTCCTCATTGCATAAATGACTGTCTAAAAAGACATAATCAATGCGAGCACTTCGAGTTGGACCGGTGAATTCCTTCAAATCTGGATGTTGATGTCGCCACGCGTCGAATACTCGAAGTTCTCGCATCCATTCGCGTAGTTGTTCTTGTCCAGCGATTCTTGATCGATTTTCCGGATCCACTTGGTCTTTTCGATGTGAGAGCACAGTGTTAAAATCACCAACGACGATGTGGTGAGAATCGTCGTCAAAATTGCGTGGGAGACTTGCGAAAAATTCTCGTCGCTCTTGACCGTCGACTGGGGCGTAAACAACGTGGATAAAAACTTCCTTGTCGTCTAAAACACCTTGGACAATCAAATAGCGACGAAGAATTGCTTCTTGAGACACTTTGCGAGTCGTCACGTCTTGTAAATTGCGAATTGGACATGCTGGCGTGACCAGCAGGCCAACTCCTTGTTGCGGTTCGAAAACTGGAGCATTATCATGCGACCAGAAGCTTGAGTTCAAAAAAGAAGACTTGTTCCATAGAAACTTGGTCCTCTTGAGGTTTGCAGGTGAAGTAAATCGAGTCTCTTGAAGTCCAACGATGTGATATTCGTTAGAAAACAAATTCAGCGCGCTTTGAGTGATATGGTTCACACCATTCACATTCAAGCTGTAACCCCGAAGGGAATACGCTGAATTAGAGACGAGCGCGGGCTTCAGTGACCGCCTTGGCCAGTTGCGTCGGAATCTTCGTCTTTAGCAAGTTGGTACCGAAGTCGGAGTGCAAAAGGAGTTCAAGAGTTGCGTCATCCCACAATAACCAGCGCGAGTTGGAAAGTCTTGTGACTTCTTGCTGGACGATCGCAGAAATCTTGTAGGGATCGAAATAAATTCCCGGAGCGAGAACTTGCAAGCAGAGGTCGATTTCAGCGAGCCGAAGCTGTTGTTTGAACTCGTCTGGATCTTCAACGAGCTTCTGGAGTGCAGTAATTGCATCTGAAGGCACTTGGTCCGCGAAAAGTATCTTGAGTTTTTCCGCAAACGTCGACCTGGCGTTAGTCTTCGATTTCGTGCGCTCAGATACTACTCGGTAGTAGGCGTGATCAACGATCTTCGATTCGAGCACCTTGTAGTTCGCGGGAACCGTCTTGGAAAGAATCGGGCGCAAAAAACACGGCTGGGCTTGAATTTTTGCGATCGTATCGTCGGCACTTTCGGTGTTGTCAAGTTCGGAGAGAATTTTCTCCAAAAAATTGCTCAACGCTTCCAGAGACATCTCGTTGACGTCGAACGCTGTTCGAGCGCCGTCGAGAAGTTCTTTTGCACGCTTTTGCATCTTGACCGTCGAGGCAATCAATTTTTTGTTGTCGTCGGTAAGCAAAATATCGACATCCGGGGGCAAGTCGTCAGTTTCGCCACTGGCGATCCATTCGAAAGGATTGACGGTTGCAAATACCGGATACGAGTTCTGGGAGACTGGAAGCACCTTCACTTTGAAGTTATCCTTGGCAGAAAAAATTTCTGCGTCCGGAAAAAGCGTGTGCCGTTGACCAAGAACTTGGAAAAAAGTGATTTCACTTCTCTGGTCCGGGGGACTCGGGAAGTTTGGCGGAGGCTTTGAAACGTCGCGCCAGATCGTAGCAGGGTTCACTACGACCTTCCCATCGTCTTTCTCGTCGTCGGAGTGAGGATCGGAGTCGGAATCGAAACTTGAACCGCGAGATTTCGACTTTTCACTCGAAGATGACATGGGAAAATCACCACCGTCGCCGCCTTCGTCGTCGTCGGGGTTGTATTCGCTGTCACCTTCCATGCTGTCGTCATCACCGTCCTTCACTTTTTTTTCCGTGGAGGATTTTGCGATATTGGCTTGGAGAGAGCTCGAAAATGCTGGCTTGGACTTGGACTGGTTTTTTTCGTTTTTTTCGTTTTTTTCTTGCTTCTTGAGCTCCCGACGCTGGGTTTGCAACGCAGCAAGGAATGGCGGCTTGGATTGGTTGTACGCGCGAATGCGATGATTAACAACGCAAAACCCGGCCCGGAAACCAATCTGGCGAAGTGGTTTTTCACCCGGTAAGATAAAACAAGCTGGCGTTGTCTTGGTCGGGAAATAAACACGTCTCGACCGCGAGTGAAGACCACGAATGGAGTTCGTTGGTGTAATATACACCGGAGGTGCACCTTGCTCCGCGAACCAGTCGTAAATTTCACCGTCGCTTGTCTCGTCGGGCAAACGCGTGAGATCCACGTAGTACCAGTGCGTGTAGCGCGAGTACGTTTGAACCTTGAATTTCTTACCGCAAATCGAGAGTTCGGTTCCTCCCAACTTTTGGCAGATAAAACGGTCGGTACAGACGAAGGAAATACCGGCGTTCTTGATGCACTTGAAGTCTCGGATGTTCCCGTTGACACAATTGTCCATCCAGACACTTGGTTGCGAAGATTGACCGAGAGAGGTCAAAATTTCCGTGTCCTTGAACGTCGCCGTTAGGACACTTGCAGGAATCCACATATTGTAGCGAAGATCGTCCGCAACAGGGGTTGGGACGCCTCTCAACGCAGCCTCACGTCGCATTTCGGGAGTGGCATTCGGATCGATGAAAATCTCTTCCGCACTCGCGAAAATTTGGTCGGAGGGGCGTACGTTGTCCAGACTTGGTGCGGATTGCAACCAAGTTTGGCGCCACTCAGCATCAGGGGTGACAGGCTTGACCATGGTATCGAGTCGAATTATCGGCGACGAGAATCCGACAAGAACTGGCTTGGAAAAGGCTGACTTGGATAAAAAACCGTTTCTTACCGGGTATCTTACGGATGGGAAAGATACTCAAATGCCACTTCAACTTGAACTTGAAGCAGTAATGGGTACACTTTCTGGGTTCAGCAGGAAAGTCCGGAAAAACAGCTGGCAACTGGCTTGCTCTGGCTTGAAAGAATTTGACTTGAACTGAGTATATCGATGGGTGACTGGGTCACTTCCGGTCGACTTGAGCAGTACTTGGCAAATTCGAAAGTGCTTAACTTCGCAGAGCGAACGGGATACGGTGCACTCAGCCTAAGATGGCCGTCTACGAAACAAATACCAAACACACACGAACACAATCATTACAACACAACACACAACCAACACCACATATGTATACCGCACGCATACCAACACCAACACCAACACCAACACAAAATCAACACACACGACGACCAACAACAACAATACACCATCACACACAAACATATAAACATATACTACCATACAAAATAATTTACCAAAAACACATACTCCCCCCTCACACAGTCGGTCAAGTTTATTTAGAAAAAAAAAAAAAAAGAAAAAAAAATGCCAAAAATCAGCCGCATGAAACCAAAACCAACTAAACACACTGCAACAGACGCGGACTGCGCCAAGCAACATCAAACAACCGCAGAGAATGGCCACAGAAAAGATAATATGACATAAATGAAAATCACCACAATACAAATAAAAAGAAAAGTGAAAACAAGGTACTCTAAACCGAAAAAGAAACGAAAGCAAATGAAGGAGATAGAATTCGAAGAAAAGAAGACCTGCCCGAGAAAGGCTATAAAAAATCAAATAAAATGAGCTATTGAAGAGGACAAAAGAAAAGGAGAAGACGCGCAAATGGCGGGTGAAGGCTTGGTGGCAGAACCGAATAATAAACAATAGAGAGTGAATAATAAGAAAGAAAGAAAAAAAGTAGACAGCACCCGGACTTCCCCGGTGGTCACCCACCCGAGTACTACCCGAGCTTGAGGCTGCTTAACTTCGCAGAGAAATAGGCCCCACCTCATCGCTACTCCGTGTGAACTCCCCCCCTCGGGGGAGCCACCCGCCGCTCTGCTTGGACACAGAAGCGGAACCAACCCCACGGACCTTTGCCCCATACTATTTCAATGGATCTTTAAGCGATGCTGGAGGTTGTGACTCATATGGTCACTATGGCGTAGCGAGGGCACCACATCATTACACTATCGTGGATTTCTTGGAAATTACCGGCCGGAGCCGAACTATTTCTCAGTCGGGCACAGGATCGCCAGGAGGCATTTTTCGCTCTCTGATTCCACCTTAGTGCACCCTACCGGCCACATGTTTCTGCTGGTCCCAGTACAATGTACTGAGTTGGGTTTAACTCACCCACCCGGGGATTACCCGAGGATGAAGCTGCTTAACTTCATCAGTCGCTTCCGTTGCGACACCAGCCGAGCCACGTGGGTCGGTGCTTAACTTCGCAGAGCGAACGGATACGGTGCACTCAGCCTAAGATGGCCGTCTACGAAACAAATACCAAACACACACGAACACAATCATTACAACACAACACACAACCAACACCACATATGTATACCGCACGCATACCAACACCAACACCAACACACAAAATCAACACACACGACGACCAACAACAACAATACACCATCACACACAAACATATAAACATATACTACCATACAAAATAATTTACCAAAAACACATACTCCCCCTCACACAGTCGGTCAAGTTTATTTAGAAAAAAAAAAAAAAAAAAAAAAATGCCAAAAATCAGCCGCATGAAACCAAAACCAACTAAACACACTGCAACAGACGCGGACTGCGCCAAGCAACATCAAACAACCGCAGAGAATGGCCACAGAAAAGATAATATGACATAAATGAAAATCACCACAATACAAATAAAAAAGAAAAGTGAAAACAAGGTACTCTAAACCGAAAAAGAAACGAAAGCAAATGAAGGAGATAGAATTCGAAGAAAAGAAGACCTGCCCGAGAAAGGCTATAAAAATCAAATAAAATGAGCTATTGAAGAGGACAAAAAGAAAAGGAGAAGACGCGCAAATGGCGGGTGAAGGCTTGGTGGCAGAACCGAATAATAAACAATAGAGAGTGAATAATAAGAAAGAAAGAAAAAAAGTAGACAGCACCCGGACTTCCCCGGTGGTCACCCACCCGAGTACTACCCGAGCTTGAGGCTGCTTAACTTCGCAGAGAAATAGGCCCCACCTCATCGCTACTCCGTGTGAACTCCCCCCCTCGGGGGAGCCACCCGCCGCTCTGCTTGGGACACAGAAGCGGAACCAACCCACGGACCTTTGCCCCATACTATTTCAATGGATCTTTAAGCGATGCTGGAGGTTGTGACTCATATGGTCACTATGGCGTAGCGAGGGCACCACATCATTACACTATCGTGGATTTCTTGGAAATTACCGGCCGGAGCCGAACTATTTCTCAGTCGGGCACAGGATCGCCAGGAGGCATTTTTCGCTCTCTGATTCCACCTTAGTGCACCCTACCGGCCACATGTTTCTGCTGGTCCCAGTACAATGTACTGAGTTGGGTTTAACTCACCCACCCGGGGATTACCCGAGGATGAAGCTGCTTAACTTCATCAGTCGCTTCCGTTGCGACACCAGCCGAGCCACGTGGGTCGGTGCTTAACTTCGCAGAGCGAACGGGATACGGTGCACTCAGCCTAAGATGGCCGTCTACGAAACAAATACCAAACACACACGAACACAATCATTACAACACAACACACAACCAACACCACATATGTATACCGCACGCATACCAACACCAACACCAACACCAACACAAAATCACACACACGACGACCAACAACAACAATACACCATCACACACAAACATATAAACATATACTACCATACAAAATAATTTACCAAAAACACATACTCCCCCCTCACACAGTCGGTCAAGTTTATTTAGAAAAAAAAAAAAAAAGAAAAAAATGCCAAAAATCAGCCGCATGAAACCAAAACCAACTAAACACACTGCAACAGACGCGGACTGCGCCAAGCAACATCAAACAACCGCAGAGAATGGCCACAGAAAAGATAATATGACATAAATGAAAATCACCACAATACAAATAAAAAGAAAAGTGAAAACAAGGTACTCTAAACCGAAAAAGAAACGAAAGCAAATGAAGGAGATAGAATTCGAAGAAAAGAAGACCTGCCCGAGAAAGGCTATAAAAAATCAAATAAAATGAGCTATTGAAGAGGACAAAAAGAAAGGAGAAGACGCGCAAATGGCGGGTGAAGGCTTGGTGGCAGAACCGAATAATAAACAATAGAGAGTGAATAATAAGAAAGAAAGAAAAAAAGTAGACAGCACCCGGACTTCCCCGGTGGTCACCCACCCGAGTACTACCCGAGCTTGAGGCTGCTTAACTTCGCAGAGCGAACGGGATACGGTGCACTCAGCCTAAGATGGCCGTCTACGAAACAAATACCAAACACACACGAACACAATCATTACAACACAACACACAACCAACACCACATATGTATACCGCACGCATACCAACACCAACACCCAAACAACACAAAATCAACACACACGACGACAACAACAACAATACACCATCACACACAAACATATAAACATATACTACCATACAAAATAATTTACCAAAAACACATACTCCCCCTCACACAGTCGGTCAAGTTTATTTAGAAAAAAAAAAAAAAGAAAAAAAAAATGCCAAAAATCAGCCGCATGAAACCAAAACCAACTAAACACACTGCAACAGACGCGGACTGCGCCAAGCAACATCAAACAACCGCAGAGAATGGCCACAGAAAAGATAATATGACATAAATGAAAATCACCACAATACAAATAAAAAAGAAAAGTGAAAACAAGGTACTCTAAACCGAAAAAGAAACGAAAGCAAATGAAGGAGATAGAATTCGAAGAAAAGAAGACCTGCCCGAGAAAGGCTATAAAAAATCAAATAAAATGAGCTATTGAAGAGGACAAAAGAAAAGGAGAAGACGCGCAAATGGCGGGTGAAGGCTTGGTGGCAGAACCGAATAATAAACAATAGAGAGTGAATAATAAGAAAGAAGAAAAAAAGTAGACAGCCCGGACTTCCCGGTGGTCACCCACCCGAGTACTACCCGAGCTTGAGGCTGCTTAACTTCGCAGAGCGAACGGATACGGTGCACTCAGCCTAAGATGGCCGTCTACGAAACAAATACCAAACACACACGACACAATCATTACAACACAACACACAACCAACACACATATGTATACCGCACGCATACAACACCAACACCAACACCACACAAATCAACACACACGACGACCAACAACAACAATACACCATCACACACAAACATATAAACATATACTACCATACAAAATAATTTACCAAAACACATACTCCCCCCTCACACAGTCGGTCAAGTTTATTTAGAAAAAAAAAAAAAAAAAAAAAAAATGCCAAAAATCAGCCGCATGAAACCAAAACCAACTAAACACACTGCAACAGACGCGGACTGCGCCAAGCAACATCAAACAACCGCAGAGAATGGCCACAGAAAAGATAATATGACATAAATGAAAATCACCACAATACAAATAAAAAAGAAAAGTGAAAACAAGGTACTCTAAACCGAAAAAGAAACGAAAGCAAATGAAGGAGATAGAATTCGAAGAAAAGAAGACCTGCCCGAGAAAGGCTATAAAAATCAAATAAAATGAGCTATTGAAGAGGACAAAAAGAAAAGGAGAAGACGCGCAAATGGCGGGTGAAGGCTTGGTGGCAGAACCGAATAATAAACAATAGAGAGTGAATAATAAGAAAGAAAGAAAAAAAGTAGACAGCACCCGGACTTCCCCGGTGGTCACCCACCCGAGTACTACCCGAGCTTGAGGCTGCTTAACTTCGCAGAGCGAACGGGATACGGTGCACTCAGCCTAAGATGGCCGTCTACGAAACAAATACCAAACACACGAACACAATCATTACAACACAACACACAACCAACACCACATATGTATACCGCACGCATACAACACCAACACCAACACAACACAAATCAACACACACGACGACCAACAACAATACACCATCACACACAAACATATAAACATATACTACATACAAAATAATTTACCAAAAACATACTCCCCCTCACACAGTCGGTCAAGTTTATTTAGAAAAAAAAAAAAAAAAAAAAAATGCCAAAAATCAGCCGCATGAAACCAAAACCAACTAAACACACTGCAACAGACGCGGACTGCGCCAAGCAACATCAAACAACCGCAGAGAATGGCCACAGAAAAGATAATATGACATAAATGAAAATCACCACAATACAAATAAAAAGAAAAGTGAAACAAGGTACTCTAAACGAAAAAGAAACGAAAGCAAATGAAGGAGATAGAATTCGAAGAAAAAGACCTGCCCGAGAAAGGCTATAAAAAATCAAATAAATGAGCTATTGAAGAGGACAAAAGAAAAGGAGAAGACGCGCAAATGGCGGGTGAAGGCTTGGTGGCAGAACCGAATAATAAACAATAGAGAGTGAATAATAAGAAAGAAAGAAAAAAAGTAGACAGCACCCGGACTTCCCGGTGGTCACCCACCCGAGTACCCCGAGCTTGAGGCTGCTTAACTTCGCAGAGCGAACGGGATACGGTGCACTCAGCCTAAGATGGCCGTCTACGAAACAAATACCAAACACACACGAACACAATCATTACAACACAACACACAACCAACACCACATATGTATACCGCACGCTTGGAACACCGATCTTGCATCTTTTCCAACACCAACTTTAATCTCCCGAGGGAAGTCAAATTTGGGGCCGTAAAAAATTCCGAGGAGCTTGGTTTCTTCATCGTTCATGATCACCTGAACACCGAGTGTTGTAGACCATTCTGGAGTGGTCTTGTGTCATCATTCCACGGCTTGAAAGGCAAATTACCGTCTTGTCCGTGTTGAGCTTCATTCCTGACGCTTCACAAAATTCATTCACCACTTCAAGAAAAGCCGGAAGCGTCCTTGAGGTCGTGAAGCAATCCGGTAACGTCGTCTGCAAAAGAAATCACCGTGTGGCTTGGATCTTGAGGTGCTGATCGAAGTCCCTTGTCCTTCATGGTCGCCCGTAATAAATTGAGCAGCGGCTCAATATAAATTACGAAGAGTGCTGGAGACAGCGGATCGCCTTGACGGACACCTGCACCAATCTGGAAAGATGGTAAAGGGTCACCGTTGAATAGAATCGAACACAAAGAGTCCTTGAAAAAGTCTTGACCCACTCACAGAAGTTTTCACCGAAACCGAAGTGTGTCAAAGTGAGGTCGAGTGCATCCCACACGACACTATCAAAAGCCTTGGCAAAGTCGAGCAAAACTGCACCTGCAGTTGTGTTTTTCTTCTTGTACAGTTGCTGGAGAGCTTGGAAACGAAGATGAGCATTGCGTATATCCCGTGAAGGCACAAAACCGTACTGATCTTCCGAGGATTGTTTGCAGTGCTGGACCATCGACGAGCAAGTACTTTTGGAGGAATCTTGGCATCCATGTTGAGTAGAGTGATCGGACGGTGGTTTAATGGATCTCGCTTGTCACCTTTCTTGTATAACAGGATAATTTGACCACGGCGTTGGAATTTCGTCATTGCGACCCAGAGCAAATTGCGCCGCGTAGACACATTCCAAAAACTTGACTCCAAAGATGAATGTCGGTTTGTAATAGGCCAACGGAAGCCCATCCGGACCGGCGCTCGATCTGGAGTCATTGTCTTGATCGCCCAGTAGATTTCGTTAGCAGTAATTGGACTTTCGAGGTAATCCTTCTGCGAATCGGTGATCTTCTTCGTCGAATGTTGCAAAATTTCAACCAACTTGTCCTTGTTCCATTGCGGCTTGGTGATTGAATTCTCGAGAAGGCGAGCAATAAACGCGACTCCATTTTTCGTTGAAGGCCTTGCTGGTGTCATGTAGATCGTCTTCGTCGTCGACAGGAATTCTGGACTTGTGTAACAATTGCGGAGGTCGGAGAAATATTTGGAAGGCTTAACTTCGCAGAGCGAACGGGATACGGTGCACTCAGCCTAAGATGGCCGTCTACGAAACAAATACCAAACAACACGAACACAATCATTACAACACAACACACAACCAACACCACATATGTATACCGCACGCATACCACACCAACACACACAACACAACACCAACACCAACACCAACACAAATTCAACACACACGACGACCAACAACAACAATACACCATCACACACAAACATATAAACATATACTACCATACAAAATAATTTACCAAAAACACATACTCCCCCCTCACACAGTCGGTCAAGTTTATTTAGAAAAAAAAAAAAGAAAAAAAAAATGCCAAAAATCAGCCGCATGAAACCAAAACCAACTAAACACACTGCAACAGACGCGGACTGCGCCAAGCAACATCAAACAACCGCAGAGAATGGCCACAGAAAAGATAATATGACATAAATGAAAATCACCACAATACAAATAAAAAAGAAAGTGAAAACAAGGTACTCTAAACCGAAAAAGAAACGAAAGCAAATGAAGGAGATAGAATTCGAAGAAAAAAGACCTGCCCGA
This sequence comes from Pythium oligandrum, assembly GCA_020085045.1. NCBI lineage: Eukaryota > Oomycota > Peronosporomycetes > Pythiales > Pythiaceae > Pythium > Pythium oligandrum. Next base: position 812,963 of record JAHRIK010000017.1, read on the forward strand.
GAAAGGCTATAAAAATCAAATAAAATGAGCTATTGAAGAGGACAAAAAGAAAAGGAGAAGACGCGCAAATGGCGGGTGAAGGCTTAATACCAAACACACACGAACACAATCATTACAACACAACACACAACCAACACCACATATGTATACCGCACGCATACCAACACCAACACCAACACCAACACCAACACCAACACAAAATCAACACACACGACGACCAACAACAACAATACACCATCACACACAAACATATAAACATATACTACCATACAAAAATAATTTACCAAAAACACATACTCCCCCCTCACACAGTCGGTCAAGTTTATTTAGAAAAAAAAAAAAAGAAAAAAAAAATGCCAAAAATCAGCCGCATGAAACCAAAACCAACTAAACACACTGCAACAGACGCGGACTGCGCCAAGCAACATCAAACAACCGCAGAGAATGGCCACAGAAAAGATAATATGACATAAATGAAAATCACCACAATACAAATAAAAAAGAAAAGTGAAAACAAGGTACTCTAAACCGAAAAAGAAACGAAAGCAAATGAAGGAAATAGAATTCGAAGAAAAGAAGACCTGCCCGAGAAAGGCTATAAAAAATCAAATAAAATGAGCTATTGAAGAGGACAAAAAGAAAAGGAGAAGACGCGCAAATGGCGGGTGAAGGCTTGGTGGCAGAACCGAATAATAAACAATAGAGAGTGAATAATAAGAAAGAAAGAAAAAAAAGTAGACAGCACCCGGACTTCCCCGGTGGTCACCCACCCGAGTACTACCGAGCTTGAGGCTGCTTAACTTCGCAGATAAATAAGTTTCATTACACTTATGGGGGTGTGACTTTCGAATGCCTAACGTCTACTCTGGAGTGCGAATATTATTGGGTTCGTGAAAAGGTGAGAGGAAAACCTCACAACTTTTTTCGAATCTCGAAAACTCGATCTTGAGTTGGTTAGATGACTTCGTTAGTCGATCTGCGTTTGTTCTCTTGGTAAACGTGTAATATGTGCAAAATCTTGAGTGTTGATGAAGTTGTTGAGCTTGGTGAGTGTGTGGATGTCGCTTCTGGATATGGACTGCTGAAGTTTTCGTTGGTAGGCTTGAACGTGTAGAGCAAATAGCGCAACAATTCTTGCAGAAACTTGTACCGAATTCTCAGTAGCTTCGTGGAATCGAATATCGTTGCGGTGCATCCAAATTTGTCTTGTGACGACACATCTTGCAAAAAACCATAACTGGAAGATCACCAAGCCGTAAGCACGGTGGGCTTCATTCGTACAACGGAGTTCTTGAGGGAAGAGCACGTGACACCATTGTAATTCGCTTGAAAAATATTCTTGAAATCTTCGCAGCCACGGTTGCCACAGGTTTTTTGCAAAGGGACAATCCCAAAACAAATGCTGAGTTGTTTCCAACATAGCACAACCAAAATGACATCTTGTCGATGCATCTGGATCATACTGGAAACGATAGCCGAGGTGCAACGCGTTGTGTTGGAGTCGGTAAAGAAAATCCGAGTAGACCGGTAATATATACTTGGCGTGCTTCAAATCACGTTGCCAGTCCTTCATTGACGGTTGACAATGCTCACCGAGTCCCAAACGTTCCATTGGCACACTTGGTTTGTCGTACTTCAAAATAAGTTGACGAATCTTGCGCACTTCCAGATCGGAAACTTCAATCTTGTCAAAAATCCACGTGTGAAACGCCGAGGAAAAATCTTCTCGGTGGGCGGGGTCCCATCGGAAGCTCCTCAAATGGTTCCAGGAGGTCTTGAATATATCGAAGAAAGCTCGCAGTGTACCTGGATGACAAAGCGCGGCCTGCATCCGGAACATATCCTTGGAGTTTTTTCGAAAGTCGAAACGGATCAATACTTGTTGTGTCACACCATTCGAATAGATCGAGAACCGTAAAAAGTCGCAATTCACCGACGAGTTGCATCAAAACCGAACGCAGAGCACCAATAGGGACTTGTTTGTTGGTTTCCAACTCGTAATCTGTCGTTGCAGAGAAATGGCATCGTCAACTTGTCAAAAATACCGACTTGTCTTGCTTGTTTTGGTCGTAACTTGGTGTGCCACAGGAAAAGTACTTGATGCCAAAAATTCCCAAGACCTGCCCATTGATCAGACACCTCCGAACGTGCTCTGGGATGGTTGGGACTTGTAGTAATTGGCGCGTAGAGGATATCAAAGCCGTATCCGCATTTTGAGATCACCGAATTGAACAGACCCAAAATTGGGTAAACCCAGTTGGGAGGTCGACCCGGAGAACCTCGTACAGCTTGAATGAGTCGAACAACTGCATGAATTTGAAGACTGTACACCAAAGCTTCGACAGATGGAAGGCTGAGACCCCGAAGACCCTTGGAGTCGACCACCAGCATCGCGGAAGCACATTTTGCAACTTGCCAGTCGAATTATTGATAGAGCTCATGAAACCCTTGATCATTTTTTCAACTTGGTCGAGAAAACCGACTTGGGGTATGAAACACACTGCTGCAGTATATCCCAGGACCGGGAGAATCATGCTTTGCAACAATACCACACGTCCACGAAGAGTTCTTGCACGATAATGGAACTTGGAACACCGATCTTGCATCTTTTCCAACACCAACTTTAATCTCCCGAGGGAAGTCAAATTTGGGCCGTAAAAAATTCCGAGGAGCTTGGTTTCTTCATCGTTCATGATCACCTGAACACCGAGTTGTTGTAGACCATTCTGGAGTGGTCTTGTGTCATCATTCCACGGCTTGAAAGGCAAAATTACCGTCTTGTCCGTGTTGAGCTTCATTCCTGACGCTTCACAAAATTCATTCACCACTTCAAGAAAAGCCGGAGCGTCCTTGAGGTCGTGAAGCAATCCGGTAACGTCGTCTGCAAAAGAAATCACCGTGTGGCTTGGATCTTGAGGTGCTGATCGAAGTCCCTTGTCCTTCATGGTCGCCCGTAATAAATTGAGCAGCGGCTCAATATAAATTACGAAGAGTGCTGGAGACAGCGGATCGCCTTGACGGACACCTGCACCAATCTGGAAAGATGGTAAAGGGTCACCGTTGAATAGAATCGACACCAAAGAGTCCTTGAAAAAAGTCTTGACCCACTCACAGAAGTTTTCACCGAAACCGAAGTGTGTCAAAGTGAGGTCGAGTGCATCCCACACGACACTATCAAAGCCTTGGCAAAGTCGAGCAAAACTGCACCTGCAGTTGTGTTTTTCTTCTTGTACAGTTGCTGGAGAGCTTGGAAACGAAGATGAGCATTGCGTATATCCCGTGAAGGCACAAAACCGTACTGATCTTCACCGAGGATTGTTTGCAGTGCTGGACCCATCCGACGAGCAAGTACTTTTGGAGGAATCTTGGCATCCATGTTGAGTAGAGTGATCGGACGGTGGTTTAATGGATCTCGCTTGTCACCTTTCTTGTATAACAGATAATTTGACCACGGCGTTGGAATTTCGTCATGCGACCCAGAGCAAATTGCGCCGCGTAGACACATTCCAAAACTTGACTCCAAAGATGAATGTCGGTCTTGTAATAGGCCAACGGAAGCCCATCCGGACCCGGCGCTCGATCTGGAGTCATTGTCTTGATCGCCCAGTAGATTTCGTTATCAAACAACCGCAGAGAATGGCCACAGAAAAGATAATATGACATAAATGAAAATCACCACAATACAAATAAAAAAGAAAGTGAAAACAAGGTACTCTAAACCGAAAAAGAAACGAAAGCAAATGAAGGAGATAGAATTCGAAGAAAAGAAGACCTGCCCGAGAAAGGCTATAAAAAATCAAATAAAATGAGCTATTGAAGAGGACAAAAGAAAAGGAGAAGACGCGCAAATGGCGGGTGAAGGCTTGGTGGCAGAACCGAATAATAAACAATAGAGAGTGAATAATAAGAAAGAAAGAAAAAAAGTAGACAGCACCCGGACTTCCCGGTGGTCACCCACCCGAGTACTACCCGAGCTTGAGGCTGCTTAACTTCGCAGAGCGAACGGGATACGGTGCACTCAGCCTAAGATGGCCGTCTACGAAACAAATACCAAACACACACGAACACAATCATTACAACACAACACACAACCAACACCACATATGTATACCGCACGCATACCAACACCAACACCAACACCAACACAAAATCAACACACACGACGACCAACAACAACAATACACCATCACACCACACATATAAACATATACTACCATACAAAATAATTTACCAAAACACATACTCCCCCTCACACAGTCGGTCAAGTTTATTTAAAAAAAAAAAAAAGAAAAAAAAAATGCCAAAAATCAGCCGCATGAAACCAAAACCAACTAAACACACTGCAACAGACGCGGACTGCGCCAAGCAACATCAAACAACCGCAGAGAATGGCCACAGAAAAGATAATATGACATAAATGAAAATCACCACAATACAAATAAAAAAGAAAAGTGAAAACAAGGTACTCTAAACCGAAAAAAGAACGAAAGCAAATGAAGGAGATAAATTCGAAGAAAAGAAGACCTGCCCAGAAAGGCTATAAAAAATCAAATAAAGAAGCTATTGAAGAGGACAAAAAGAAAAGGAGAAGACGCGCAAATGGCGGGTGAAGGCTTGGTGGCAGAACCGAATAATAAACAATAGAGAGTGAATAATAAGAAAGAAAGAAAAAAAGTAGAGCACACCGGACTTCCCGGTGGTCACCCACCCGAGTACTACCCGAGCTTGAGGCTGCTTAACTTCGCAGATAAATAAGTTTCATTACACTTATGGGGGTGTGACTTTCGAATGCCTAACGTCTACTCTGGAGTGCGAATATTATTGGGTTCGTGAAAAGGAGAGGAAAACCTCACAACTTTTTTCGAATCTCGAAAACTCGATCTTGAGTTGGTTAGATGACTTCGTTAGTCGATCTGCGTTTGTTCTCTTGGTAAACGTGTAATATGTGCAAAATCTTGAGTGTTGATGAAGTTGTTGAGCTTGGTGAGTGTGTGGATGTCGCTTCTGGATATGGATTGCTGAAGTTTTCGTTGGTAGGCTTGAACGTGTAGAGCAACAAACATATAAACATATACTACCATACAAAATAATTTACCAAAAACACATACTCCCCCTCACACAGTCGGTCAAGTTTATTTAAAAAAAAAAAAAAGAAAAAAAAATGCCAAAATCAGCCGCATGAAACCAAAACCAACTAAACACACTGCAACAGACGCGGACTGCGCCAAGCAACATCAAACAACCGCAGAGAATGGCCACAGAAAAGATAATATGACATAAATGAAAATCACACAAATACAAATAAAAAAGAAAAGTGAAAACAAGGTACTCTAAACCGAAAAAGAAACGAAAGCAAATGAAGGAGATAGAATTCGAAGAAAAGAAGACCTGCCCGAGAAAGGCTATAAAAAATCAAATAAAATGAGCTATTGAAGAGGACAAAAAGAAAAGGAGAAGACGCGCAAATGGCGGGTGAAGGCTTGGTGGCAGAACCGAATAATAAACAATAGAGAGTGAATAATAAGAAAGAAAGAAAAAAGTAGACAGCACCCGGACTTCCCCGGTGGTCACCCACCCGAGTACTACCCGAGCTTGAGGCTGCTTAACTTCGCAGAGCGAACGGGATACGGTGCACTCAGCCTAAGATGGCCGTCTACGAAACAAATACCAAACACACACGAACACAATCATTACAAACACAACACACAACCAACACCACATATGTATACCGCACGCATACCAACACCAACACCAACACCAACACAACAATCAACACACACGACGACCAACAACAACAATACACCATCACACACAAACATATAAACATATACTACCATACAAAATAATTTACCAAAAACACATACTCCCCCTCACACAGTCGGTCAAGTTTATTTAGAAAAAAAAAAAAAGAAAAAAAAAATGCCAAAAATCAGCCGCATGAAACCAAAACCAACTAAACACACTGCAACAGACGCGGACTGCGCCAAGCAACATCAAACAACCGCAGAGAATGGCCACAGAAAAGATAATATGACATAAATGAAAATCACCACAATACAAATAAAAAAGAAAAGTGAAAACAAGGTACTCTAAACCGAAAAAGAAACGAAAGCAAATGAAGGAGATAGAATTCGAAGAAAAGAAGACCTGCCCGAGAAAGCTATAAAAAATCAAATAAAATGAGCTATTGAAGAGGACAAAAAGAAAAGGAGAAGACGCGCAAATGGCGGGTGAAGGCTTGGTGGCAGAACCGAATAATAAACAATAGAGAGTGAATAATAAGAAAGAAAGAAAAAAAGTAGACAGCACCCGGACTTCCCCGGTGGTCACCACCCGAGTACTACCCGAGCTTGAGGCTGCTTAACTTCGCAGAGCGAACGGGATACGGTGCACTCAGCCTAAGATGGCCGTCTACGAAACAAATACCAAACACACACGAACACAATCATTACAACACAACACACAACCAACACCACATATGTATACCGCACGCATACCAACACCAACAACACCAACACCACACACCAACACCAACACAAAATCAACACACACGACGACCAACAACAACAATACACCATCACACACAAACATATAAACATATACTACCATACAAAATAATTTACCAAAAACACATACTCCCCCCTCACACAGTCGGTCAAGTTTATTTAGAAAAAAAAAAAAAGAAAAAAAAAATGCCAAAAATCAGCCGCATGAAACCAAAACCAACTAAACACACTGCAACAGACGCGGACTGCGCCAAGCAACATCAAACAACCGCAGAGAATGGCCACAGAAAAGATAATATGACATAAATGAAAATCACCACAATACAAATAAAAAAGAAAAGTGAAAACAAGGTACTCTAAACCGAAAAAGAAACGAAAGCAAATGAAGGAGATAGAATTCGAAGAAAAGAAGACCTGCCCGAGAAAGGCTATAAAAAATCAAATAAAATGAGCTATTGAAGAGGACAAAAAGAAAAGGAGAAGACGCGCAAATGGCGGGTGAAGGCTTGGTGGCAGAACCGAATAATAAACAATAGAGAGTGAATAATAAGAAAGAAAGAAAAAAAGTAGACAGCACCCGGACTTCCCCGGTGGTCACCCACCCGAGTACTACCCGAGCTTGAGGCTGCTTAACTTCGCAGAGCGAACGGGATACGGTGCACTCAGCCTAAGATGGCCGTCTACGAAACAAATACCAAACACACACGAACACAATCATTACAACACAACACACAACCAACACCACATATGTATACCGCACGCATACCAACACCAACACCAACACCAACACCAAACCAACACCAACACCAACACAAAATCAACACACACGACGACCAACAACAACAATACACCATCACACACAAACATATAAACATATACTACCATACAAAATAATTTACCAAAAACACATACTCCCCCCTCACACAGTCGGTCAAGTTTATTTAGAAAAAAAAAAAAAGAAAAAAAAATGCCAAAAATCAGCCGCATGAAACCAAAACCAACTAAACACACTGCAACAGACGCGGACTGCGCCAAGCAACATCAAACAACCGCAGAGAATGGCCACAGAAAAGATAATATGACATAAATGAAAATCACCACAATACAAATAAAAAAGAAAAGTGAAAACAAGGTACTCTAAACCGAAAAAGAAACGAAAGCAAATGAAGGAGATAGAATTCGAAGAAAAGAAGACCTGCCCGAGAAAGGCTATAAAAAATCAAATAAAATGAGCTATTGAAGAGGACAAAAAGAAAAGGAGAAGACGCGCAAATGGCGGGTGAAGGCTTGGTGGCAGAACCGAATAATAAACAATAGAGAGTGAATAATAAGAAAGAAAAAAAAAAGTAGACAGCACCCGGACTTCCCCGGTGGTCACCCACCCGAGTACTACCCGAGCTTGAGGCTGCTTAACTTCGCAGAGCGAACGGGATACGGTGCACTCAGCCTAAGATGGCCGTCTACGAAACAAATACCAAACACACACGAACACAATCATTACAACACAACACACAACCAACACCACATATGTATACCGCACGCATACCAACACCAACACCAACACCAACACCAACACCAACACAAAATCAACACACACGACGACCAACAACAACAATACACCATCACACACAAACATATAAACATATACTACCATACAAAATAATTTACCAAAAACACATACTCCCCCTCACACAGTCGGTCAAGTTTATTTAGAAAAAAAAAAAAAAGAAAAAAAAATGCCAAAAATCAGCCGCATGAAACCAAAACCAACTAAACACACTGCAACAGACGCGGACTGCGCCAAGCAACATCAAACAACCGCAGAGAATGGCCACAGAAAAGATAATATGACATAAATGAAAATCACCACAATACAAATAAAAAAGAAAAGTGAAAACAAGGTACTCTAAACCGAAAAAGAAACGAAAGCAAATGAAGGAGATAGAATTCGAAGAAAAGAAGACCTGCCCGAGAAAGGCTATAAAAAATCAAATAAAATGAGCTATTGAAGAGGACAAAAAGAAAAGGAGAAGACGCGCAAATGGCGGGTGAAGGCTTGGTGGCAGAACCGAATAATAAACAATAGAGAGTGAATAATAAGAAAGAAAGAAAAAAAGTAGACAGCACCCGGACTTCCCCGGTGGTCACCCACCCGAGTACTACCCGAGCTTGAGGCTGCTTAACTTCGCAGATAAATAAGTTTCATTACACTTATGGGGGTTGTGACTTTCGAATGCCTAACGTCTACTCTGGAGTGCGAATATTCTTGGGTTCGTGAATAGGTGAGAGGAAAACCTCACAACTTTTTTCGAATCTCGAAAGCTCGATCTTGAGTTGGTTAGATGACTTCGTTAGTCGATCTGCGTTTGTTCTCTTGGTAAACGTGTAATATGTGCAAAATCTTGAGTGTTGATGAAGTTGTTGAGCTTGGTGAGTGTGTGGATGTCGCTTCTGGATATGGATTGCTGAAGTTTTCGTTGGTAGGCTTGAACGTGTAGAGCAAATAGCGCAACAATTCTTGCAGAAACTTGTACCGAATTCTCAGTAGCTTCGTGGAATCGAATATCGTTGCGGTGCATCCAAATTTGTCTTGTGACGACACATCTTGCAAAAAACCATAACTGGAAGATCACCAAGCCGTAAGCACGGTGGGCTTCATTTGTACAACGGAGTTCTTGAGGGAAGAGCACGTGGCACCATTGTAATTCGCTTGAAAAATATTCTTGAAATCTTCGCAGCCACGGTTGCCACAGGTTTTTTGCAAAGGGACAATCCCAAAACAAATGCTGAGTTGTTTCCAACATAGCACAACCAAAATGACATCTTGTCGATGCATCTGGATCATACTGGAAACGATAGCCGAGGTGCAACGCGTTGTGTTGAAGTCGGTAAAGAAAATCCGAGTAGACCGGTAATATATACTTGGCGTGCTTCAAATCACGTTGCCAGTCCTTCATTGACGGTTGACAATGCTCACCGAGTCCCAAACGTTCCATTGGCACACTTGGTTTGTCGTACTTCAAAATAAGTTGACGAATCTTGCGCACTTCCAGATCGGAAACTTCAATCTTGTCAAAAATCCACGTGTGAAACGCCGAGGAAAATCTTCTCGGTGGGCGGGGTCCCATCGGAAGCTCCTCAAATGGTTCCAGGAGGTCTTGAATATATCGAAGAAAGCTCGCAGTGTACCTGGATGACAAAGCGCGGCCTGCATCCGGAACATATCCTTGGAGTTTTTTCGAAAGTCGAAACGGATCAATACTTGTTGTGTCACACCATTCGAATAGATCGAGAACCGTAAAAAGTCGCAATTCACCGACGAGTTGCATCAAAACCGAACGCAGAGCACCAATAGGGACTTGTTTGTTGGTTCCAACTCGTAATCTGTCGTTGCAGAGAAATGGCATCGTCAACTTGTCAAAAATACCGACTTGTCTTGCTTGTTTTGGTCGTAACTTGGTGTGCCACAGGAAAAGTACTTGATGCCAAAAATTCCCAAGACCTGCCCATTGATCAGACACCTCCGAACGTGCTCTCGGATGGTTGGGACTTGTAGTAATTGGCGCGTAGAGGATATCAAAGCCGTATCCGCATTTTGAGATCACCGAATTGAACAGACCCAAAATTGGGTAAACCCAGTTGGGAGGTCGATCCGGAGAACCTCGTACAGCTTGAATGAGTCGAACAACTGCATGAATTTGAAGACTGTACACCAAAGCTTCGACAGATGGAAGGCTGAGACCCCCGAAGACCCTTGGAGTCGACCACCAGCATCGCGGAAGCACATTTTGCAACTTGCCAGTCGAATTATTGATAGAGCTCATGAAACCCTTGATCATTTTTTCAACTTGGTCGAGAAAACCGACTTGGGGTATGAAACACACTGCTGCAGTATATCCCAGGACCGGGAGAATCATGCTTTGCAACAATACCACACGTCCACGAAGAGTTCTTGCACGATAGTGGAACTTGGAACACCGATCTTGCATCTTTTCCAACACCAACTTTAACCTCCCGAGGGAAGTCAAATTTGGGCCGTAAAAAATTCCGAGGAGCTTGGTTTCTTCATCGTTCATGATCACCTGAACACCGAGTTGTTGTAGATCATTCTGGAGTGGTCTTGTGTCATCATTCCACGGCTTGAAAGGCAAAATTACCGTCTTGTCCGTGTTGAGCTTCATTCCTGACGCTTCACAAAATTCATTCACCACTTCAAGAAAAGCCGGAGCGTCCTTGAGGTCGTGAAGCAATCCGGTAACGTCGTCTGCAAAAGAAATCACCGTGTGGCTTGGATCTTGAGGTGCTGATCGAAGTCCCTTGTCCTTCATGGTCGCCCGTAATAAATTGAGCAGCGGCTCAATATAAATTACGAAGAGTGCTGGAGACAGCGGATCGCCTTGACGGACACCTGCACCAATCTGGAAAGATGGTAAAGGGTCACCGTTGAATAGAATCGACACCAAAGAGTCCTTGAAAAAAGTCTTGACCCACTCACAGAAGTTTTCACCGAAACCGAAGTGTGTCAAAGTGAGGTCGAGTGCATCCCACACGACACTATCAAAAGCCTTGGCAAAGTCGAGCAAAACTGCACCTGCAGTTGTGTTTTTCTTCTTGTACAGTTGCTGGAGAGCTTGGAAACGAAGATGAGCATTGCGTATATCCCGTGAAGGCACAAAACCGTACTGATCTTCACCGAGGATTGTTTGCAGTGCTGGACCCATCCGACGAGCAAGTACTTTTGGAGGAATCTTGGCATCCATGTTGAGTAGAGTGATCGGACGGTGGTTTAATGGATCTCGCTTGTCACCTTTCTTGTATAACAAGATAATTTGACCACGGCGTTGGAATTTCGTCATGCGACCCAGAGCAAATTGCGCCGCGTAGACACATTCCAAAACTTGACTCCAAAGATGAATGTCGGTCTTGTAATAGGCCAACGGAAGCCCATTGCTTAACTTCGCAGAGCGAACGGGATACGGTGCACTCAGCCTAAGATGGCCGTCTACGAAACAAATACCAAACACACACGAACACAATCATTACAACACAACACACAACCAACACCACATATGTATACCGCACGCATACCAACACCAACACCAACACCAACACCAACACCAACACCAACACCAACACCAACACAAAATCAACACACACGACGACCAACAACAACAATACACCATCACACACAAACATATAAACATATACTACCATACAAAATAATTTACCAAAAACACATACTCCCCCCTCACACAGTCGGTCAAGTTTATTTAGAAAAAAAAAAAAAGAAAAAAAAATGCCAAAAATCAGCCGCATGAAACCAAAACCAACTAAACACACTGCAACAGACGCGGACTGCGCCAAGCAACATCAAACAACCGCAGAGAATGGCCACAGAAAAGATAATATGACATAAATGAAAATCACCACAATACAAATAAAAAAGAAAAGTGAAAACAAGGTACTCTAAACCGAAAAAGAAACGAAAGCAAATGAAGGAGATAGAATTCGAAGAAAAGAAGACCTGCCCGAGAAAGGCTATAAAAAATCAAATAAAATGAGCTATTGAAGAGGACAAAAAGAAAAGGAGAAGACGCGCAAATGGCGGGTGAAGGCTTGGTGGCAGAACCGAATAATAAACAATAGAGAGTGAATAATAAGAAAGAAAGAAAAAAAGTAGACAGCACCCGGACTTCCCCGGTGGTCACCCACCCGAGTACTACCCGAGCTTGAGGCTGCTTAACTTCGCAGAGCGAACGGGATACGGTGCACTCAGCCTAAGATGGCCGTCTACGAAACAAATACCAAACACACACGAACACAATCATTACAACACAACACACAACCAACACCACATATGTATACCGCACGCATACCAACACCAACACCAACACCAACACCAACACCAACACCAACACCAACACCAACACAAAATCAACACACACGACGACCAACAACAACAATACACCATCACACACAAACATATAAACATATACTACCATACAAAATAATTTACCAAAAACACATACTCCCCCTCACACAGTCGGTCAAGTTTATTTAGAAAAAAAAAAAAAAAAAAAAAAATGCCAAAAATCAGCCGCATGAAACCAAAACCAACTAAACACACTGCAACAGACGCGGACTGCGCCAAGCAACATCAAACAACCGCAGAGAATGGCCACAGAAAAGATAATATGACATAAATGAAAATCACCACAATACAAATAAAAAAGAAAAGTGAAAACAAGGTACTCTAAACCGAAAAAGAAACGAAAGCAAATGAAGGAGATAGAATTCGAAGAAAAGAAGACCTGCCCGAGAAAGGCTATAAAAAATCAAATAAAATGAGCTATTGAAGAGGACAAAAAGAAAAGGAGAAGACGCGCAAATGGCGGGTGAAGGCTTGGTGGCAGAACCGAATAATAAACAATAGAGAGTGAATAATAAGAAAGAAAGAAAAAAAGTAGACAGCACCCGGACTTCCCCGGTGGTCACCCACCCGAGTACTACCCGAGCTTGAGGCTGCTTAACTTCGCAGAGCGAACGGGATACGGTGCACTCAGCCTAAGATGGCCGTCTACGAAACAAATACCAAACACACACGAACACAATCATTACAACACAACACACAACCAACACCACATATGTATACCGCACGCATACCAACACCAACACCAACACCAACACCAACACCAACACAAAATCAACACACACGACGACCAACAACAACAATACACCATCACACACAAACATATAAACATATACTACCATACAAAATAATTTACCAAAAACACATACTCCCCCTCACACAGTCGGTCAAGTTTATTTAGAAAAAAAAAAAAAAAAAAAAAATGCCAAAAATCAGCCGCATGAAACCAAAACCAACTAAACACACTGCAACAGACGCGGACTGCGCCAAGCAACATCAAACAACCGCAGAGAATGGCCACAGAAAAGATAATATGACATAAATGAAAATCACCACAATACAAATAAAAAAGAAAAGTGAAAACAAGGTACTCTAAACCGAAAAAGAAACGAAAGCAAATGAAGGAGATAGAATTCGAAGAAAAGAAGACCTGCCCGAGAAAGGCTATAAAAAATCAAATAAAATGAGCTATTGAAGAGGACAAAAAGAAAAGGAGAAGACGCGCAAATGGCGGGTGAAGGCTTGGTGGCAGAACCGAATAATAAACAATAGAGAGTGAATAATAAGAAAGAAAGAAAAAAAAGTAGACAGCACCCGGACTTCCCCGGTGGTCACCCACCCGAGTACTACCCGAGCTTGAGGCTGCTTAACTTCGCAGAGCGAACGGGATACGGTGCACTCAGCCTAAGATGGCCGTCTACGAAACAAATACCAAACACACACGAACACAATCATTACAACACAACACACAACCAACACCACATATGTATACCGCACGCATATTATTTTTTAAGCGTTCTTGGGCAGATCTTCTTTCTTTGAATTCGATTATGGCTGAACGCCTCTAAGTCAGGATCCATGCTGGAATGGACGATAATCACCCTTCCTGATGTAACGCGAATAGCGATAGATGCTTCGGCATCCAACATCATAAAATTGCAACGCACTCGCATTGCCTGCCAAATGGTGGTAGTGGAGAGTATGCTGAATTGTAATTTCAAATATTGGGAAGGATAAATCCTTTGTAGACGACTTAAATAAAGAACAGGGTGTTGTAAGCATGAGAGTAGTCTTGTACTACGATCTGCTGAGATTTAGCCCATGTTCTATTGATTTGTTCATTTCGATGAACATTTCTCCCCCCTAGTCTACTCCCCTCCGCGCACTGCTGCTGGCAGCTGCGCAACCCGGTTCATTACCAACGCGATATAGTAAGGAAGCGAAAGAGTTCGATGGTTTGTTTGATCAAAGTTTTTTTTTCTCCTTTTTTTTTTTGAACAAGTTCTTTTGCTTTTCCAAGCCCAAGTCCAAATATTTTTACTGTGTTTCACTATGCAAAGAAGGCTGCGAGCTGCTGCGAATCCGCTAAGTGTCTCAAAAGTGACTTGATCTGAGTATGAGATTGAAGGCAGACTTTGCAAGAAACTGCTGGAACAGCCTGTAGAGTGTGCGAGGGGGAGAGGTGCGAGAAGTCCGACCAAGTGGAAATGACTGGGTTTAAGATGAGAGAGTTTTTGTGTGGGATTAACATTAGGAGAGTTTTTATATGGGGATTAACATTAGGAGACATTAAACTCCACACATTAACATTAGGAGAGTTTTGTATGGGGATTAACATTAGGAGACATTAAACTCCACACATTAACATTAGGAGAGTTTTGTATGGGGATTAACATTAGGAGAATTAACTCCACACATTAACATTAGGAGAGTTTTTATATGGGGATTAACATTAGGAGACATTAAACTCCACACATTAACATTAGGAGAGTTTTTATATGGGGATTAACATTAGGAGACATTAAACTCCACACATTAACATTAGGCAAGTTTTGTATGGGGATTAACATTAGGCGGAATAAAAGTCCACACATAACATTAGGAGAGTTTTTATATGGGGATTAACATTAGGCGGAATAAAAGTCCACACATAACATTAGGAGAGTTTTTATATGGGGATTAACATTAGGACACATAACATTAGGAGAAAGTTTGTATGGGATTAACATTAGGCGGAATAAAAGTCCACACATTAACATTAGGAGAAAGTTTGTATGGGATTAACAACAGGGACAGCGACTTGGAATTAATTTCGATACAAACGCTGTTGTTTGACTAAAGTAGGAACCCACACAGTAAAGCGTAGGTGGTAGGTTGTAGACAGTAGAAAATGAAGCTCTTGGAGAAAATCGAAAACACTTTGCACTCCTGCACATGCATGTTCTTGCCATCCTGTCCATTGTCAAACTTGATATGATCTGCACCAGTACCGAGGTTTTTACCGGTTTAGGGCTCGGTAAGAATGGCAGATTTTGGGAATGTTTATGCACGCGCTCCCCGGCAGGTCGACTAGTACTTCAGGTTGAACGGGTTTTCACCTTTCCGAAAATACAAAAATACGAATACAAAATTTGCCACTCCGTAAATTTCAGAAACCGGTTATCAGAAATTACAGGGCTCCACACCAATGCAGCGCGATGATCACAACCATCATCACAACTTTCGCGTACGTTCACCTACGACCTCGGGACTTTGTGCACACACTCTCGGCATACCGCAATGCTATTCCAATCATGCCTGCAGTTTGGGAGCGCCATACAGCAAGCATATTCATCCCTCCATTAAACCACGCAATGCCATCAGTCATTTTCACGATGGTTTTGAGTCAGCTACATATACAAAACAAAATGCGCGCCTACGTAAACTAAATGGACGTATGTAGCATTCCAAGGCGATTATAACGCAGTATCGTGGAGGAGTGTATCATTCCTAGTCGCGGAGAAATAATTTTTTTCGTATGCGGCATGTCACCTTCGACCAGCTTTTTTAGCGATATAAATGGCAACTCATTTTACAAATCAACATTGCGCACCGAATGGAAAATAGCACGACATAGAGCACTGCAAGGCGCATCTTTTAAGCTATCGTGCAGCGATGCACGATTCGTGGTCGCGGAGAAATAAATTTTCTACACTCCGCACAAAGCCATTTTACCCCATTTTGGACCTACATTTTGCCTCGCACTAAATCCACATTGCTATCTTCACTGCGAGCGATTATATATCTACGTAGCCCTTATCAAGGCGCATCTTTTAAGCTATTGTGAGCGGGTGTACCTATTACCCTCGCCGAACGCGAGCTATTTTACTGCATGGCAGGCCCAATTTGACTCGACATTTTTTAATGTTTCACCATGTTGCCGTTATGGAATTCGACTTACGAGCACATGGAAACTTGTTTTACATCACGGGGCATCTTACCAAACGATTGGAATCGAATGACATCGGAGAAAAGTAACTTCATCATTTCAACTTGGCCAGAAAACCAAGTAATTCCAATATCAGCACAGGTTGGCACATTTGTGCAAAAGAATTTTAGAATCGAACCAGACTACCAAGTAGCTCGCCTGCCGCAATGGATATAGAGGTTATCGACCACGGGAAACACGATGGTGAAGTCGGAAAGGAAGAATTCCAAGTGGATCATATCGAAAAAGGACCTTCTCACACTAATAGCGAACACAAGCACCAAAAAAATGAAGGTTTTTGATTCATTTCACCAACTTACACGAAATGCTCATCGATATAACTTTCCACAAACATGAACATATGTACAAGACACCTATTCATGCGGCCCAACTCGAAAGTCATGCAGAAACATCGTCCAAAAAAAAAAATGGCGTGCCTAACAAGGTAAAAAGTAGACTGCCGGAATAACTAAACACCTTAATAAAAACAAGTATAACTATGCAGATACGCATAGATAAATTCTATAGCTTGGTACACATGTTCTCAGGCCATCCAGGTAGCCGAGCATTTAATCGGAGAATGTCAACTCAACTCCTTGGACTATTTTACATTAAAGCCTAATGTATCCTAGATAA
>JAHRIK010000017.1:837500-840000 GCA_020085045.1 Pythium oligandrum
TTGATCAAAGTTTTTTTTTCTCCTTTTTTTTTTGAACAAGTTCTTTTGCTTTTCCAAGCCCAAGTCCAAATATTTTTACTGTGTTTCACTATGCAAAGAAGGCTGCGAGCTGCTGCGAATCCGCTAAGTGTCTCAAAAGTGACTTGATTGAGTATGAGATTGAAGGCAGACTTTGCAAGAAACTGCTGGAACAGCCTGTAGAGTGTGCGAGGGGGAGAGGTGCGAGAAGTCCGACCAAGTGGAAATGACTGGGTTTAAGATGAGAGAGTTTTTGTGTGGGATTAACATTAGGAGAGTTTTTATATGGGGATTAACATTAGGAGACATTAAACTCCACACATTATTAGGAGACACATTAGGAGATTAACATTAGTTTTGGGAGACATTAACCCATTAGGAGTTAACATTAGGAGAGTTTTTATGGGGATTAACATTAGGGAGAGGGATTAACATTAGGAGAGTTTTATATGGGGATTAACATTAGGAGACATTAAACTCCACACATTAACATTAGGCAAGTTTTGTATGGGATTAACATTAGGCGGAATAAAAGTCCACACATAACATTAGGAGAGTTTTTATATGGGGATTAACATTAGGCGGAATAAAAGTCCACACATAACATTAGGAGAGTTTTTATATGGGGATTAACATTAGGCGGAATAAAAGTCCACACATAACATTAGGAGAAAGTTTGTATGGGATTAACATTAGAATAAAAGTCCACACATTAACATTAGGAGAAAGTTTGTATGGGATTAACAACAGGGACAGCGACTTGGAATTAATTTCGATACAAACGCTGTTGTTTGACTAAAGTAGGAACCCACACAGTAAAGCGTAGGTGGTAGGTTGTAGACAGTAGAAAATGAAGCTCTTGGAGAAAATCGAAAACACTTTGCACTCCTGCACATGCATGTTCTTGCCATCCTGTCCATTGTCAAACTTGATATGATCTGCACCAGTACCGAGGTTTTTACCGGTTTAGGGCTCGGTAAGAATGGCAGATTTTGGGAATGTTTATGCACGCGCTCCCCGGCAGGTCGACTAGTACTTCAGGTTGAACGGGTTTTCACCTTTCCGAAAATACAAAAATACGAATAAAAATTTGCCACTCCGTAAATTTCAGAAACCGGTTATCAGAAATTACAGGGCTCCACACCAATGCAGCGCGATGATCACAACCATCATCACAACTTTCGCGTACGTTCACCTACGACCTCGGGACTTTGTGCACACACTCTCGGGCATACCGCAATGCTATTCCAATCATGCCTGCAGTTTGGGAGCGCCATACAGCAAGCATATTCATCCCTCCATTAAACCACGCAATGCCATCAGTCATTTTCACGATGGTTTTGAGTCAGCTACATATACAAAACAAAATGCGCGCCTACGTAAACTAAATGGACGTATGTAGCATTCCAAGGCGATTATAACGCAGTATCGTGGAGAGTGTATCATTCCTAGTCGCGGAGAAATAATTTTTTTCGTATGCGGCATGTCACCTTCGACCAGCTTTTTTAGCGATATAAATGGCAACTCATTTTACAAATCAACATTGCGCACCGAATGGAAAATAGCACGACATAGAGCATTGCAAGGCGCATCTTTTAAGCTATCGTGCAGCGATGCACGATTCGTGGTCGCGGAGAAATAAATTTTCTACACTCCGCACAAAGCCATTTTACCCCATTTTGGACCTACATTTTGCCTCGCACTAAATCCACATTGCTATCTTCACGCGAGCGATTATATATCTACGTAGCCCTTATCAAGGCGCATCTTTTAAGCTATTGTGAGCGGGTGTACCTATTACCCTCGCCGAACGCGAGCTATTTTACTGCATGGCAGGCCCAATTTGACTCGACATTTTTTAATGTTTCACCATGTTGCCGTTATGGAATTCGACTTACGAGCACATGGAAACTTGTTTTACATCACGGGGCATCTTACCAAACGATTGGAATCGAATGACATCGGAGAAAAGTAACTTCATCATTTCAACTTGGCCAGAAAACCAAGTAATTCCAATATCAGCACAGGTTGGCGCATTTGTGCAAAAGAATTTTAGAATCGAACCAGACTACCAAGTAGCTCGCCTGCCGCAATGGATATAGAGGTTATCGACCACGGGAAACACGATGGTGAAGTCGGAAAGGAAGAATTCCAAGTGGATCATATCGAAAAAGGACCTTCTCACACTAATAGCGAACACAAGCACCAAAAAAATGAAGGTTTTTGATTCATTTCACCAACTTACACGAAATGCTCATCGATATAACTTTCCACAAACATGAACATATGTACAAGACACCTATTCATGCGGCCCAACTCGAAAGTCATGCAGAAACATCGTCCAAATAAAAAAAAATGGCGTGCCTAACAAGGTAAAAAGTAGACTGCCGGAATAACTAAACACCTTAATAAAAACAAGTATAACTATGCAGATACGCATAGATAAATTCTATAGCTTGGTACACATGTTCTCAGGCCATCC
>JAHRIK010000017.1:845000-849168 GCA_020085045.1 Pythium oligandrum
ATTAATTTATTAGATATTTTGTTTTTTTTTCATTCACATACAATATTAAATATCTGTGAAATATGAACATCAATTATACAATAATAAGGTATTCATCTATTGCATTTTTGATTATTTTTAAATCAATTATTTCATAATATTACATAATCCCATGTTCATCATATTACACACATGCTTACTCTATCACAACCATCATCTCAATGAACAATTTTTTTTCATTATTGATGACTATGATATGTAATCATCATTTAAAAATCTCCATTGATCTAAGCCTAATCCGATTCTATATTTAACATTTTATATGATAATATTATTACACCAATTAATCCTGAAAATATAAATTCAAATAACATTTATATTATGCTGCAATAACACTATAATAAATGTCAAAAATTGGTTGTTGATTTTTATTTATTCAAAATCACTGAATAATTATATACAAATCAATACATTTCATATTAACCCATTATTGACAATAATTTGATTGGATTATTACAAACTGTGATTTCAATCAATGTTAATAAATTATTTATAAATATTTTTATTAAATATTCTTAACTTGTTCACATATACAAATTTGAAATGATTGATATTAAATTATAAATGATATATTTTTATGTATTAAATGTTGCAAAATGAAATAATGAAATTCAACATTAATGTAAATATCTATATTAATTTGATTTATCACAAATCTCCTTCATAATTAATTATTTATTAAATCACTATTACATTTAAATTTTAATTTAAATTGATGATGTGTAATATTATATTTTAATAAGATTTACCTGATATATATTGAAATTAATTCAAATAGTAATAATATTAATGATTTCATAAATGAAAAATAAATCAAATGAATTAAATATATTGATAATGATTTATATGCTGAAAAATTTTTTATACAATAAATAATATAAAATATACTAATAAAAATTAAATATTGTAAAACTTCATAAATGAAAATTAATTACAAGATCATGAATAATCATACATAAATTATTAATTTCACATTATAATTGTGATGATTCTTTTTTCATATAATTTATATCAATCAATATTACAATGCAATAATGAATATAAACTCAATGTTTAAATTGATGATAAATTATTAAATTTATTTCAAATTAAAATTCATGAAATTTCATAAATTTGTTATATGTCAAATGAATATATAATTTTTTCATTTGTGAAAATATATATTACAAAAATAATTAATAATGATATCATATTGCAAATATTTTTCAATTTTCCATTATTAAATGTAAATAATTTAAATCTATAATTTGTAATTAATAATACTCATTATACTATTTACATTTCATGATTAAACATATTAAATTCATCATTTGCATTTAAATGATATTATTATTATATTTTTTTTTTCATGATTATGAATTTTCTATTATTCAAGACTCAATTAAAATGTGATATTGATATTGATTATGAATATTGGATTTTTACATTCAAAATAAACATGTTTTTTCAAAATGATACATTATCATCAACTGATATTTTAATAATCTTATTATAAATTTGAATTAATATCAATTAATTATAAAAAAATTATTAAATGATTTGTGAATATCATAATAATAATTCATAAAACTCTCTTACAAACATGAAGCTCAATAACAATAATTAATATAATAAATAATTATCATAATTATGAAAAATTGATTAAACAATCATTTCATTCTTTTCTAAAAAAATTACAACATGAATTTATTTTATTGATCAAATTATTCTATTAAATGAAGCTTCATTGATTGATGCAATATTTTCTTCATGAATATTTTCAAAATTATACTGAATCAATCGATCAATATATTACTCACCCTCCTCAATTATAAATATTATGGCACTATGCAACTGACATCATAAAAATTCATTTTCATATCAAAAACAACTTTTTTTTCATGATCATATTTAAACATCACAATCCATAATCATTATTCCATTTTATAAAAACATATATTATATTCATGTTTAGTAATGCCAATATAAAATATGCACATATAAATCATAATATCAGTACATCATGGTGATTTATCATACAAAATTTTATATAGAAAAAAATAACAATATTATGATTTTTTAATTTTTATAAATTGAATTTCATACATTTTTTTCATCATTTGAATATTTTCATTTGATACAAACTAATATGTCATGATATAATAAACAATATTCATGTATATATGTATTTATTAATTCATTGACATTTCAATAAATTTTGATAACCTTCGTGCGTGAAAGATTTGAGTTTGGAGCACATATGTTGGTACCCGAAAGATGGTGAACTCATGCCTGAGTTAGGGTGAAGCCAGGGGAAACTCTGGTGGGGCTCGTAGCGATCTCTGACGTGCAAATCGATCGTCAAACTTGGGTATAGGGGCGGACAAGACTAATCGAAACCACTCTAGTAGCTGGTTCCCTCCGAATTTCCCTCAGGATAGGCAGCAACTTTTTTTCGATAGTTTTATGAGGTAAAAGCGAATGATTAGGAGGCCTTTGGGAAGAAAAACTTCACTGGACCTATTCTCAACTTAAATCTTGTAAGACCTGCAGGTTTCTTAATACTTCGTGGATGTGAATATCAAGGTTGCTAGTGGGCCATACGCGGGTAAGGCTCGTCTGGCGATTGCCCGGGATGAACCGAACGTTATGTTAAGTGCCAAAGTGCCCGCTCACCTAGATACCATAAAACGCGTGTGATTCATTTAGACAGCAGGACGGTGGCCATGGAAGTCGGAAATCGCTAAGGAGTGATGTAAAACTCACCTGCGAACTGAACTAGCCACTGAAAAATGGATGCGCTGAGCGAAGCACTTATACATCGCGTTAACGCGATTGCATGAATAATGTATGCGTTAATGAGTATGAGGGCGTGAAGGTTGTTGATAGAAGCTCTTGACGTGAGTCTGAGTGAAACCAGCCTTTAGTGCAAGATCTTGTGGTAGTAGCACATATTTCAAATGCGAATTTGAAGCACTGAAGTGGCGGAAAGGTTCGTGTGAACAAGTAATGACACGGGTTTTGGAGTCGATACCTATAGAGATAGGAGGAAATCCGTTTTTGAAGCGAGCTGTTTTCATTCCGTTTATCGAAAGGGAATCAGCGTTAATATTCTGACGAGACCGTGGATAATGTGTGGCCAACACAACCGGACCCAGGAGACGCCAGCGGTTGCCAGGGAAGAGTTCTCTTTTTCATTTTTAACAGCATGTCTTTGCCTTGCGAAACGGATTATTCCGGAGATAAGGAAGAGTCTTGGCAAAGCACTCTATTTTGGAGTGTCCTGCGCGCTCACCGATGCCTGAAATCCTGGTTAGAGATTTCATTCGCACCTCGTTCGTACTGCATTACCGCATCAGGTCTCCAAGGTTAGCAGCCCTCTAGTTGATAGAAGAATGTAGAAGGGAAGTCGCAAAATCAGCATACCGTAACTTCGGGAGGATTGGCTCTGGGCGTTGGGCCTAAGGTCTTTTCGGAGAGCTTGTGGCGCCTACGTCGGTGGTGCTGTCTGGACCTCTCGCGGGATCGGTATGGGTGCTCTGGGCCCGGTTTGGGGGGGCTTTTGCTTTTTTTTTCCTGCTGTGCTTGGAGAGGAAGGGTAGTTGGCTTGCTGGCTGCCTGTTTCGTAGTGCGTGAACAACCAACTCAGAAAACTGGAGCGGACAAGGGAATCCGACTGTTTTAATTAAAACAAAAGCATTGTCGATGGCCGGAGACGGTCGTTGACACAATGTTGGATTTCTTGAGCCCAGTCTCTGAATGTCAAGTGAAGAGATCTCAACCAAGCGCGGTGTAAACCGGACGCGCATCGTCCGGGAGTAACTTGACTCTCTTAAGGTAGCAAAATGCCTCGTCATTACCACTAGTGACGCGCAAGAATGGCATTAATGAGATTCCCACTGTCCCTCATCTACTGTTCTAGCGGAACCCCACAGCCAACAACAGGGAACGCGGCTTTGGAAAGTGAAACTCAAGTCGGGAGAAAGAAGACCCTGTATTGAGCTTGACTTAGTGCACGTTGTGATGAATAGACTTAGGCAGGTGCCAACCCCACCTGATAGTGGAGGCCTCTGCCAAACCGTTGAAATACCACTCATTCCAATGTTATCTTACTGTATACCATATATGTAGCCAACTAGCCATCTCTCTT
>JAHRIK010000018.1:7500-15000 GCA_020085045.1 Pythium oligandrum
CAACAACAAAAACAACAAAACAACAAAAACAAAAACAACAACAAAACAAAACAACCAACAACCAACAACAACAACAACACGACCTCAAAACTCAAAACAACCAACAACACAAAAAACGAACCGAACAAACAAACAACAACATGAAAAGGAAAGAAAAGAAAAGGAGACCAAGACCGAGACATTAACATCCGAGAAAAAGAGGGAAAGGACACGAAAGGAAACCAAAAAAACGAGAAAACAAAAAAAACAACAAACAAACAAACAAACAAACAACAAAAAAAAACAAAACAAAACAAAACAAAACAAAGGAATGAATACAAAAAAACAAAAAAAAAAAAAAAAAAAAAA
Organism: Pythium oligandrum; assembly: GCA_020085045.1. Lineage (NCBI taxonomy): Eukaryota > Oomycota > Peronosporomycetes > Pythiales > Pythiaceae > Pythium > Pythium oligandrum. The sequence continues at coordinate 7,849 of JAHRIK010000018.1, forward strand.
AGGAAACGGCCGCAATAACTAAACAAATCATCCCTGCCCTCATATGAATCAAACCAAATCAAATCAGAAACATTATATCGATCTGCATTGCACATTGCACATTGCACTGACACCGTGAATCGTGTCCTCTCGCTCTCGCTCTCGCAACTAGCTCTTGTTCTTTCTTTTCTCTCACGCTTTGCTTTTTTTTGTTTGTTTTTTCGTTTTGTTTTTCGTTTTTTTTCGTTTTGTTTTTTTTTTTTTCGTTTTTTTTTTTTTTTTTTTTGAACCAAAATTGCGCTCCCTCCGAATGAACAAGAATCTGCATGGAGAACTAAGAGGCACATCCAAGACCAAGTCGCGCGTCACGCCATGAATCCTGCACCAATGGACATGAACATTGGCATACAGCAAGAGGAACAAAAGTTAAATACAAGAGAACAAACGCGAGACCCATAATGGTCGTGTAGAAGGCGCACGTGGTATTGAAAAGTGACGGAAAAGTGACGAAAAACAATAAAGCAAAAACGAGAATCAACAGAAATAAAAAGGACGTGTCCGACATGAAGATGGCGTGCTGTGCAGCGAATACTGCATGGATCCGCATGCAAATTGTCTGGAAGGTGGAGGAACAAAAGACAAAGAAAAGGATGCAAACACGAGAGTTGTAATGGTGATGTAAGAGTGTGTTTGGTGTATAAATTTGGTGGTTGATGTACCGTGAATCCGTGAATGAATGAAAGTAAAAGTAAAGCATGATGTGGTAAAAGAGCGAAAAGAGTGGGGCCCTGCCGGAGATCGAATCCGGGACCTCTCGGACCCAAACCGAGAATCATACCACTAGACCACAGGGCCACATTGGAGGACTACACCACAAACTACTATATCAAAATTACACAAACACACAACAACAACAACACACAACGACCTCAAAACTCAAACTCAAAACTCAAAACTCAAAACAACAACAAACAAAACAACAAAAACAACAAAAACAAAAACAACCAACAAAAACAACCAACAACCAACAACCAACAACCAAACAACACAACAACACATCAAACTCAAAACAACCAACAACAACAAAAAACGAACCGAACAAACAAACAACAACATGAAAAGGAAAGGAAAGAAAGAAAAGGAGACCAAGACCGAGACATTAACATCCGAGAAAAAGAGGGAAAGGACACGAAAGGAAACCAAAAAAACGAGAAAAACAAAAACAAACAAACAAACAACAAACAACAACAAACAAAACAACAACAAAACAAAACAAAACAAAGGAAATGAATACAAAACAAAACAAAAAAAAAAAAAAAAAAAAAGGAAACGGCCGCAATAACTAAACAAATCATCCCTGCCCTCATATGAATCAAACCAAATCAAATCAGAACATTATATCGATCTGCATTGCACATTGCACATTGCACATTGCACATTGCACTGACACCGTGAATCGTGTCCTCTCGCTCTCGCTCTCGCAACTAGCTCTTGTTCTTTCTTTTTCTCTCACGCTTTGCTTTTTTTGTTTTGTTTTTTCGTTTGTTTTTTCGTTTTGTTTTGTTTTTGTTTTGTTTTTTTTCGTTTTTTTTTTTTTTTTTTTTTTGAACCAAAAATTGCGCTCCCTCCGAATGAACAAGAATCTGCATGGAGAACTAAGAGGCACATCCAAGACCAAGTCGCGCGTCACGCCATGAATCCTGCACCAATGGACATGAACATTGGCATACAGCAAGAGGAACAAAAGTTAAATACAAGAGAACAAACGCGAGACCCATAATGGTCGTGTAGAAGGCGCACGTGGTATTGAAAAGTGACGGAAAAGTGACGAAAAAATAAAGCAAAAACGAGAATCAACAGAAATAAAAAGGACGTGTCCGACATGAAGATGGCGTGCTGTGCAGCGAATACTGCATGGATCCGCATGCAAATTGTCTGGAAGGTGGAGGAACAAAAGACAAAGAAAAGGATGCAAACACGAGAGTTGTAATGGTGATGTAAGAGTGTGTTTGGTGTATAAATTTGGTGGTTGATGTACCGTGAATCCGTGAATGAATGAAAGTAAAAGTAAAGCATGATGTGGTAAAAGAGCGAAAAGAGTGGGGCCCTGCCGGAGATCGAATCCGGGACCTCTCGGACCCAAACCGAGAATCATACCACTAGACCACAGGGCCACATTGGAGGACTACACCACAAACTACTATATCAAAATTACAAAACACAAACACACAACAACAACACACACACACTCAAACTCAAACTCAAAACTCAAAACAACAACAAAACAACACAAACAACAAAAAAAACAACCAACAACCAACAAAACAACAACAACCAACCAACAACAACAACACACACACGACCTCAAAACTCAAAACAACCAACAACAAAAAACGAACCGAACAAACAAACAACAACATGAAAAGGAAAAAGGAGACCAAGACCGAGACATTAACATCCGAGAAAAAGAGGGAAAGGACACGAAAGGAAACCAAAAAAACGAGAAAAACAAAACAAACAAACAAACAAACAAACAAAACAAACAAAAACAAAACAAAACAAAAACAAAACAAACAAAGGAAATGAATACAAACAAAACAAAAAAAAAAAAAAAAAAAGGAAACGGCCGCAATAACTAAACAAATCATCCCTGCCCTCATATGAATCAAACCAAATCAAATCAGAACATTATATCGATCTGCATTGCACATTGCACATTGCACTGACACCGTGAATCGTGTCCTCTCGCTCTCGCTCTCGCAACTAGCTCTTGTTCTTTCTTTTTCTCTCACGCTTTGCTTTTTTTTGTTTTGTTTTTTCGTTTTGTTTTTCGTTTTTTTTTCGTTTTGTTTTCGTTTTGTTTTCGTTTTTTTTTTTTTTTTTTTTTTTTGAACCAAAAATTGCGCTCCCTCCGAATGAACAAGAATCTGCATGGAGAACTAAGAGGCACATCCAAGACCAAGTCGCGCGTCACGCCATGAATCCTGCACCAATGGACATGAACATTGGCATACAGCAAGAGGAACAAAAGTTAAATACAAGAGAACAAACGCGAGACCCATAATGGTCGTGTAGAAGGCGCACGTGGTATTGAAAAGTGACGGAAAAGTGACGAAAAACAATAAAGCAAAAACGAGAATCAACAGAAATAAAAGGACGTGTCCGACATGAAGATGGCGTGCTGTGCAGCGAATACTGCATGGATCCGCATGCAAATTGTCTGGAAGGTGGAGGAACAAAAGACAAGAAAAGGATGCAAACACGAGAGTTGTAATGGTGATGTAAGAGTGTGTTTGGTGTATAAATTTGGTGGTTGATGTACCGTGAATCCGTGAATGAATGAAAGTAAAAGTAAAGCATGATGTGGTAAAAGAGCGAAAAGAGTGGGGCCCTGCCGGAGATCGAATCCGGGACCTCTCGGACCCAAACCGAGAATCATACCACTAGACCACAGGGCCACATTGGAGGACTACACCACAAACTACTATATCAAAATTACAAAACACAAACACAACAACAACAACACACACGACCTCAAAACTCAAACTCAAAACTCAAAACTCAAAACAACAACAAAAAACAAAAACAACAAAACAACAAAACAAAAACCAACAAAAACAAAACAACAACAACAACAACACAACAACAACAACACACACACACGACCTCAAAACTCAAAACAACCAACACAACAAAAACGAACCGAACAAACAAACAACAACATGAAAAGGAAAGGAAAGGAGACCAAGACCGAGACATTAACATCCGAGAAAAGAGGGAAAGGACACGAAAGGAAACCAAAAAAACGAGAAAAACAAAAACAAACAAACAAACAAAAAACAAACAAACAAACAAAACAAAACAAAAACAAAACAAAACAAAAAATGAATACAAAACAAAACAAAAAAAAAAAAAAAAAAAAAAAAGGAAACGGCCGCAATAACTAAACAAATCATCCCTGCCCTCATATGAATCAAACCAAATCAAATCAGAACATTATATCGATCTGCATTGCACATTGCACATTGCACTGACACCCGTGAATCGTGTCCTCTCGCTCTCGCTCTCGCAACTAGCTCTTGTTCTTTCTTTTTTTCTCTCACGCTTTGCTTTTTTTTGTTTCGTTTTTTCGTTTTGTTTTCGTTTTGTTTTTCGTTTTGTTTTCGTTTTGTTTTCGTTTTTTTTTTTTTTTTTTTTGAACCAAAAATTGCGCTCCCTCCGAATGAACAAGAATCTGCATGGAGAACTAAGAGGCACATCCAAGACCAAGTCGCGCGTCACGCCATGAATCCTGCACCAATGGACATGAACATTGGCATACAGCAAGAGGAACAAAAGTTAAATACAAGAGAACAAACGCGAGACCCATAATGGTCGTGTAGAAGGCGCACGTGGTATTGAAAAGTGACGGAAAAGTGACGAAAAACAATAAAGCAAAAACGAGAATCAACAGAAATAAAAAGGACGTGTCCGACATGAAGATGGCGTGCTGTGCAGCGAATACTGCATGGATCCGCATGCAAATTGTCTGGAAGGTGGAGGAACAAAAGACAAAGAAAAGGATGCAAACACGAGAGTTGTAATGGTGATGTAAGAGTGTGTTTGGTGTATAAATTTGGTGGTTGATGTACCGTGAATCCGTGAATGAATGAAAGTAAAAGTAAAGCATGATGTGGTAAAAGAGCGAAAAGAGTGGGGCCCTGCCGGAGATCGAATCCGGGACCTCTCGGACCCAAACCGAGAATCATACCACTAGACCACAGGGCCACATTGGAGGACTACACCACAAACTACTATATCAAAATTACAAAACACAAACACACACAACAACAACACACACGACCTCAAAACTCAAACTCAAAACTCAAAACTCAAAACAACAACAAAAACAACAAAAACAAAAAAACAAAAAACAACAACAACCAACAACAACAACCAACAACCAACAACAACAACAACACACACGACTCAAAACTCAAAACAACAAACAACAAAAAAACGAACCGAACAAACAAACACAACATGAAAAGGAAAAGGAAAGGAAAGGAAAGGACCAAGACCGAGACATTAACATCGAGAAAAAGGGAAAGGACACGAAAGGAAACCAAAAAACGAGAAAAACAAAAACAAACAAACAAACAAACAAACAAACAACAACAAAACAAAACAAAACAAAACAAAGGAAATGAATACAAAACAAACAAAAAAAAAAAAAAAAAAAAAGGAAACGGCCGCAATAACTAAACAAATCATCCCTGCCCTCATACGAATCAAACCAAATCAAATCAGAACATTATCGATCTGCATTGCACATTGCACATTTGCACATTGCACATTGCACATTGCACATTGCACATTGCACATTGCACCGTGTCGTGAATCGTGTCCTCTCTCTCGCTCTCGCTCTCGCAACTAGCTCTTGTTCTTTCTTTTTCTCTCACGCTTTGCTTTTTTTTGTTTGTTTTTTCGTTTTTTTTTTCGTTTTGTTTTCGTTTGTTTTCGTTTTGTTTTCGTTTTGTTTTCGTTTTTTTTTTTTTTTTTTGAACCAAAAATTGCGCTCCCTCCGAATGAACAAGAATCTGCATGGAGAACTAAGAGGCACATCCAAGACCAAGTCGCGCGTCACGCCATGAATCCTGCACCAATGGACATGAACATTGGCATACAGCAAGAGGAACAAAAGTTAAATACAAGAGAACAAACGCGAGACCCATAATGGTCGTGTAGAAGGCGCACGTGGTATTGAAAAGTGACGGAAAAGTGACGAAAAACAATAAAGCAAAAACGAGAATCAACAGAAATAAAAAGGACGTGTCCGACATGAAGATGGCGTGCTGTGCAGCGAATACTGCATGGATCCGCATGCAAATTGTCTGGAAGGTGGAGGAACAAAAGACAAAGAAAAGGATGCAAACACGAGAGTTGTAATGGTGATGTAAGAGTGTGTTTGGTGTATAAATTTGGTGGTTGATGTACCGTGAATCCGTGAATGAATGAAAGTAAAAGTAAAGCATGATGTGGTAAAAGAGCGAAAAGAGTGGGGCCCTGCCGGAGATCGAATCCGGGACCTCTCGGACCCAAACCGAGAATCATACCACTAGACCACAGGGCCACATTGGAGGACTACACAAACTACTATATCAAAATTACAAAACACAAACACACAACAACAACAACACACACGACCTCAAAACTCAAACTCAAAACTCAAAACTCAAAACAACAACAAAACAAACAAAAACAACAAAAACAAAACAAAACCAAACAAACAACAACAACAACAACAACAACACACACACACACGACCTCAAAACTCAAAACAACCAACAACAACAAAAAACGAACCGAACAAACAAACAACATGAAAAAAGGAAAGGAAAAAGAAAAAAAAGGAACCAAGACCGAGACATTAACATCGAGAAAAAGAGGGAAAGGACACGAAAGGAAACCAAAAAAACGAGAAAAACAAAAACAAACAAACAAACAAACAAACAACAACAACAAAACAAAACAAAACAAAACAAAGGAAATGAATACAAACAAAAAAAAAAAAAAAAAAAAAAAGGAAACGGCCGCAATAACTAAACAAATCATCCCTGCCCTCATACGAATCAAACCAAATCAAATCAGAACATTATATCGATCTGCATTGCACATTGCACATTGCACATTGCACATTGCACATTGCACATTGCACATTGCACATTGACACCGTCGTCGTGTCCTCTCGCTCTCGCTCTCGCAACTAGCTCTTGTTCTTTCTTTTTCTCTCACGCTTTGCTTTTTTGTTTCGTTTTTTCGTTTTTTTTCGTTTTGTTTTTCGTTTTGTTTTCGTTTTGTTTTGTTTTTTTCGTTTTTTTTTTTTTTTTTTGAACCAAAAATTGCGCTCCCTCCGAATGAACAAGAATCTGCATGGAGAACTAAGAGGCACATCCAAGACCAAGTCGCGCGTCACGCCATGAATCCTGCACCAATGGACATGAACATTGGCATACAGCAAGAGGAACAAAAGTTAAATACAAGAGAACAAACGCGAGACCATAATGGTCGTGTAGAAGGCGCACGTGGTATTGAAAAGTGACGGAAAAGTGACGAAAAACAATAAAGCAAAAACGAGAATCAACAGAAATAAAAAGGACGTGTCCGACATGAAGATGGCGTGCTGTGCAGCGA
>JAHRIK010000018.1:620000-844166 GCA_020085045.1 Pythium oligandrum
TGATTCGAGAGCCGAAGAATTGTTAGATCATTTGTGTCACAATCGAGTGATGACGAGCGCAAGTTGGTCTCCATATGCTAAACCAAGTGCCTGAGCCAGATTGTGAAGACGAGGATCTATTTCCGATCAAATGAGACAGCTATTGCGAACTGGGAGCATTACAATCCAGTAGCGAAATATGGGGAAGAAGCCAAAGGAAGGCGCCACTCATGGTGATGCTAGCGCCTCAAGCACAGCCATAGCAAGAGAACACCACACAGACGCGTCGTCCGACAAGTCTCGTGGAGAGGGGCAAGGAGGACGAAGCGAGCGCCGATTGCTTCGGAAAAGCAGCAGCGCAAGCCTCTTGGAAACAGCAGCGGAGCCAAATGACCAGGGAGATGGTGTAGCTCCGCCGCGAATACGAAGAAAGTCGAACAGTCTCCGCGATTTGACAAAGGAAGAAGAGAAAACACTGAAGAAAGACGAGAAGATACGAAAGAAATCGAAAAGAGCCGTGAAGAACGGATTTGATGATAAATCGGCTTCTGCATCAACCCTCCCGCCTGTGACGCCAACGTCAGGGTCTCAATCAAATAGACCAAAGCGACGACGACGGGCAGGAGACATTGATTTGACACGCCAGCAGACCATCACCATGGTGGTCAAGTATCAGTGTATGGAGTCTTTATTGACGCGACAACCTCTAATTGTTCATACTGACCTTGCTGTTTCCAGTGGGCCAAACTGAGCTGAAGAAACTGAAGCAGTGCTTCAGTCAGATCGATCTTGAGTAGGTTTGCCGTGCGTTATGCCATTGTAACTCATCTCACAACGATCTGGTTTAGTCAGAGTGGTGTGATCGACTACGACGAGTTCTTTGAGTTCATCGACGAGCGCAAGACACCATTTTCAGAAGGACTGTTTCGAATGATTGATGCTGATAGCAATGGCACTGTAAGTTGCAAACGGGTTTCATAGCTGTGGTGCGCGTTTCTGAAATGGCTTGACATTCGTAGATTGACTTCGAGGAATTCGTGCATGCAATGGTGTTGTATTGCATGTACACCCGCGACGAGATTCTGCAATGTACGATCTTGTCTCTTGCTGGCATACCTTCCGCTGGTCTTCTGACATTCCCTGTGTAGTTGCGTTTGACACATTCGACCCTGGGAAGACCGGATCGATTGGAGAGAAGGAGTTCAAGCGGTTAATTAGCATCGTGAACGATGGTAAGCCAGCATTTCCTGGCAATTTCAAGAACGCTCTCAATGAATTCGATCGGTAAGGATGGTTCATGTTGCTGGGTATGTCCGTTTGGCTCATTGAATACTTGATAAATAGCAACAAGGATGGTGTCCTCGACTTTGAAGAGTTCAAGTTGATGAACAAACGGTATCCGCTGCTTCTCTTTCCATGCTTCCGTCTCCAAGATCGCATGCAGAAGTCCACACTTGGTGAAGCCCATTGGCTCAAGCTTCACCGGCGTTTGTACGACCGCCTCAAGTTGGAGATCTATCAGGTATGCGTTTTTTTTTTCAAGCGTGTTGTTCTGTCAGCTGGCTGATTCTTTCGTTTGGTGAAACAGAGAAAGCACAATGGTGCATTACCATCCCTTGGAGTTGTCGGGTCAATCCGAAAGTTTCTCGGATTCGACAATCGTGATATTTATCAACCGTGATTCCTGAGTCGGTACAGACTCAAAACAAAACGAAAGCGAATAAATTATGCTCACCACGACGAAAACTCTATCAGCGCTTTCGATTCGATGATGCCGAGCTGATCTGCAGAAGCTCAAGAGGGAAGATGGGCTTGCCGTCTGCGACGTACTGGAAGTAAATGGTCGGCTCGGGTCCTCGAAGCGGTAAGGACGCGACTTGATCGGCTTTGCACCAGGTCGCCCCGGTGCTTTCGTAGTCTGGGATCGACTTGGGGAGCTGGTCGCAATCGACCGGCTCGGCGTAGAAGATGAAGCGCATGCGAACATAGTTGCCTCCGTTCCGATCCTTCTTGGGATGATACTCAATCTTAATTAGCCCGGTGAGTCGAATGTCGATGCCTGCTTCTTCTTCTGTCTCTCGAATCGCAGCTTCCGCAGGGTTTTCGCCACTGTCAATGCGTCCACCAGGTAACCAGAACCCAGAGTTTGCAAACTCCTGGACAAGCAAGAAGCTGTTGTACTTGCGGTTGTGACAGACCACAAGTGCGAACGAGTAGAGCGTGCTGTCGTCCATGTGGAACTCGCTCGTCATTTCTCCACGTCCTGGAGGCCCATGGGCGTTATGCAGATGCACCTGGAACGGTCCTCGCGTGCCTTGCCGACAGATTGGACACGCCAGGTCTTCTCGGTTCTTCTCGTTGATATGATAGAGCGGACAATGCCGCCAGAGCTGGTCTTCCGTAAAGCCCGAGCGTGTGCAGAACGGACACGTGTAGCTCCCTCCATTCAGTCGCTGCATGTGCACAGGCGCGTGCTGCGTCGTGTTGCACGAACCGATGAACCGCATGACGTTGTGCACGTCCTCCATCGAGCTCGTGACCATGGACGCGCCTTCCTGGAAGCACTGGTAGCGTCCCATCGGGTTCTCCACGAGTTGCGAGCTGAAGATACAAAGGAAGAGCTGCTTGGTGATGGTCCGGATCATCTTGATCACGGCCAATAGCCGCTGCGGAGGGATCCCGGCGGCGCGGAAGAGCACGGCTTCAAAGGGCGACGGCGGCAGCGACGTCTGGTTCATGAGACTCAATGGCGTGTAGTAGCTGCGCGCGTGCGTCTGCATGAGCTGCTGGCGGAGCTCGTGCTCGTCGAGGATCGCGATCTCCGTGATGAAGCCGTTGGCCGTGAAGGCCTGCACACAGGCGTTGTCCAGCGAGTCGAGCGGCACGTCGTGGCTCGAGACATTGCGGATCACCAAGGCGCGCTTCATCCAGTCCACTCCCCCTTTGGATCCCGTGGGTGCATGTTGCGTTGTGGACCACATGAGGAAGAGATCAGTGGTGTGGTGGACATCACATGGGCACATGGCTACATTTGAAAAGGCGGCGACCCCCACTCCAAAGACCATGAGCGACGACGAACTGGACGAGCTAGAGACCAAGGTATGTTGCTCATGAGGTTGTGGGGGTCACGAGGAGCTGATAGAGGGGTGCAGTTGGAGGATTTGACGCGTCAGAACGACGTGCTCAAGCAGGAGAACGAGCTCTTTGACTCGTACTTGGGTCGACAAGCCGAGGGACTCGCGGGGAGCGACGATGACGAGAAGAAGGATGAGAAAGACAAGAAGAATCGCCAGCGAAGGGCGAGGGCGCAGGTGATGCTCACGATGGAGCAGAAGAACGACATCAGTAGTACCGAGTTGGAGGCTGCGCACAAAGAGTTAGAGGAGACCAAGCGCACGTCCGAGCGGCTCATCGACACGCTGCGTGCAGTTATCGAAGAGACAGACATCCGCATCGCTGAGCTCAAGAAGGACGCGTACGAGTTCAAGAGAGACATTGTCGTGGGCGCGGAGAACTTTCGGACGGGCAAGACGATCGCCGAGAAGATGATTCGGTACATGGAAGAGAAGCTCCGACAGAAGGACGCGGTGATCGAGAAGCTACGTCTCAAGAACGCGACGCTCAAGAGCCAAGCGCAGAAGATCGACGCGCAGCTCCGTCACAAGGAAGAAATGGGGGACACGTTGCACTACATCGACTTTCACCAGCTCCAGATTGAGAACAAACAGTACGTCGCCAAGATTGAGGAGCGCAACGAAGAGCTCCTCAAGCTCAAACAGACGACTGGCAACACGGTGCAGGTGTTGAACAACCTCAAGAAGAAGCTGCAAGAGCTGATGGAAGAGAGCACTTGGCTCCAGAACGAGATCCAGAGTCGCACTGAGTTAAACGAAAAGATCATTGAGGAAATCGCGCAGATCGACGACCAGAACCAGAAGGACAGTCGCAAGATCCACAAACTACAGACGCAACAAGGCGTCGAACCAACCAAAGACATGCCACAGGTGAGTTGGACGCCCATCTGACGAGGCGGAAGAAAGGGGACTGACGTATGCTTTACTGTAGATCTTGGACTATGTGGGTCAGAAAGCCAAGATGTACGAACTCCAGCAAGAGATCAAGAACTACGAACGCAAGGTGGAGATCGCCGAGCGCGCACTCAAGCTGCACAAGTCAAAGTTGCGTCGTCGAGCCAGTACCTGAGTCCCTTGCATTCAGTGGTAGTTATGAATGAACACGAGCAACCTGATACCGTAGACCTCGCACTAAATGCGGCGCTCACCACGACGTCCAGTTACTCCGGTCGGCCGTTCGTTGGGCCGTCCACGAACGTTCACCTCACTGTCTCGTGGCGCCTTTCTTCCATGCTTTGCGGCCACCCACGACGCGAACGAAGTTGCGAGGAACGTGTGCGCATCCCGCTGCGCTTCACGCGTCACTTGGCGCCAGTGTACCCACGAGGTACCCAGCCAGTCGAGCGTGATGAATCCAGAGCCAGACGCACGAGTGGCCTCTTGATGGCTCGGTCGCTGGCTCTTCATGGCCATCAGTGGCCCCATTCGCTCGCTCCCTCGATTGGTTTCGTGCCTGATGACCCTCCCATCGCTCACTTTCGATCCCCTCGTCTGCCTCGAATCATCAAGTCAAGTCGTCATGCGCACCGCTTCTTCGCTGACTGTCTATGCAGCTGTGCTCACGGCGTCAGTGGCCGCGCATTCGTGGCTCGAATGCACCAACTACAACTTTGCCCCGAACAGTGACGACGCCAAGATCTGGAACAAGGCCAAGTGTGAAGGCAACGCGCGCTGTGGCAAACGCCAGGCGGAGAGTGGCTTTGGAGTCGACACAGGCTTCAACTTCCAGACCAAGAACGGATGCCAGTGTGCGCGTAGTGCTGATAACTACGAGGGCATCACCAAGGCGACGTACACGCCTGGACAGCGTGTGTGTCTCGCGTATCCACCCAAGAACCACGTCGCCGCGCCATGCACGAGCGAGTACATTCCAGATAGTGGCACAGTGATCACGCGGACCGCATTGAACCCAACGTCCGATGACGACAGTGCCTTTGTCCACGAGTACGAGGACAACAACGGCAAGCACGCCAAGGGCACGATGGACTACAAGGGCTTCCAGAACTGTCCAAACTTCTGTGCGGACAAGGAGAAGGCGCTGTGTACCATGTGCTTTGACTTGGAGCGGGACATTGAACCGGGTGAGTACACGTTCAAGTGGGCCTGGACCTTCAACGAGGGGGATAGCGCGTACACGACCTGCTGGGAAGCTACCGTCAAGGGTGATGCTCCATCCGGAGGCTCGACGACGCCGTCCACTACGCCGCCGACTGAGCCGAACGATACCCCAGCTGTGACGAGCCCAACATCAGAGCCTACACCAGGACCCACATCAGAACCGACACCAGCTCCAGTGGCAAATGACTCGGACAACTCGGAAGACTGCGAGGACGGACCCGACGTCCCAGTCAGCTACGGTTCGGACTGTGAGGACGGTCCGGATGTGCCTGTAAACTATGGCTCGGACTGTGAAGATGGTCCGGACGTGCCTGTGAACTACCCAACGCCAGCGCCAGGAGGCGATGAGTACGCTGGTGGTGACGCAGACGGCAAGCCGGACCAGCGTCCGGAACAGCCGGACGAGTCAGAGTCGGACGACGACTGTAGCGTCGACTCGGACAAGCCAGAATACCCAACGCGCGATGCACCGGACGTCGACCTCGAGTTCGCTCCAGCAGAAGTCAAGGCGTATCCAGACGCGTAGACGCATGTGTTGCCTGTGTTTTGTGTGTGTTGTAGTTGCCTTTGCTCCATGTATACTCCGTAAACAGCCACCGTATCCCATCCTATCCATATAGATACCCTTGGATCTTGAAAGGTCACACGTCCATAACTGACTCCATGGACTTTGCCACCGAGTATGCGCGTTTACACGAAGTGTTGGACGCTATAGAGCACGAACAAGACGCAAACGAAGAGGTTTCAACGCCACCAGAGCTCAAATGTCGAGGTCAGCGAGTACTCGAGGCCCAGTACGCCCTGGGGATCCTGTGCGCGCGGTATAATGACCACGAGCGCGCGATCGAGCACTTCCACGCCGTCCTGACGTGGATTGACGCCCACAGCGAAGACTCTGACGACCCAGACGTGGATGAGACACTGCGTATGGTGCTGGGTGACCTCCGACTGAACGTGCAGACGAATCTCGCGACGCTGCTCTTCCGCGGTGGGGATGCATCGAGTGCGATGCGTCAACTCTTGGACGCCAAGCAGGCTCTAAGGGCTCGGAACGAGACAGAGACAGACACGCCAGCTGAAACAACGCAGACACAAGCGCTTGTTGGACTGGAAGTCACCCTGAACGCAAACAACGCGGTGCTGCTGCACACGCATGACCGTAACGACGACGCCATCCACGCCGCCCAAGCTGCCCTGGATCGCAATGGAGACGACAATACGGTGAATGCAGCGCAGGCGACGGCACATAGCGGTATGTTGGTGGCGATATCTCGATAATTGCTCGGATGCTGATGGGCTGGACGTGTTTATAGTGCTGTCGTCGTGTTATGGGCAGTCTGGTGACGCCCAGAAGGCTCGTGACCACGCTCGGCAGGCCCTCACATGCCTCGGGACGTCTTCAAACGATGCCAACCAGTACGCGCGGCTGCTAAACAACGTTGCTGTGCACGCAGTCGAAGCCGACAACGCATCAACAGGACTCGCCCACGTCCTCACGGCGTATCGATCGATCCGGGACCACCCTGAAGCATCAGACACGACACTCCAGGCGACTCTCACTTACCATCTTGGTACATTGCTCGCACTACTGGACACGACAGCTACATTGGAGCCAAAGAGTGATGATATCAAGCAAGAGAACGAGACAGTAGACGCTGCGGCATGCTTTGAGCTCACCACACAATTGCTACAAGTCCATCCAGACGCGACGCTCGCGATTCTCACACACGCAGCTCAAGGGCAGCTAGCTTATCACCGAAATGACCCGGCGACCACCGAGAGAGAGCTCACAGTGGCTCTAACGCTGCTTGAACAGCTTCCTGACGCTAACAAAGACGAAAGCATCAAGCTACAAGGAGTTCTCGAGAGTCTTCTTGGGTGTGCGCAGCTCTTACTTGGGAACACGGAACAAGCCGAGGCGACTCTCCAACGTGATCTCGAGCTGGCACTCGATACGGAAGACCTCCACGCTCAGCTCCGTGCGCTTCGGAACCTCGCTCTTCTCTACAATACGACACAGCGCTTTGACGAAGCCATTCCGCTCTGGCGGGAGAGTGTCGAGATCGCGACGGTGGCGCCAAGCAAGTACGAGCTTATGCTTGCGTATGGTGGCTTGGGTGCCGCATTACGAGCTTTACAACTCCAAGATGCACAGAAGAACGAGTTCCAAGAGTTCCTAGCACAGAAAGAGAACCATCCGCGTGCGATTTTCATCAAGCAACGCACGCTGGCTATGGAATTGGGGGATGCGGAGCAACAGGTCATGGCACAACGTGCTTTGGTACACACGTATGAGGCCCCTCTGAGCTCGTTTGAGTCTCAAGAACTCGAGAAACGACTCGAAGAATGCGATCTCTTTGTGCATTTCGCAGAGTCGTACAGCCAGTCCGTGCATCAAGCTGACGCGTATCGCGCCCTCGCGAACGCACTCACTGCACAACTCACCCGACTGGCCGAGCGCGGCCAACGCTTTGCTGACGCCATTTTCGTGCTCTCTCAAAAGCGTGACGACGTAGCACGCAAGTATCTCGCCACAACGCGACAGATGGAGTCCGAGGAGGGCCAAGCGCCTGTCAAACGCCCTGCCTCTCGTCCTGACGTGCTCTTTCGACGCTAGATCGAGTGTCTATAGTGTATTATTACTGTGCATCATCCACCTCTGTGTTTACTTGCGCGCTGTGACTTTCTTCTTGTCGCTCGAGCAGAGCACTTTGAATGAGCACTGCAAGTGCTTGTCGACGCAGAGCATCGCACCTGCATTGTCGAATTCGTTGCAGTAGTTGGGTGCGGAGAAGATCGTCACGAGTTTTCGACCCGCGAAGAACTCGTAGCCGTCCGAGACCACTTGGTGCGCGCGACAGACGAGATCCAAGCCGTGTGTTTGAAGAAACTGCTCGACGACGTCGGCGCCAAAGATATAGGAGACGCCACGATCACTCTCCGTCCAGCCCTGGCTGTCTGGATCGGGATCGGCCCACAGTAGATCGCATAGGAGGCCCTAGGAAGCGTTGAAACATGAGCATAAATGGCTGAAAGTGCAGGAAGAAACGATGTGGTTACCTCATCTGGGACGTCAGTTGGCCGTCGCACGTTGCGGATCTGGTCGAACGTGTAGAGGTCAGGCGAGAGGCCGCCGTGTGTGCAGAAAATCTACCCAACAGAGTGAGTACTAGGCTTGCTGGAGGGTGACAAGCGGAGGAAACGTACCTTGTCAGCCACGATCGCCGCCACGGGCATGCAGTTGAAGCAGTCGCCAAAGGTTCTCCAGAGCTTGACCGAGTACCGACGCTTGCACTCGTCGTAGAAGCCGTAGATGCGGTTGATGGACGCACACTCGTGGTTCCCACGCAGCAAGTAGAGGCGCGTCGGGTACTTGATCTTGTAGGCAAAGAGCAAGCAGATCGTCTCGATGCTCTGCATGGCGCGATCGACATAGTCGCCGAGGAACAAGTAGCTCTTTTCGTCTGGAAAGCCGCCCATCTCAAAGAGCCGCAGGAGATCCGAGTACTGCCCATGCGTGTCACCGCAGATGTTCATGGGCGCCGGGATTTCCAGCAACGCCGGTTGCTCCAGGAAGATCTACAGAGCGAATTAGTATCAACCACAGCTGCGCAACGGCTTCTTAACGCACCGTGCGGATTTTTCGACAGAGCAGCATGACTTCTTCCGTCGTGACGTCGGTGACTTCGGTCTGCGCGGGCTTGTCCTGCACATGCAGCAGCTTCTTGATGACATTGTCGACGACGACGAGGCTGGAGTCGCTCATGGTTCGCCGGAATCGCTCCGCTGGGCCTCGCGCGCGTCAGCTCCTGGCCTCTCCCACGTCGTTGGACTAAATATACGCGCCGCATGCACAGAGCGGTCGAGGAAAATAGCCATGACGCCCATGGCGCCCATGAGGCGTTTCCGAGGAGCTCTTTTCACTCTCAAGTGTAATGACCATCACTCCTTATCGCGTTTCAGAGTAGATTGAACTAGGGCAATCACCCGGTGGGTTTTTGGGTGTTTACGGTGATGACTGGATAAGAACCAGTCGCTTTATGACACGCGTGCGTCACGCAGCTGCTCCCTCTACGTACTGTACCTGACTTTTATAGAGCGCGCCCTGTCGCATAGCCGGGCGCAAGCCACTGGCGTGATGCGTCGCCGTTCCACTTCGCAACACCTCTTAGTCGAACCAAATCCCAAATACCCCGTCATAAACCTAAAAATCCCCTATCAAACCCATACAAACCGTATCCCGCCCAAACAAAAACAAGCCGTCTTTTGTCACTTTCCGGTGTCTTTTCCGTTAGCTCCCCACGAATCCACGACACGTAAACGTAAAATTCGCGATCCGCGTTTCTCGCTTGCGACGTCGACACCAAGAGCTCCGTTGCCGGTCGACTCGCTCACTCGTCAAGCCGCCTCGTTCCCCACACGCACACGCAGCACAGCAACGCGGCAGCAGCCATGAAGCTGTACAACCGCGAAGTGCTCAATGACGTCTGGTCGCAGTTCCTGGCGCTGAGCCTGCTCATCGCGCTCGCCGTGGACTCGCTCAACCCGATCAAGGCCGTCAGCGGCTTCCTCGGCGTGCCCTCGTACTCGTGGGGCTTTCTCTTCTTCGCCGTCATGCTCGGCCTGCTCTACAACAACCTGAGCACCGTCATCTACAGCACCATGCGCGTCTACCTCAACAGCATCATCAGCATCTCGTTCAAGAGCGTCGACGTCGTCGGCCTCGACAAGATCCCCAAGGACGGACCTGTGATCTTCACGGGCAACCACGCCAACCAGTTTGTCGACGCGCTCGTCGTCATGATGACCACACCGCGCAACTTGGGCTTCTTGATCGCCGAGAAGAGCTGGCATCGGCCGGTCATTGGCGACTTGAGTCGCATCATGGGCTGCATCCCCGTGGTGCGTCCACAGGACTCGGTCGTGCCTGGCGTTGGCAAAGTCCGTCTTGAAGCAGCTGCCGCCGCCGCGTTGAGCCAGAGCAGCGACGACGAAGGCGGCAAGAAGGAATTCAAGCTCGTGGGTGAAGACACGAGCTTCACGGCGCAACTCACGCCGGGGGACCAAGTGCGTCTCCAGGGCAAGACGGTCAAGGACAGTGGCGCGCCTGTCAAGGTGGTCAAGATCGTGAGCGACACGGAGCTCATCCTCGACGGCGCGTTCAAGGATGCGCAGGGCAAGCCCGTCTTCGAGGCCAGTCCGTTCGGCATCTTCAAGAAGGTGGACCAGGGCGTGACCTTTGCCAAGGTCTACTCGCACTTGAACCGTGGCAACTGCATTGGTATCTTTCCAGAAGGCGGCTCCCATGATCGTACCGACTTGTTGCCATTGAAGGCCGGTGTCGCCATCATGGCCATGGGTGTGCGCGACAAGTACAACATCAACGTGCCTGTGGTGCCTGTGGGTCTCAACTACTTCCGTGGCCATCGCTTCCGTGGACGTGTGACGGTGGAATTCGGCTCGCCCATCTACTCGGATGACCAGTTGATGAAGGTGTACGAGAATGACAAGCGCAAGGCCTGTAACGAGTTCTTGCACCGTGTGGAAGAAGGCATGCGCTCGGTGATTGTGACCACGCCCAACTACAACATCCAGCAGCTCGTGTTCACCGCGCGTCGTCTCTTTCAGCGCTCGGGCATGCGTCTTTCGGTCAAGGAAACACAGGATCTCAACCGTCGATTCGCCGAAGGATACAAGTTGCTCAGTACGTTGCCAGAGGCGTCCCAGGACCTCGAGCAGCTGCACAAGAAGCTCGACGACTACAACAAGACTCTCAAGCTCATGGGTTTGAAGGACCACCAAGTGCCTTTCATCGCCTGGTGGACGATCCACGACGTCATTGGTTCGTCGGTGTACGGTTTCCTCATCTTTGCGCTAGCTTCGATCCCATCGTTTGTGCTCAACGCGCCCGTGGGTATCTTGGCGCGCTACCTCGCGTTGACGGAGCAGAAGAAGGCTCTTGCTGGCTCCACTGTCAAGCTCGCGGGTCGTGACGTCATGCTCAGTAAGAAGATTTTGTTTTCGATGGTGGCGGTGCCAGTGCTCTGGCTCGTGTACTTCTTCCTCCTCGTGCTGTTCACGGACTGGTACCTCTCGTCGATCATCCTCCTCCTGCTCTCGTTCCCATTGTTCTCGTTCTTCGGTGTGCGCTCGGTGGAAGCTGGTATCATCGAACTCAAGACGGTGCGTCCTCTCTTCTACCGTTTGTTGCCTCAGCACCGTGCGACGCAGGACGAACTCCCAGCTCGTCGTGCCGAGTTGCAGAAGGATGTGCGCAACTTTATCCGCAAGTACCGTGAGCAGCTTGGTCCTCTCGTGGAGAAGGAGCCAATGGACTGGCACGCGTTCATGCACGAGCGTGCTATCATCGACGCCGAGACCAAGAAGAAGCAGAAGGAGATCGAGGCCGAAGCCAAGCGTGTTGAAAGCGAGGAAGCTGCGTCGGCTCAGTCCACTCCAGTCTCGACGGATACCGAGTCGCCTGCTGAGGACGTGGCTGCTCCTCCTGTCACCATCACGAACGACCACGACATCAGCTTCTTGAAGCGCTCGACTCGCTCGATGATCGATCTCGCCGGCCATGAGCGGTCGATGACGTGCCCACCAGGCTTCCAGGAGGTCTTGGCCAAGGAGATGCAGAAGGAAGAAGAGCGCCAGCGCTCGTTGACCGCCAGCGAATAGTCAGAATGTGATTGCCTTTCATGGAGCGAACGAAGCCCATACACGCCCAGATACATGAAGAACGATCGAGTCGAATGCGTTGCGTTTGCGAAAACCAAACAATCCATACACCAAATATATAAACATGCACTCACTTTCTACGTCCCACTCTACGTCTCACTCACTGTTCTTGATCCTTCCTCTATGGCATGTCCTGGAGGTACGCGTTCAACTTGCCGCCCGAGCCACTCTTGTGGAAGATGGAGCCACGACGGAGCGAGGCCACGGCTTCTTCACGGTCCTTTGGACTCAACTGGTGGAGCAACTCGAGGATACCAGCGACAGCAGCCTTTGGATCCTGGAGACCAAGCTCCACGACCTGGCTCGACGTCGTGTCGCGCTTGAGAGCAAGGAGACGAGTCTTGATCCATTCCTTGTCACCAGCAAACCAGAGGAGGACGTCCTTGTCACCGCTCGACCAGAGCTCCGAGACCGAGACGTTGGTCTGACGAGGCACGCGACCAGCGTTGACCGACTCGGTAAACCAGCCCTTCAAGACCTGCTCGGCGTCCTTGAACGAGACCTTGTTGCCCGTGGCAGTGACGATCTCACGGCGAGTCTCGAACTCCGAAAGCTGACGCTTCAAGCGCCAGTAGAAGAACTTACGCGCGTTGCGCCACTCGACAGCCTCACGGATACAGTTCTTCGCCTTCATGCGACCAGGCGTGTCGTGGAGGTCGGCAAACTCGGTCGCGATCTGGACGTACACTGGCAACAACGCGTTCTCACGGTTCTTGATGTCACGGGCGATCTTCGGCTCTTCGACTTCACGCTCTTCAGCAGACAAAGTGGCAAGACGCTGCTTCAAGCTCTGCAACTTGGCATCCAAGCGGTGCATGGTCTCAAGCAACTGCTTCTTACGGTACTTGATCTCGATGAGACCAGCAGGCTCCAAGACACCACCACGACCAGCAGGATCGGCGTACATCTCCATGATGCCTTCGTTGATCGTAGGGTCAACAACAGCCCAAGCACCACCACGAAGCTCGGCGTACGGAGGAATGTACACAAACACTGGCTGACGGTAGTTGATGAGACCGTCGACGATGGCAGCACCGAACTTGAGCACTTCGTCGAACATGTCGCGCTGACCACCCGAGAAACCACGCCAGTTGGCAAAGATGAACAGTGGCAAGTCTTCGCCCTGGAAGTCGCGGATGGCAGTGGCCGTCTTGTGAGCCGAGTCAGGGAACCAGACCTGGCCAGCCTGCTGAACCAGGTTCTCCTGGGTAGCTGGCGAAGCTGGATCGGCTGGAATGATCTTCTCCGAAGTACGCACTTCCGTCATCACAACACCGCACGGAATACCACCGAGACGACCACGACCGACGATCACACTCTTGGCCCAACCGTCGAGAGTCTCACGGAACGAGCTCTTGTCCAAGAAACCAGACAGCCACTGGCCCGTGGCCTCCTCCACCTTACCGGTCAGCAGCAAGCGTGGGTCGTACTGAGTGCTCTTGTCAGCAGGCTGGAACTCAATTGGACGCTCGATGACATCCCAACCGGAGATGTCACGGATTGGAAGTGGACCATTGCGCACAGCAGGCACGAAGCTGAGCCACTCAATGATGGAGTAGATGCCGTGCAAATGATTCTTCGCGGTCATGTGCGTGACACCGTTCGTGTGCATGATCTTGACACCACCCAACTGGTCGTTGGACGTGTACACGTCCTTGCCCATGAGCTTGTTGAGAGCCTGGTATCCAGTGAGGATGATTGGCGAGTGCGTCGCGTTCTGAACCGCACGCTGACCCAAGCGCACCAAGTAGGCACCGATACCAACACTGCGACCACACGCGTACGTGAGCGTGAAGACTTCCTGGTAAGCGCGCGAAGTCTCACCGGCAATCGTACCACTGCCACGCAAACACTCGACACCGAGATCCGTCTCGCGACCGATGATGTCCGTGACGATGTAGCGTTCTTCACCCGAGCTGGTCACACGAAGCTCCGCCTTCACAGTGCCTTCCTCAGACAACGTCTGGTAGTCCTCAGGAGTCAAGTACAAGTACTCAAAGCCCTTGGTTGGGTCATTGTTGTCACGCCACGAGATCTTGTACAAGTTCTTGAACGACTCAGCCATACCGATACGGGCACCAGCGTTCGCCGAGAAGAACAGACGAGGAATGCGCTTGTCACGCGACAGCTTGGACGCCAACTCAAAGAGACGATCCTCGCGAGTACCGAAGGAACCAGCCTTGAACGTGATGTCGTTGGCAATGATGATGATCTCACGTCCATCTGGGAACTCTGGTGTGTACAACGTCAAGAGCCAAGCCACCATACCGATGTCGTTCTGGCCACGAGGACGGTCAGTCTCGATCAAACCGTTGCCAGTTGAGTCGAGAATGAGCTCGCGAGCTTCCACCAGAGGGTTTGGAATCGAGATGTTCGAGGAGTCACCCTTGGAGCGCTCGTGAACGTAGCGGCGCCAAGAGCGCATCAAGCTGTGCTCAATCAGCTCGAGGAAGTCGTACACGTAGACCGTGTTGGACATGGCCTTGGCCATCTCGCGCTTCTTGTCGAACGGGAAGATGATTGGGTAAGGAGTGTTGACAGGCATGCCATCCCACTCACCGTGGCTTTCATCACCGATCGACGTGAAGATTGGTCCGGTGTGGCTACCAGCTTCCACGTAGGCTTCGACACGCAACACGTAGCCAGTTGGGTTCGAGGCAACAAGACGCACTGGGATCGAGCTGGCTTCATTGTTGAAGCGCGCGTTGATCTTCAGTTCGACCTGCGAGACACGGAGCTGCTCCAAGCGGTCCGCGTAACGGAAGCCGAGAATGCGAATCACACCTTCCAAGTAGTGTGGGTCGACAACAGCTTCAGGCAAAATGTTGAGGAAGACGTGGTTGTTCTTCGTCGTGGTACCATTCTTGATCGCCGAGCTACCCATCGCCAGCTCAAGAGCGTTCAAGGCATCCACAAGCGTACGCTCTGGGCCAGGGTACGCGTCGAACTCCGAGTGCGACTTCTCCGCACGCTCAAGTTGACGCACAACAGCACGGACAAACACACGCTGGAACTTCTCCTTGATGATGTGAGCATCCGAGTCCTTGGTCTTGGCGAGATACAAGTGCACGTTCTTGTTGTCCGAGCTGAGCGGAGTCACGTTGTAGTTGCGCAGACGACGCAACTCGAGCTTGTAAGCCAACGGAGCCTCAATGTGACGCACGATCTTGTCCTCAGCGAATCCGAGACGGTTTGGGAACGTGTAGATACCTGGGTAGGTAGCCATGTCACCCGCACGCGACGAGTACGAGGCCTGAGGACGAACAGCAAACGTCACACGACGGATGTTGTGCGCCTTGAGCAAGTCATCGCGCTCCTTCAAGAAAGCCTCAGCCTGCTCAAGAAGGATGACTTCTTCAGTCTTCTCCTCGAGAAGGATCACGTGGAGCACGTTGACTGGGTCAGCCTTCTTCACCGACAGCGTCTTTGGTGCTGGAGGGAACATCTCGATCAAGTCGTCGAACGCAACCTTGACCGACTCCAAGTTGGAGAAGCGCACGATCGCACCATGACGAAGCACATCTGGGGCAATCTTGTCCACGTCGACCGAGAAGCCGTTCTCATCCTTGTCGTCAGTCGAAGAAAGACGATCCAAGTTGTGGCTGCTGTTGCGATGCACCAAGCTGGCCAAGTCATCGTAACTCTCAGTTGGTGGGACACCAACCGCGAGGACGTCGTAGACTGGGGACTTGAACTCGAACTTCTTGGCAAAGATCTCGCCGTAGTTCTTGGTCTCCATCGACTCGATGATGTACGAACGGTAGATACGACGGATGTACAACTCCATAGCGGCCTCACGAATACGAATGTCTTCGTGATCCAACATCGTGATGAGCAAGTCGAACAGTGGCTGAGACTGGTCGAGAAGACTGGCAACCTTGGCAGACAAGTCCGAAGGCTGGTTGTCCGCGATGATGTCACGAAGAACGGCTTCAACCTGCTGGAGACGTTCCCAGTTCGAAGGCATCTTGCTGTTCATCAAGATCTGACGAGCTTCAAGCGCAACCAACGAGTAGTGATTCTCCTTGAACTCGGCAAGACGCTCAAGCAGAGGCAAGAAAGCAGCGGACTTGACCACACGACGAGGAGCCGTCGCCGAGTCACGCGAGAGCTGACCAAGCAACTGGAGCAACACCTTGTTCTTGGTGTCCAAGGCCAAGTGCGAACGGGCAATGGTGTACACGGCGTTGAGGTCACCCGAGTGCTGCTGACGCAAGGCCAAGATCACATCTTCGATGTTGTGCGAGCGCGCGTAGGCGTTCTCCACCACGTAATACTGGTTGATGAGATCAGTGAGAGCAGTCTCCACGGCCGATTCCAAGCCACCCTTGTACTTCTCAATGATGTCACGCAAGCCCGAGACAACTGCATCGAAGTCAGCCATCTTGCGCTCGTTCTCGAGAGTCTTCTTGTGCTCATCCAAGATCTGAGCGACTTCAGCAACGTTGAACTGCGATTCAGCACCCTCCGTCGCCTCGTTGCGAAAGCTCTGGAGCTTGTCAGTGATCTTGGCAAAGACATCGAGAGGGATACGACCAGCAAGAGGCGACATGGTCTCCTTGATCTCTTCGATTGGAAGCAATGGATCACTGAGAGCAGCGAACAGATCCGCGATGGCCTTCTGCGTCAAGTCATCAGGAACGAAGTAACCGTCCAAGATCGTCTTGAGCACAGCCTGAGCCGCACGCAAGTTGTGCAAAGCCTTCACGTTGTTGGCGGCGACGTGAGTCGTAGCTGGCAACTTGCCGAGGTAGCACTCCGACTTCTTCACACACGATGGGTCATCGAGTTCCATGGTGGCAATGCAGTCACCTGGAGCAAGCACCGCGCCTTCCGACTTGACAAGACGGATGGTACCGTCTTCAGGCGTGAGCAAAGGCATGTACATCTTCATCACTTCGATCTCGGCGAATGGCATGCCACGACGCAAACGAGCACCATCCTCAACGAGGTAACGAGCGAGCTTACCAGCCGTGTTGGTCACAAGACGAGTTGGGTCGTACTCCTTGGTGAACACACACGTGTTACCGTCCATGACGAGACGCAGGCCCTGTGCCTCGCGGGTAGCGTACGCAACGTGCGACTTGCCGTTCAAGAGCACAAGGAAACCACCATCCGAAAGCGTGCGGATCTCCACCTGCACGTACGAGTCATTGCAGAAGAGCGTGAACTGGATCGGCCCACTGCGGTACGCCTTGATGTTGTACTTGATACCTTCGTAGATGAGTTCAAGTGGCTCGCTCTGCGACAGCAAGTCGTTGCCTGGCAGCTGACCACGCTCCAACTGCTTGACGTATTCTTCCAAGCGGGCGTTCGAAGCCTGGTACGCCGAGCACACGGCACCAACCATCACCACAAGGAGCGGATCTGGTCGGCCCTGCAAACGAACTTCAGTGTGGCGCGAGATACGCTCATCCAACCAAGCCGTGTGGATGCGGTTGTAGACGAAATCGTCCGACTCCATCATGTTGACAATGTACTCGACAGTCGTGTGGATGTCACCACGAATCGAGAGCTCCTTGAGCGCCAGAATCATGTTCTTACGAGCACGGTCACGCGACGTACTCCACGAGAAGAGATGACCAATCTGCGAGTCCGCAAACTCGTGGACCTGACCGGACGAGTCGACGGAGAAGTAGCCCCACACGTCAGGCGTACTACGGAAGTTGAGTTCCTTGATGGAACCACTCGTTGGCTGGAAGCCAGCGTTTGGATCTTCGGCTGTGATACGAGCAGCAATGACGTGGCCGTTTGGTGGCGCCTGCTTCTCGGTCTCAAAGTCGATTGGCGTGCGACCGAACGCGTCCTTCTGGTACAGACGACGAATGTCTGGGATGAAGTTCAATGGGATACCCATAGCGACCTGGAGCTGAGCAGCAGGCAAGTTGACGTTGGTGATCATCTCCGTGACTGGATGCTCCACCTGAAGACGTGGGTTCAACTCTAGGAAGAAGAACGCCTTGCCTTCGTCCTCTGGGAGTTCACTGAAGAGGTACTCGACCGTACCAGCGTTGATGTACTGGACTTCCTTGGCGAGACGCGTAGCGGCACGCATCATGTCGTCCCAGACAGCGGACGAAGGAGCAAGCACAGGGCCTTCCTCGACGATCTTCTGATGACGACGCTGCACCGAACAGTCACGGCCACTCAGAGCTATGGCATTGCCATACTCATCAGCAAGGAGCTGGACTTCAAGATGGCGTGACTTAGGTGCGAGCTTCATCACGAAGATCGGCGAACCAGGAATTTCGCCCCGCACAGCTTCCCACGCACTCTGGACCTGCGACTCTTCCAAGACCTTACGGATACCCTTGCCGCCGCCACCTTCACTGGCCTTGATCATGACTGGAAAGCCAATCCGTTTGCACTCAGCAAGACAGTGTTCGTAGTCACGGAGCTGGGCGGCATTGTAGATTTCGTCTGGAATACCACCGTGTTCCTGGTAGTTGACGTTGATGCCGTCGCCGTTCCAGCCGATCGTGGGGACATTGGCACTCTGCGCGATGATCGTCGAGCCGATCTTGTCACCGAGAGCGCGCATAGGCTTGGAAGGCGGGCCGATGAAGACGATCTTGCGTTCCGTCTGGAGCAGCGCGTCCGGGAGCAGCGGGTTCTCACTGGCGTGGCCCCATCCGGCCCACACGGCGTCGACGTGGTAGCGCTCGGCGATCTCGACAATGAGCGAGACGTTGGCGTAGTTGTTGTTGTTAGCGCCACCGGGCACTTCGACGACGTGCTCGGCCATACGAATGTACTCGGCGTTCGCGCGGAGATCCTCGGGCGTGGCCATGACGACGAAAGTGACCTTGTGTTCGTCCGCAAACATCTCGTAGGACCAGCTGCGGATACTGCGGATGGCCTTGACGGCCGAGATGCCGTTGTTGGCGATGAGCACGCTCTTGATGGCGCGCTTGCCCTGCAACTCGCGCACATACTCGTCCACGCTCGCAAAGGTCTGCGGGTGGCTGTCACTGCGCTCGCGACGCGTCGTGTCTGGAGTGCCCATGCTGCTGTCTTCTCTTGTGCCAATTGCCGAATGCGCCGTCATGTTGCCTGCCGCGCGTGGGGGAAAGCTGAGGGATGACACACTTACCTCACTTCCGGACCATCACTCTAGGCCACTTCAATACTAGCCCGTGTCAAAATGCACTTAAACCTTACACACAATATCGAGGTTTTATCCAACGCATGACGTCGCCAGCCGCGTCACCGCCGATGACGCAGGGGGCCTGGGTTCCGTTCACTTCGTTGCGAGCTCCAGCTGGTGCGAGGACTGGGGCACAGGCCAGTGCAAAGATCCCCGCAGATCATGGAATGGCTACCGATTTCGGCGACGTGGCACTCGAGATTCGCCAAGCCTATCGCAGCCATTCGTCCACGGCGAGGCTGATGTCGCGGGGCAGATGATGCGATGGAATTTCGAAGCACCGGCACCTGGCGTACGTGCGAGCCATATCTTGGGAGGAAGGAAAACGCTCATGCCGTTGGAAGCATTCGATGACGTCACTTGTTCCTGGGGCATGGAGCCGATGACACCTGGGCATCGATCATCACCCTAATCCTCCGCATGACATCACCGTCATCACGGCGTACCACCTCTATTATTCTGTCCTAGACAGTACAGGTCTGTGTCGAGTGACGTCACGCCCGTCACCGACCACATACTTCACAGCGTACAATGCAAATGGCTCCATCAACTGATTAGCCTCTCCTAGCTTTTTCGCTTCTTGGACGCCGCCGTGGCCTTGGCAGGGGCCTTGCGCTTGCCCTTGGCTGGTCCATCCTCACTCTTGGCCTTGGCAGGTGCTCGCCCGCGTGGCTTCTTCTGGAACTTGCTCACGTCCACGTCATCGCCGTCCTCGGCTTCGCTCTCAGCGTCCGAAGGAGGAGGCAAACCGTCCTCTTCCACAGCCGCAGCGGCACGTCCACGACCCTTTTTGACAGTCGTGGCTTGCAACTCCCGCTCCACGACACCCTGTGACTTGTGCGACGCCTTGTTGTAAAGACGCGTGAACGCTGTCTTGGCCTTGGTGTCGAGCTCGCTGTATGTGTGACGCTTGATGCCAGGGAGCTTGAAGCTCTCCATGGACTCGGTCAGGTCCTCGCGACTGATCTCGCAACTGTCGAGCAAGTCGATCACGTCGTTGATGTGCTACACGAGTGTCAGGGCCGTTAGATACGCTGTGCAATGCAAATCCACTACCAACCACACACCTCTTCGCCAGCGAGCAGCTTGGTCAGCAGAATCTCCTTCATGAACGGAACATAGTCCATTCGAATCACTACACAGCAGCAAAGATCAGACATCCCGTTTGCCTCTCTATCAATTAGACTCAAGGATCATACCTTCTCGGGAGCCCGAGGCATGGGCACGCATGCGCACCGACAGTTCACTCAGCAATCGCTTGGACTTGGACGCTGTCGAGTTCTTACCGAGCCATCTGCACACATTCCAAAGCGCTAACTCTCAGTTTCCGCATCGTAGCGTAACACCTGCATGACAATTACCTTGAGAACTCGGCGTTGCCGATGAAACCCGTGGCGTTGATGGCAGCCGCGACGTTCAGAGCCGCCTGGGTCGTGAGCAGATCCCATCGCTGCTGCATGCGCACATATGTGTTGGCGATATCGCTCTCTGCAATGAAATCCGCCGCGTTACAAATCGCCTGGAGGTTGTCGCCGGACTTGTCGTAGTGACTCATAACACTACGGATGTAGTTCTCTTGTACCATGAGCGGCATGAGGTCATAGTCCACAAAATACGCTTCATTTCTTGCCTCAAACGACGATTCGCGCTGGAAAATGAGCTGCGTGGCACTGAACGGGTTCAATCGGAGACTCTCGTCCTTGTTGTGCTGGGACGACGGGTTCACCATGTCGTCGTATGTGATATTGGTCGTGGTCATGCGCCAGCGCTGCATCTGCGTGATCAACTGACGAATGTCGTTACCACAGCGGTCTGCAGCTTCTTCGATCGCGTTCTTCTCCATCGTCAGGCCTTCGAGCAAACCAATTTCCATGAGACGCTTGCTGATCTGCTGCTTTGTTGGACGACGCATGCGCAAATCGAACGAGTGGTTGGCCAGGGAGCGCACCTTGGTACTCTGACGGTCATTACAGATGCAGATGATCGGCGTCTTGGAGTTCTTGATCAACTGGATGAGCTCCGCCGTACCACCGCGATCACCGCCCGACATACCATCCACTTCGTCCATGATGACCACACGCTTGGACAAACGTGCCTTGGCTGGACCAAACTGAATCGCCTGGGTGCCCAGCACATCCTTCAAGCCAGTCTGCAACATCTTTTTGCTACGTGTGTCACTGGCGTTCAACTCGGTGCATTCAAAGCCGCATTCCTTGGCCACCAATGTCGCAATGGTGGTCTTTCCAATACCAGGCGGACCCGAGAGCAACACGGTCTTGGCGCCGCGGTTCTCGGCAAGCTTGGTGGTGAACGGAATCTTCTTCGTGTGCTTGACATGGACGGCGTCCCAGTCGAGCAGCCACTGCTTGAGCTTGCGACCGAGTTCAATGTTACCAATCATGTGATCAAGCGTCTTGGGCTTGTACTTGTCCGTCCACAACGCATCGGATCCCGGTCTACAACAAGAGCA
Organism: Pythium oligandrum; assembly: GCA_020085045.1. Lineage (NCBI taxonomy): Eukaryota > Oomycota > Peronosporomycetes > Pythiales > Pythiaceae > Pythium > Pythium oligandrum. Next base: position 641,590 of record JAHRIK010000018.1, read on the forward strand.
CAGTTTAGTCATCGACAAGCCAGTCATGCAGTGGGTCCATTACGTACGTTGTCGTGAGCTTGACCTTGCCATTTGTGCTTGGAGGCTTGTTGGCCGCGCTCTTGGCAGCCGCCTTCTCTTTGCGCAGGTTCCCGACTTCTTTCGCAGCCGCCAGTTCCGTGATGAGGTTGTAAAACTCGTTCTGACGCAAGACGCGGACGTTCTTCTCCATGGCGTCTCGGTACTTGACGCCGGACGTGACGTCGTTGCCATTCTCGAGCTTGTCGCCAATGACCAGATACTTTGTGTTCCGCGAGACATTGGTCGCGACAGATCCGCCGCACTGCTTGACGAGATGGATCGCTGCGTCGCGCGTGATGCTGTGCAAGACACCAGTGAACACGAACGTCTTGCCGTCCAGACACCCAGCACACGGCGGCGGCGCCTTGCCGCTCTGCTTGATCTGGATCGGCGCACTGTCCTCGTCCTGGTCGTCGTCTTCCGCGGAGACGTTGAGCTTGACCATAGCGGGCTTGGTCGTGGCCACAGGAGCCGCTGGCTTGACGGAAGAGCTTGTGGTTGGCTTGGGTGGCGTCACGTCCAGCACGTCGTCGTCCTCGTCCTCGTCTTCGCTCGCGACGGCGCGACGGATCCGCTTGCGCGGCTGCGGCTTGGCCACTTCCACTTCCACCTCGTCCTTGTCCATATCTTCATCCTCTTCGCTATCATCCAGCACCACGACCTTCTTGGCCGCCTGCCGCGCTGGAGCCTTGCGCGTCGATGGGGACGCCGCTGTCGACACAACCAGAGATCCATCAATATCTCCACTTCCCATGGGCCGTTGGCAACGCCCGACACCGCATACCTTTCGTCGTCGTCTGCTTCTTCCCACCTGCCGGCTTGGCTGCCGTCGCGGCGCCGTCCTTCTTCTGGAAGAACGATCGGATATCCATCGCCGTCTTCCTCACTGCCGTTTGATCGCAGTCGTTTCCCGCCAAACTCTTTCCCACGCATGCTCGAGACGTCTATTTCAGCCAATCAACGGACAAGTCTAACCATTTCCACCAATCAAATCATCAAATCTAACACTCCCATTTTCAACCAATCCACACACGATTCTAAAAGTTTTGACCAATCCAAATAGTCGGTCTAACCATTGGCTAAAACGCCCCATCTCATCTCGTTACGATTGGCGAAAAACGGTGGCGTCAGCCAGTCAGCAGCTACGTAAGTCGCACATGGTGCAGGAAGCAGGCCATTCCTCCTCTTTCCGTCCCGTTGCCGCACGATGACCGCGCCGCCGTCGTCCTCGCTCAAGTACCTGAGCCTCTGCGTGCTGTGTCTGCAGAACAGCCTGCTCGCGATCCTCATGCGGCTCTCGCGCGTCGGCGACTTCCCCAAGTTTAACGCCTCCACCGCCGTCTTCATGTGCGAAGTGCTCAAGTTTGTCGTCTCGGTCGCGCTCATTCTCTACATGCCCTCGAGCCACGAAGCCCAGGACAAGAAGAACAAACGCTCGCTGCGACGCACGTTCGAGACCATTTTTGACCAGTACGAAATGCTCCGCGTGAGCGTCCCGGCGCTGCTGTACATCATCCAGAACAATCTCCAGTACATCTCGGCCTCGAATCTCGACGCCGCCACGTTCCAGGTGCTCTACCAGCTCAAGATCTTGACCACGGCCATGTTCTCCGTCGTGATGCTGCGCAAGGCCATCCTGCCGTTGCAGTGGGGCGCCATCGTGCTGCTCATGATCGGCGTCGCGCTCGTCCAGCTCGACGATTCCAACGGCAACGCCAAGCCAGCAGCCGGCGGAGTGCCTCGTCCAGGACACGGCGAGCAGAACATGACCATTGGTCTACTCGCGGTGATCGCGGCGTGCGTGTGCTCGGGCTTTGCCGGTGTGTACTTTGAAAAGATCCTCAAGAACTCGGGCTCTAAGGCTACGCTCTGGGAACGTAACGTGCAGATGGGCTTCATCAGTCTCGTCCTCGGTGCCATCGGCTTGTGGATCAACGACTCCGAGTTCATCGCCACGCACGGCTTCTTCTATGGCTACCGCTCGATCACGTGGGCCGCGATCAGCATGAACGCCTTTGGTGGCTTGCTCACGGCCGTGGTCGTCAAGTACGCCGACAACATCCTCAAGGCGTTCGCAACGTCCATCGCCATCATCCTCTCGGTCATCATGTCCATCTTTCTCTTTGACAAGATCCCAACGCTCCAGTTCATCATCGGCGCTTTCATCGTCAACACGTCCGTGTACATTTACGGAACCGCGCCGGCCTGGGCGGCGTCCAACCCAAAGAGCGTGTCTGTTCCTGCGGGCATCTTGCCGCAGGCCATAGCCATGAAGAAGTTCGCTCCGTAGACGCATAGAAGTAGCATGCAGTGTACCGCAATACACGTACGACTGGTGTCTCAGTGCGCTCGCTGTGTGGGTCACCTCTTACCTGCTATTCTTGGGGTGTTCTGAGATGCTGTGTGTTCAGTTCACGTTCTTCGTCATCTTCTCAACACACACAATCATGCGGCAATGGAGGCTGTTGCAGGTGATGCTCGGGTGCTTTATCCGCAGCAGCCTGGGCGAGAGCCCCGCCTTGGAAGTCCAGCTCACGGCTCACGGCGAGCTCACGACGCCATTCAAGCCAGGCCACATCGCCGTACGTGCTTGTATTTGCTGATAAATGTGGATACTAGACGCTAACACTTCGTCCACAGCACACGTTCCCGTCGGTGCTCAGCTACGTCCAAGTGAACAGCGACTTCGTCACGGGTTTCAGCGCACTCGACGCTTTTTCACCAGTCAGCCAGGACGCTTTGGACGCATCTTCGCTCCTGCGACTTCGCATTCAGTTCGTGACGGAGGAGACTGACGCAGTCGTGCTCTCGACGCGAGCTCATCTCGCATTCCGAGCACCCAACGCTAGCAGCGAGACGCTCAAAGCGCATTTTCCGAGTCAGGCGACCCGTCCAGCGAGCCAAGCACTCATAGCCACCGTCCAAATCCAGAACCTTACCAGCCAGCTACCCTCTCCTGGGTCCTACGACGTGTTCTTGCACCTCGAGAGCCCCCTTATCCAGGTGCGTGTTCGAATCGTCCTTGTACGAGTTCCCATCGACCTAAGTAACTCTGTCTACCGTAGACCCCGTTGCAATTGCTGCTTGGTGCAGTCGAAGTGCCCAACTCGTCAGCTCATGATGGCTCCATTGCCAAGAGAGAAGGCTTTTCGCTTTCGGATCTCTGGACAGGATCGTTCATCAACAAGTTCTTCCGACGCTGTGCTGTTGACGCCGCGTTTGTCTCGACGCTCGAAGACCGATTGGTCTGGAGCGAGCTGCTCATCGCCGTCTTCTCCGTCACCTATGGGGCTGCCATTTACTGGCTCGGACCCTTTGACTTCGCCCTCGGACAGCAGCGTTGCTACTTGATCTCGTGCATCGCCAGTGTGCTCTTTCAGGTCGTGTTCCTCGCCTGGTCGATCCAGCGCTGTCCGATCCACATCGCGTTTCCACTGGCGCTCGTATGCGGTGGAGTGTACCTAGCGGCTTTCAACCTCACCAACATCCTGATTCTCATCGAGCAACTCCCTCTACGGCGTTATCAAGACGCTGACCATCAATACGAACTTAGGATCCGATCGTCTCGACAGACCATCGACGGAATCCCGTCGCCCTCGGCGCTCCAGGGCACAACACGCGTCGTGATGATTGGATACAAGAAGGCACGTTTCGGCTAGCCACCAACTCGCTAGACACGCTGTTTATAGACAAACTCACAGACACACCCACTGCGTCCGTTCCATTCTCGAACTTCCCCCTCTGCGGATGACCATGGCGTCACGTGTCCTGCACGCGTTGGTCCTCTGTGCCCTGTGTGCGCTCGCAGTTGTCGCTGCCCAAGTGCATCACCCGCGTGGTCATCCCTTTGGCGATGACCGTGGACTCCCTCGTTCGGTAGGCCCTTGTTGTTTCCTTCGCATTCGTATCGTTAATGGCGTTAAACCGTTGGTTTCGAGCAGATGCAGCTCATCCAGGTGCCTCAAGCCATTGAGATCAATGGCCATCGCGTCCTGTACGAAGACTTGAATCATGCGCTGTCGCCAACACTCAAGGAGACCTTCGATATCACTCGCGATGGCTTGCGAGTGTTCGTGCAGTTCCAGTTCGACCAGATGCTCGCTGCGCAGCCCTCGGCTAAACCACCGACGATGGGCCGCATTGCCATTGTCCATAACGTGACCAAGGAAGAGGTTTTCCGCATGCCCATGCGCACGGACTCGAGTTCGCGTTCAGAACTCCGCGCTGAATTGAAGTGGGACGCCAAGACGCGAGACAAGCTCAAGAAGGACTGCATGCGCGCCACTTGCCAGGCACACGTGATCCTCACTAACCGCTTCATTGGAGTACGTAGCATGTAGCCTATGCATGTTAGACAGATGAGCTAACGGGAGTGTGTCTGAAGCGCTCGACGGTGATCGACCTTGGCCACCTGCGCTTCTACAAGCGCTCGAGTGGGAAGACAGGTGTCAAGATCGAGACGGCGCCTCGTTTGATCGACGACGCGCCAAAGTCTTCGCCGTGGATGGACGTGGACCTGTCGTGGAGCACCGTTCTCCATGGCTTTCTCGTCCTCGGTGGTGTGGTGAGTATCTAGCTTCTACGAAGGTCCTAGGATGGATACTAACCAACGCCATGCCCGCAGTTCATCATGCTCATCTCAAGCGAGGCCTGGCGCGTCCACGGCCTCGTTCAGCCAGACGCTGCCGAGCCAGTTGCCTCTGTCCGCTGGCTCAGCGTCGTCTTTATCTGCACGGCGACTTACTCAGTCTGTTGCCTAGGGCGTCTCATTGGCTGGCTCAGTTTCGAGAGTATCCAGTACGTGGCTCTCGCGGCTCTGGTCGTGGCCATCATCGCCCTGATCATGGCCGGTGGTCCACCCGTTGAAGAGGAGGACTACGATCTCCTGGACGCAGAAACCCAGGACGCCTCGACCGAGGAGACCAAGAAGACCCTTTAACGGAGCCCAAGTTGAAGTTGCACTTGTTACAAACCATGTTAAGAACGTCATTGACGTTCGTAACATGTTGAACCTTCCCCATTGGGGAGGTCTGTTCGTAAATGGGAGCCAATGGGCAGTCGTCGCCACTAAAAGCCGCGACTTGTTCCGTGGAAACGACGGCCGTTGCGGACGCGCTGTGGGTGCATACGGTCGACCCATCGCCCCTTTGGACTGTCGAATGCGTGGTGAGGGCCCTTGCACGAGCGTTGCCTCGAAACTGCGGACGTTTTCGTCAGGACATCAAAGAAGTCGCACCATGCGATGGGTTCAGTCGCTTGTCGTGTTCTCCGCTCTCGGTAGAGTAGCTGTGAGCACAGAGTCGCAGTGGATCGTCATTGGCACGAATGGACGCATTGTGGACGTAGATCCGACGCCGTATATGCCGGAGAACCGGCGACGACGAGCACTCGACCCAGTCCTACCGCCAGTGGTTGCTGATCGAGTCAACGAGCGCGACGGAACGTCGATGGAGACGAGCGACCTCAGCCACAGTGAAGTCAAGGGCGATGTGGAGAGCGTGCTTGTGCCGTCGGAGGACTTGTCCATTTTCGATGATGAAGACGGTGAAGACGACGTGCACGAGAGCCGACTCTTGCACAATGTGTTCATTCCTGACGTGGAAACGCTGGCCAAGGAGCTCAAGGAGCAACAGAAGCTGCAGGAATGGGAGGTAAGACCATGGACGGAACGCTATGCATCTAAGTGGGATACTCATTGACATCGTTCGCTGGTCACAGGACGAGGAAATGGAAATGGAACTGGAAGCGACTGACACTATCTCGCCCTCCGTCTCCCTGACCGCTCCTCCAAGCCAACTCCTGTCTAGTACCTACGAATCCAAGCTAAGTCCTCTCTTTGATGCAATCACGTTGCTACGGGAGGAAGACATCCAGGGCTCGGTGCTCTTTGCCGAGTTAAGTTGTCTCTTTGTGGTGTTTATCGGCTACCTGGTGCACACGATCCCTCTCTGGACGACCTTCTCACGGGGTCAGAAGGGATGTCTCTACATGGCCTACTCAGTTGCTGCGATATACCAGTTTGTCGCGTTGGCGTGGTACATGAACTTTGTCTCTGTGAGCGTCATGCTCGGTCTTTCCAGTCTCATCACACGACTGATCTCGCTGGGCATGGTGCCAATCACGACGTCCTCCTTCATGAGCCACGCCCATGTCACCAACGATGCTGCCGTACACCCCGAGTCGAGCCAAATCACCTCAGTCTCCCCCACGCCGTCTGGGAATTCGTCGCGTCACCGCCACGCCAAGAACCGAAGCTAGTAGCTCCGTTGTATTGTATCGCCTCCATGCGTGAACTGTCTTGAATAACGTAAACCTAGGAATAACACCCACATTTATGCATAGCGAGTTCGAGTTTGAGACGTGTACACAAGCGAGATGGCGCCGCAAACGTCTCGATATCGTCTTGCGTTGGCCGGTCTAGCAGTACTGGTAGCATGTGTTGCAGAGTCGAGTCATGCGAGCACATGGGACGCGAAGCCACAAAGTTTGGGTTCTGCTTCTAACCAAGACGCATCAAATACGTGGGCAGAGAAGACAGACAACGCACAGGTACACACTGGCGCTTGACCTGCTGGTCTCCAGCAGGCCAACCCATGTCATGCTGCTGCATTGCAAATGCGTTTGGAGTTTGGAGGTCTTTATCCACATCGTTATCCACAGCACCAGCACTTCTCGCTCGTAAACGTCTTGATCACAGTCCTCCTCGTCGGCGGTGAGCTCGTACGTTGTCACACGCCTCCATTCTTCAAGCAAACGCACTCTGATAAGCATCTTTCTGTACCCTCAGCCCATGATCGGCGCGTTCCTCTTCAGCGCCATGCTCGTCTTCACGCCGCATCTCCTTCAGAGGCTCTACAAGTCGCGAGACGCCATGTTCGCTGGACTCTTGGCTCTCTTCAGCGCCATCGCCTACCATCTTGTGTGCCTCCGCTGGTACCACGCACAGCTCCACACCACCCAGCTCGTCATCGTCGCTCCGTTCTGTCAGTTTGTGCTCTGCGTCGCCATGGGAATGCTCTACGCCGTGGCGATGGAGTGCTACCACCACGCTCATGCGCTGGACCCAGGTTACTCGGGTTACGAGGTGACCAGCTCCCTTCGAGCGCGGTGTTATTAATTTACAAAGTTCCGATTAAAAGGCAAATGCGTTGACAAACAGCATCGACTGAATGCTTTCAATTCGTTTAAACAGTTTAAAATGTCCATCGAGTGACCTGGGTTATTCTTCAAGTCGGACAGCGCGTTGGCCGGTTTCCTCGTCGGAATAGAGAAACAGCGTCATCGCGATGGCCTCGAGGTGCATCTGCTGCTCGAGTTGCGTCTCGACAGCGAATTCCTTCACCAGTTCTTCGCTATCAGGGTACAAAACCGTCCAGGTTTCCCCAGTGAGTGGGTCGTCGACGCGAAACTCGACCGTGTTCTCCGTTTGGGTCACGCGCACGTCGCAATCGACCATTTTTCCAACATCATCCTGGCCACCCACGCTTGTTTCCACCGACACAAGCGAGAGATTCGCCCGATAGACGCATCGGTCGAGAACAACGTGCTCTTGAATGGTGAGCCGCTCACATAGACACCGAATAATGCGATCCCATGGCGCGTAAGTCTCTCGTAGCTTCTGCTGTTGCTTGCAGTTTTCTCGCAGGGTCAGCATCGCCTGCTGTCGCTTTTTGATGTTCTTCTTGAGTGCCTTGAGCTTGTTCATAGCCGAACGCGTGTCTTCGTATGCCTGTTCCAGAGTCTGGAGCTTCTGAAGCACCTCGGACGACGTAATTGCTAGTGCAGGGACTTGGAGCTGCGCTTCGTGCTGCTGTTTGGTCAGCCCGATCAGCTCCAAACGCATAAGACGCAATGAATGACATGTGCTACTTCGTGGATCGTAGAAATCCACTCGAAACCAGTCAGTCTCGATACTGAACACTGTGTACCTATAGCCAGTTGAGCTGATTTTGCACGCTCCAGCGACTTGAAGCAACGCAAATTGATCGTCGGTCAGCAAACTGCGTCCATGTTTCGTTCGCTGGCAATTGCCACGCGTACTGGTCATTCCTGGTAGTGGGTGGCGCTGAGAGGCGTCCCACCACTGGGCCATCGTCGCATGCTCCGCCTGTTGACGCAGTAAAGTCACCCCTTTGTCGTATTGCTGCTCGACTCGTTCAATATCGATACGTTCTTTCTCCTGCGTGACCTGATAGTCCCGTTGCCATCCTGCCAATCGCGCTTGCAGCGTCTTCTTCTCATCTTTTATCGTCTTCCGAGCGGCTTTGTATCCGCGTCGTTGCTCTTGATACCGCTTCTTGTCGTCACCCGAGTCGTCGATCGCACCGATGACGACTCCTTTGCCGCTGTTGATCTCCTCGATCTGCTCCTGAAGCTGCTGGTCCCTGAACTCGAGTTCCATGATCGTCGCCGTCGCCTGTGTGATCTGCTGACTGAGTTCGTTCAACGTCGTGCGATGCTCCTTGTGAATCGCCTCTCGTTGGTTCTGTAATGTGAGATGCAGTGTCACTTCACCATCATGCATGTACTTGCGCATGGATTCAGTCTTCTTGGTTTCCTCTGTCGTCGCTCCTCTCAACACTAAGGCGTCCGACGCCGCGCCCATACGCTCTTCACCACGTAGACCCAGCGCCATGCGCTCACTGCCTTCGTCTTTGAGTCGCTTCTTGATGCCTCTGAGCTCTAACAGCGGCAATAATCCCTTGGCAATCACGACCTTGTCCTCCGTCGTCCACTGATGCGGCTGCGTACGCACGTGAGCCAGTCGAGCTGCCTCCACGACACTGATACTCAAAGAGAACGTGCGTGATGTCGAGGGATGGTACGCTTGTACGACAAAGTTGCGTACTTGAGTAGGATATTGGTAGATGGAGACGACAAGACGCTGACCATGACAACGCACTGTGTCACACACGACACGATGTCTTGCACGCTTTGGTTGACGCATCAACAGCGCCAACGCACGCAGACGCTGCTCTTCTTCCCATCGCAGTCGGGCTTCTCGCTCAAGCCGACGCTGAGCGGCTGCATTCAATTGCTCTTCAGCAGACAGACAGAGTTGTGGGAGGTCCTCACTCGCGTGATACTCGAAATACAGCAATGAAACGACTTTCTTGAGCATCTCGTGCTTCTTCCCGGCCACAAGTAGCTCCGGACGAGCGACAAACACACGTTCCAGGTCACTGAGAGTGACTAGGAGGACGTAGCGTCGAGAGATCGATGGTTCATACGCTTCAACACGCAAATGGCGCTGTGTGCCATTGCGATCCACGGCTAATCCTTCGCTATACAGTCGTCCATAGAGCCCAACGCCATAGATCGAGACGATGCAGTAGCTTTCCGAGATCATGGCGCCTAGGTTCCGCAACAGCACCTCGCCTGGGACTCCTGAAATCTTCGGTTTGGTATCTCCACCGTGGATATGGAGTTTCTGGGACTCCCAGCGTCGCCATTTGCGTGGGAATGTGGTCTGCTGGGTTGTGTATCGCGTCATCTTGCACTGGTCTTTGGTCGCCAGCATCAGCAGCACGTTGAGTTCGTCCTCAGCCCAGTTCTTGTTGCGGTCGCGGATCGGTTCCCTCCATTGCTCAGCTGCCAGTGAAGGCACAAGGCGATACTGTAACGAATGGCACGGCATCAGAGCTAACTCGTCTCCAGCAACGCATTTCCTGGGTACAAACGGCAGGTGAAGTGGTGACGGGCGCTCACGAGGCGGTGAAGGAACTTCCTGGTATTGTAGCAGTGCCTCCGTCCCGAGAGTTGGCTCGCCGTGGACATTGAGCACGAGCGTTTGCCGTTCAAGGACTCGGAGTTGGAGCGGTGGAAATGGCACCAAGGCATGTGGCAAGGACGCATGTTGTTGCTGTCGCTGGGGTGAGATCGGCGCGAGGACGACACTGGTCGGCGTGGTCGGTCGACGGCGTTTGCGTCGCGCTGCTGCCTTGAGTTGATCGAAGCGACTGAGTTCCACGCGCTCATCGCGTTCTTCTCGGTCCGAGACGACGAGCGAAGACGGGATGCGACACCACGCCGCGTCCTGCATCGGCTAGTTCGAGCTTTTGATGGCCACGGAGATTCGGCAATATATAGCCACCGCCAGTGAAACATGGGACGACGTGGCTAAATCGGCCAGAAGGAGACACGCGTGGGATCATGCGCTGTGATGGTATGGCATGTAGAGGTGCGTTGGCCGATTGATCTCGGCATTTCGAGAACGAGAAGCAAAGTGAACAAGACGATGCTGCGTCGAATTCGACGGTGGACGGTGGCGGCCATGGTCCTCGCCGCAATTGCGTTGGGTCCGAGTGCGACAGCCACATCGAGTAATAAAGACCCTCAGAACGAGATTCCGATCTATCATCCACGTGTAAGGGAGCCTGGAGCAACCCCAGCGCCAACGCTAGCCAAGGACTGGTCTCCAGACGCCACTCCTGCGCCGAGTACGAACAGTACGGACAGATCTCATGATCACATTGCAGTGTACGATGGCACGCAGTGCATTGCAGGGAATCCGCACGGCCACTATGCGGTTAGTGTGGCGAGAAGAGGCACGTTCTGTACGTTTGAGCCCATTTGCGTCGGGCATAGTGACGGGAACTGTCCCAAGAAGCAGCCAGGGCTGATCAAGGACGCCAAGTGCATGGCCTTCAAGAACGGTATTTACGGATGCGTTGGGTAGATAGATGACAAATTCACAAGCGTTTGGCTCGAGAAGCATACGATTTATCAATTTGATTAAGCTGCAATAATAAATACGAGAGAGAAAGATGGATCAACTAGGTCAAGGTGGCGCATGGCACGTTTGGACGACAGCCAAACACGCCCGAGGCGACAAAGGCGCAGTAGGAGCCATGTGGGAGGCCAGGCTGAGAACCAGGACACACGAAAGAGTTGCCTTGGAGGCCGCTGCAGATGCGCTGCTGGTCCCCCGACACGCAAAAGACGCCCTCGACGCCTTCAACACTCACTGGCGTCTCGAACATGCCGCATACGGACGGCTGAGGGGCTGATCCTGACGAGGAAGAGGACGAAGACTGGCTACCCTCCAAGGTCAAGAGATCTGGGTCGTCGTAGATGTCTGACGTGCTCATGACAGGGTTGTTGTAGTCATCTCCAGTCCCAACGTTCACACAGTGGACAGTAGGGGATGGCGCATTCGTCGAACGACTTGACGTTGGAGTCGGAGTCGGCTTGACAGTGGGCGTGGGTGGAAGCACAAGACCACTGCTGCTGGCACCGTCGGATCCACTGGACGACGACAGACTGCCGCCCAGACTGCCATCCACAAGGTCGTCACCAATGCCGCTCATGCTATCATCATAGCCAATAGAGCCGTCGCCGATGAGACTACCACTTGAACTCGACGAATTGTCATCGTACGCCGAGCTTCCAGAGTTACTGAAGCTCGCGTTGCTTCCACTTGAACTCCCAGACCCACTGAGGTCGGAGTCGAAGCTTCCCGATCTCGAGATGAGATCCGATGGACTGTCCAGATCCAGTTCGTTCACAGTGAAGACAACGTCGTCATTGCCGTCTTCATTGAAGCCTTGAGCAGACCATGGCACGGCAGCCAACAACGTCGCAAGGACCACGAGCTTGGAAACACGGAGCATTCTGTCGGGCGAGGCGAATCGTCGAGTGAGCACCACGCACAGCCAGACCGGATCCTCATCGTCGTCTTTATTTATCTGACATGGCAGCGCACTAATTAGCTTCGACCTGCATCTCCATCTCCATCCTCACCCGAATCACTTGATCTCACTATGCTGGATCGTAAAATCCCAAAATGGCATCGTCAGTCGATCCTGGATTAGCTGCTGCTGCGTATCTTTTCGTAGAATAGCTTCTGGCGCTCGTCTAGCAGTGGATCCAACCATATATCTGTCCATGTCGTGTCGCGGCGCGTCACTCAGAGCTCAGTGGCGATGGCTTTGCGTAGTGCCGTCTTGACGGCGTTGTACTTGTGTGTCTTGCTGAGTCGCACGAATTCCTTGCCGTCGCTGTAGAAGACGGTGATCCAGAACGGAACCATCGTCTCCAACAGATGCACTTGCTCCACCAACTGGCCACGTAGCGGTGCTCGTGTGAGCCCTTGGGATAGCTCCGTCATGGCGAACACATGCTTGCGCTTGACGAGCGCGTACGACTGGATCTGGTCGCCGAGCTGAGGGAGCGTTGTGTACACACGCTGTCGCTGCGCATCATCCGAACGCTTCGTCGCCTTCTTACTCTGCTGTTCCTGTCGACGGACCTTGTCGACGAGCCATTTGGGAAGAGACTGGAGGTCTTGTGGGATCGGTGCCGCGAGGGCGTCCGAGAGCTCCTCCTCCGTCACGTGAGCAGCCGCGCCACCAGTCTTCTTGAGCTCATCAAGGCGTTGTTGCTGCTGCTTGGCCAGCGTTGCATCCATCTTGGGTGGAAGCTCAGCCTTTGGTACGACTGTGAGCTTGACCAACTGCTTTTGCAGCTCGTCTTCGTCGAGTCCGGGCTGCATTGCTTCAATGGCGTCGACATGTTCGCTGATAAACTCATTGACCCGTCGGATGAACGCGTAAATACGGTCAGTGAGCGTCTCATTTTCATTTTCCGCCTCTGCAACGACCTCTGTGAGTCGTCGACGACGGATGAGCAGCACTGGCTCGTCTTCCGTGTCGTGCTGGGAAGTGCCGGTGGTCGACGCCCCAGCACCGCGTCCTCTCGACGTTTTGGACTTGCGCGTCCACGAGAGCGTGTATGCGTTCGGCACAAGCCACAGAATCTGCTGGAGGTGCTCTAGATTGAACTGACTGTCATGATAAACCACGCAACGCGTCAGCATCCACCGTCAGTGACGCACGCAGTGTCCTTCCGCACCTTTGACACGAGCTTTCCACCGCGAGTTTGACGGCCTCAAAGTCTGCCGTACGCTGATACAACGCCAGCGAGTTGAGGCCGAACTCTACTGCCGAGAAGAGAGTCACAAGCGTCTCCAGTGCCTCTGGGGCGCGCGCATCCAGCTCCGTACGCTCCATCTTATCCGTCTTGGAGCTGCTCATCGAGTGGCTCACTCCATGTGCCTCGAAGTGAATGTTGCGCGAAGGTTAGAACGTTCATGTATGCCACACCATTGTACTGGTAAACTACGTGAAGGTGGACCGAAGGAAGCAGAAAAAGAAAGAATGCGCGTAAGTTACTTGGCATGTAACCATGGAAGATACCGCTCGAAGCGGCACATGAGCCATGGGCGAGCCCATTCTGCGATCGACTGTTTCGCTGTGGCGATGGACACCACGCGCTTCACCTCCATGCCGACTATGGGCGAGAGCAACAGCGGCATTGCCGCGCTGCTCATGTCGCTGAATCCCAAGGAAATGGCGTGCGATGTGGTCACAACCGTCACGACCTGGACGTCAGCAGCCGTCACGCAGTGCTTCAGTCGCATGAGGCGTGTGCAGTTCGACGAGGAGCACCAGCGTTCGCTGCTGTCGTGCCACACGACGGACGAAGGAGAGTTCCAGTATCCAGACGAAGCAGCGATGCTGGAGCTGCGACGCCGTGTGCAGAAAGTGGATCTCCATGGGCCCAAGCGATCCTCATTTGCGCAAGACCTCGAAGCCACGTACAATCGACATGTAAGTGAACGGAACCCGCTGAGATGTAGAGCGTGAATCTCATGTGCTGGAATGATGGCTTCGTAGAAAGCGATGCAGATGGAGCAGAGTCGTCTGCCGTCCAGAGGACGAGCCAAAGTTGCTCCTCGACGAGACCCCGAGGTGTCGAACCAAGTGCCGGAGCTCTCCACCGTGTCGATCGACTTGATGCTCGAACCACAGCAAGAGCCTGGACAAGACAAGTTGGACGACTTGCGACGACTGAGCGTCGATGAGCTTCTGGCTATGCCCGCGTCGCCTGAGAAGACAGGCGGCCAGGACGAGCAGCCAGAGATCTTGAGTGAAGACGCATTGGCCCTTCGACAATGGCTGAGTGGTATTGATGCTGCACGTAGTGATGAGTATGCAACGTATGCTCGTCAATTCGAGCAGCAGGGCTTCCAGACGCTGGAAGACTTGGGTCAGCTGGATGAGAACGACGTGGAGCACGCGATGAGTGAGATCGGCATTGCCAAGTTTGCGCACCGAGCACGCATCCGCAAAGCGATTCTGCGTCTCCATGGCGACGTCGCTCCCATCGTTGCCGGGAACAATGGCGATGTTCAACTATGAGAAGCAGAGAGTTGTGAGGATGAAAGATACTTTTTGTATTTATATTGAACTGCATTCAAATAAAATGGAGAGCGCAACACACATACACGCAACGTTTTGCCGCTTACATGTCCTCGTTGAGGTACGAGATATCGTCCCAAGGGTGACGGTAGAGAGGCTGCTTCAAGCGCTTCTGGTCCAAGAAGTGACCGATGAAACCAATGCTTCGGCCAAGCACGAAGAGACCGTTCAGGCAGCCGTTCTCGATCTGCTCATCGGCTTCCTCCTGTGTGAAAGCGCCACAGTTGCGGAGCAAGTCGACGAAGCAGACAGCAATGCAACCGTCAACGTTCAGGATGAGGTTGCTACGCTTCTTGGTCGTGACCTTCTCAACTTCAAGCGCAAAATGGAGGACGTCGTTGCTTGGGAAGTGCTCCATCGCGTACTCCTTGATGATCGTCACACGCTTGTCTGGGTTCGTCACCGACTTGATGCGGTGACCAATACCCATGATCAACTCACCCTGCTTCTTCATGTTGTCAACAAACTCGGCGGCAGTGACACCCGAGTCGAAAGCCTTGGTGAACATCTCGGCGGCCTTGTCCAAAGCACCACCAAATCGTGGGCCAATCGTGAGAAGACCCGACACGAGCGACGAGATAAGATCCTTGCCGGCACGAGCCGTAACGATCGTGTTGTGGGCGCCAGACACAGCTGGACCGTGATCAGCAGTGACCATCAAGACCATCTCGATGAACTTGTTGGCGTACGATGGAAGCTTTCGCTTGAACCACAACAGACCAAGCACACCACCAATGCCAAGCTCTTCCTCGAAAACGCGGGAGATCGGCATACCGGCGTAGGTGAGTTCTTCACCACGGTCATCGGTAATCGACGAAATGAAGTTGGCTGGCTTACGGATCAAACCGAGGTTCTTGGCCCAGGCGTAGTCCATTGGGACCTTTGGAACTGGGACTTCTGGACGAGGAACGATAGTGCCATCCTGGACCAAGCGCTCGTACACTTCACGGATGGTCTTGCCGTACTCGTCGAAGTTCTTTGGAACAACAGCTCCAGCCTTAGCCAAAGCAGCGTTCTTCGCCGAAGCAGTCTCCGACTCCCCGGTAGCGCAAGCGCCAGCGTGACCGAACTGGACCTCGAATGGGAAGATCTTGGCACACGTACCAATGCACCAAGCGACAACAGGCTTCGTGATCTTGCCGGACTGGATAGCACGGCAGACTTCGAATTCATCGGTACCACCGACTTCACCGAGCAACACCATCATCTTCACTTCAGGGTTGGCCTCGTAGCGCAACAAGTGCTGGATGAAAGTCGAACCAGGGTACTTGTCACCACCAATGGCAACACCCTCGTAGACACCATCAGTCGTCTGCGAGATGATGTTGTTGAGTTCGTTCGACATACCACCCGACTTGGACACGTAAGCGACGCTACCAGGGCGGTAGAGCTTCGAGTGGACAATGTTGTCAAGCATACCACCGGTGTTACCGATACGCAAGCATCCTGGCTTGATGCCACCGACGGTAGCTGGGCCAATGATGCCGACGTTCTTCTCGGCTGCCTTCTTGATGATCAAACGAGTCTGGGCCTCAGGCACACCTTCGGCAATGATGGCGTGGGTCTTGATCGTGTCGCTGTGCTCGAGAGCCTCCATAGTAGAAGAGAACACGGACCGGAACGACGAGAAGTTGACCAAGACGCTGACGTCTGGGAACTTCTTGACGGCATCCTTCAAGTCCTGGTACACTGGAATCAAACGCTCCGTGGTACCCCAGTAGAACTTCAAGTAGTGGTTTGGCGCGAATGGGAAGATCATAGCCGCCACACTTGGAGTCTCACGCTTGCACAAGTAATCAAAATCCAACATACCCTGAACGGCACGCTGCTGCAAACCGTACACGATGCAGCGAGTGCCAGAATGGATGCGGACAATACCTTCATCCTGGATCACAGGCGTAGCAGCAACATCATCAACGACGATGGCTTCTTCCTGCTTCTTGCCTTCGTCATCGCTCTGCTCTTCGCCCTGCGAGTTCTCGCCGTCGCTCGCTCCCGACTTCTGAGCGCGAGCACCGCCAATAGTGGCTGGCGTAGCAGGCACAGCAGCAGCAGCAGCTCCGTGCGTAGGTGGTTCAATGAGACCAAGAGCCATTGGCACAATCGCAGTGATGTGGGTGTCAGGACCGAAGACTTCGATTGGGACACCGGTGCTCTCGCCGAGTTCACGCATCTGCGTCAAACCTTCCTGGTAGTTAGGGCCACCACGACGCACCCAGATCTGCACCTTGTTCTCCTTGAGCTTCTGCTGGCTCTCCTTGATAGCACGGATGATACCCTTGAAGGTCAAGGCAACATCCGTGAAGTTAGCAATACCACCACCAATGATGAGCACCTTGCCTCGGTCATCGTAGTTGCGGGTCATCAGATCAAGGATCGTCTTGGCGTACTGGTAGGTGTGCGCCTCGCTAGGAGCGCCCGAGTATTCACCGTAGTTGGCCAACTCGCTGCCGAAGCCAAGGTCAGCAATCGTATCAGCGTAGACGACCGAGGCACCACCACCGGCGACCATGGTCCAGATACGACCCGAGTGGTTGAGGATGGTCAACTTGAGCGAGGCACCGGTCTTGGAGTCCAAGTCGGCAATGAACTCTTCTTCTGGGAACTTGGCACGACCGAAAGCTGGTGGGAACTCGAGCTCGCCCCACTGGTCACCGACAAGGAACGTCGCGGTCTCATCGACCTTGGCAGCCATGTCCAAGACGGAGATCTGGTCGCCAACGAGGACGATTGGGTTAATCTCCATGTACACAAAGTGGAGCTCACGGAACTGGTTGAGCATGGACACGAGGAACTTGGCGAGGATCTCCTTTCGAGATTCCTCGACCGACGCAAGGAGCTTCTCCGTGACTTCAGCTTCCGTCACGTTGGTCTCCAATGGCACCTGGAGACGAGTCGCCTTCTGATCCACATCACCAACATCCACACCACCGGCATGGTGGAAGAGGATCTCTTCGCCGTGACGGTTCGACACAATACACACATAGTGTTCATCCGCACTCGTGTGCTTGACGAACGGCTCGACAATGAAGTGCGTGAGCACACCTTCCACGGTCTCGACGCGGATCTTCTTGTTGATACGTTCCCAGACCCATTCCTTGACTTGCTCCCACGTGGCATTGAGCAGCAAGAGGTTGGCCTTGCCTCGACGCTTGATCAACTGATCAGGCTTGACGACCAATCGCACGTCCTCAGTGAGCGTCGTGAGCCATGGGTTGGTGGCTTCCACTTCGGCAAAGAAAGCGTCGCGGTCTTCGGCATCACGCTGCGCGCGGATTTGCGCAAACTTGGTGTTGAGGTGGAAAGCCGGCAGCGCCGTGCCGAGGATGCGCTTGCCGTCGAACTCGCGGATTGCTTTGGCCGACATGACGATGGATAGATAGAGAGACTCGGGGAATTGGCAGTGCGCGCCGTCGAGCCGATTCGGGAATGGCTTCGAGGGCACGGGGGCGTGCCGTGGACCGACGTGAGGGTGTGCACCAGAGTGATGGTCGTTCAAGACCAGCAAAGGGAAACCATGTGATAAAACCTTGTGGACGGAAGTTAAAACCTCGCGTCGTCATGAGGTGAAACCTCAAACCACACTGCTGACGAAGTGACATCAAAGGGGCTTGTATTCGAGGTAGTGCGTCATCCTGCTGCATTTCCATGACATCATGGGTGATGCAACTGCGTCATCGACCTTAAATCAGTGAATCAGCGCCCAAGAAGCTACTCGATGGAAATATGCACTGAAGTAGCGGTTTTTTGAGAAGTGACACCCCCTCACCAAGCAGAAATTGGTCGTTTGGACCCACTGCGAACGAAGGCAGGAATGACGTAAGAGGGGAGCTCCTCCTCCCTCTGAGCGTGTCAAGGGATGACGTCGCTCCCTCGGATCGCCCTGGCGAGAGTGTTTGCCCTCCATCGACGCTTCCCAAGGCGTCACTCGGAGTGATATGACGGCATCCATGTGCCGTCATATCACCCGCTCGTCCAATCAAATCCTGCCGGATCATCAAAGCGAGGCACAAGAGCAGCGTTCGGCAAACCCGACGTGTTCGTGTTCATTCAGACCAAGTTCAAGAAGGTTTGCGTCAGCAAGAGGACGGCCGCGAGTGCTTCTTCAACTGGCATTGACTGGCGCGGACGAGTGGCTTCTTCCGCGATTGCAACTTCGTCAGCCGACGACTGTAGCTCGTGGAGGAGAGGTACGTTTCGTAGGAAAGCGGTGTCATCGCGGATGCCCCTGGCTTCTATCATGGAAGGAGATGTGGGTGCGCAGCTGCGATAGATGGAAGCTTTGCTTTCCCGCACGTACCTGAGTTGCTGGCTGCAGATGACGCGTGTGGATGAGGAGCTCCTGTGGATCCCACGAGCTTCGCGCAGGCGAGCGAAGAGATTCCTCTCCAGCAATCGAGTGCGATGCACTCTGGTGGCGATACCCCTCCACAAACGCGTCGTAGTTGCTTGTCGCGCTCAAGCTTGGGGATAATGGGTGCTCACTTCGTACTGGTGACTCAACGAACGTTTGGTCTTGACCTGGTCGTTCATACTAACCGGCATCACGTGGCCTTGTCAGTGGCGAGTTTAGGCAACCAGTAGTAGAAGCATGTCTTACGAATGCTTGTAAGAGGTCTCGCAGTCGCTCTCTTCGAGCACGATACTTGTCTGCTTGTTCCTCCGTTTGGTCGGGGTCTTCGTCCTCTTTCTCGAATCGCCTACGTGAAATATCGTGTCAGCAGGTTGACACGGCGATAGAGAGAGTGAAGCTTTGGCGGCCCGCGAGCGTACTGGTCTGTCGATTCCTCAAACTCATTATCACAATGAGCTGGATCACTTGATCGCCGTTGTTGTCTGTTCCACATCACACAAGGAACTATACGTCAGCCACTCGCATTTCCACTGAGCTACCATACTGACCTCGCAAACTCTCGCCCGTATTCCTCGCGATGGATCTGGCGCATCGCTTCGTTCAGAGCCGCTCGTCGGAAGGTCGAAGGGATCATATAAGCACCTGGCCCTGCCAATGTCTCAACTCGTTGGATATAGCTGCTTCTCCCATCTCGTGGCACTAATTGATGCGGTAGCAAGCGCACCGTAGCCGCTCGCTCCGTCATTGTCGAGAGACAAAGAGACTCGCTGGCGAAAGCCTCATGAGATGGTCATCCTTTGGATCCACAGGCATATCATGGCATTCTGATCCGCTATTATTATACAGACTCATGGCACATCTAGCAATCCAACTTCATGCATGAAGACTCGTGTAGGAGAAAAGTGCTGTGAAGAACGCACCGACGACAAAGAGGATGCACGACAGGAACATGACGTTGCCCGTTCCTAGCGGAGACATGTGCTCGGTGCCGTAAAGCTGCACGAAGAGCTGCGAAGCTGCTGAGAATGAGGTGAGCACACCGATGTAGAGACCGTTGTTGTTGAAGCCGTGCTGGGATTCCTGGATCTCTTTGCCCATGATACCGACTACGGAGTACGGGAAGATGGTTGTGACCATCTGATAAAATGCAACGACGACAAAGGCACCAAAGGTCAGTGGAATCCACGCTCCACCAACTGAGACAGCAACAATGAGGCCGACAGCTACCAATGGACAAGGTTGTGAGACTACCACAGATAGTCACTCAACATCGTGTGTAACTCACCTCCTAAGCAGAGCCCAGTGATAGCCACGCGCTTGAATTTGTTGCCTCGTGGAATGGCACATGGAAGAATGAGACACACCACGAGTTGCAAGCCATTCTACAGAACAGATAAACAGCGCGTTGTGAGCAGCTTTCAGCTCTTTGAGCAGGATCACGATCGTACCTGGCTAATAAGAGCAATATTTGCGGTGTCGAGTCCATCACGATAATCTTCCTGCTTTCGCGCGTCACATCCTTCGTAGAAGCAAGAAGCAAATGAAGGAGTCACTCCAATTACAACCACAAAATCCGTTCGAACCTGCAGAGTTGCATCCATCATAGACGTTTCGAGCCCACCAGTTGTACACTTCGTCTCGAAATCCGCTCCAAGCAAAGCTAAGAATCGCAATAACATACTTCAGTCAATTCCTTTCGATGCCATGGCTGAGTCGAATACTCACTATTGCACAAAGTAGACGAGGCAGAGGATTCGAAACAACCGCGGAGCATACACAATTTGGTCCAGAGCTTCTCTCACGAGACGGGCCAGTGGAGGCTGGAAGGGTGGGCGATCCTGAGGATGCTCTGGACGTAGGTATATGCAAGCGGCGGTTGTGAGGATGATCCCTGCGAGGGCCGCGCTGAACGAGATGAGAATGTCTTCGCCGCTAATGTCCGTCACAAACACGACGACGGCAGTACGACGGAAGAGGAGACTTCCCAGGACTGAGCCGAACCCGGCCCAGAATGCGACTGCTGCTTGTGCGTGGACTTGGTATTCCAATGATACCTCGTCCATGAGTCGAGCACGCAAGCCAATCTACGAAAGAGATAGTGAGCGAATGCGAGTACGCAAAGCTGCATGAAACACTTACATTGAGGAGCACCAATCCAATAGCAAGCATGAAGAACAGCGTGTTGGTCAATCCGACGTAGGTTGAGAAGAGCATTTGTGCTGAGCCGAAGAGGAGACCCGAGATGGTGAGAATGATAGCGGCCGAGACAAGGAAGACATTACGACGACCCCACTTGGACAGCGATCGATCGGACGCAGCACCGAGAATCGGACCAAGAAAGAACGCGACGAGCGCAGGCACGAAGCGCGGGATAAAGTCTCCAATGCCCATAGACGACATGTATGGCTGTCGAACATCTTCAAACACCGTATCTATCCCAGCACGTCATCGATTAATCTCAAAAGGCGCATCACTTCGTCACAACGCAACGTACTCAAGACGGAGTAAGCTGCCCAGGGCATCGCCAAGATGAAGCAGGTGCGAATGGGTTTCGTCATCGGCGCGTGCTTGAGCGTCGAGCGGCGACGACCAGACACCTGTCGCGTCGGCAGAAGGTTCTCGGTGCTCTGCGCGGGCGTCGCGGCCTGCGCGTCGGCATCGTACACCACGTCGCTCGATCGCGCGATCGTTTGGGTCGTGAAGCCATTCGTGTCCGTCCCATCTGCATGAGGCGCAGAGACGTCAGCCATGCTGCTCTGTGTTCAGACCCCAATTGCGTTTTGTGTCGCAACCAAATTGTCGGAATAAAGTCTCACGATACGTGCGTGCGCCAAAACAGCTGGTTGATGGATCAGTGTTAGCGAGACATCAGAAGATAGAGGTCAAATATCTGAAATTCAATACGACCTGATCACAATTTCTCTGTATCTAAATGAACACTGCACCGCACGCCCACTTGGCGGGATGGTCGATGTAAAAGCATGAAATATCCAAATCCAAAAAGCATAGAGGAGCCCAACGTCCCCGCCAGCCCGTTCGCAACAGATAAACCACCGCTCGTACGTCCATTTGTTTCCCACAGGTGGTCCGCTCGCACGTAGAGTACTTGATCTCCTTGCTTCTAATACGAACGCGGGTCTGCAGAATCACGGGTGTCGGACAGCAAAGACGGTGATCAAATCCGACCAGAGACGACTTGGGGAACGACAGCACGGGAGGGACGTAATTTAAAGATCTTCATCCTCATCTGGAAGTGGGACAGCGGCGGCGGCGGCAGCGGTCTCGGCTTCGATCTGGGCAATCTGCTCAGCCGAGATGTGCACCTCTGGTGGAACAAGGGCAGGAGCTTCCACGAAGGTCAAGTTGTTGTCGCTACAAAGACATCAAAGTCAGTATACCATACAAAAAACTCACACTAAAGTGCGAGAAACGTACCCAACAAGCTTACGGGCGAGCCACAAGAAAGGCTTCTCGAACTGGTAGTTCGACTTGGCCGAGATGTCGAAGTACTGCAAGTTCTTCTTACGGTGGAACGTGATCTGCTTGGCCTTCACCTTACGGTCCTTGACTTCGACCTTGTTACCGCAGAGAACGATTGGGATGTTCTCGCAGACACGGAACAAGTCACGGTGCCAGTTTGGCACGTTCTTGTACGTGATACGCGACGTCACGTCGAACATGATGATCGCGCACTGGCCCTGGATGTAGTAACCATCACGGAGACCACCGAACTTCTCCTGACCGGCAGTGTCCCAGCAGTTGAATCGGATGGCGCCGAAGTTGGTGTGGAAGACGAGTGGGTGCACCTCGACACCAAGCGTCGCGACGTACTTCTTCTCGAATTCACCCGTCAAGTGACGCTTCACGAAGGTGGTCTTGCCGACACCACCGTCACCGACGAGAATAAGCTTGAATTCTGGAACCTGGGCCTGCAAAAAAAAATCAAAAAGATCGTCAGACCATCTCACTCGCTCCCTACAAACGAAGACACCGCCCACAGCGTCACGACTTGAATCCCACACTGCCCGCCACCTCAATCAAAGCATGTCCTCCTCGCCGACAGCACGAATCCACGGACTAGCCACTACCGAAACGCATCATGTCGTCGTCGATGGGTTGGTTTCGTCGGCCGAGAACGCGGGTTTCCCGCCAGATCGTTTTCAGTCGTCGCGTTGGCTAGAGAGCGCGTGCGGAGGCCGACAAGCGCGCGTCGCGGTCGTGGTCGAGCGGGCGAGGTCGGGAGGGAAGCCGTGGCGCCGTGGGACGCGTCCAGGCGTGCGTACACGTACCATGATGACTGCAAGAAGGCGGAGTCTGTTCGGTGCACTTTACCAACTATCGGATCGGTTTGTTTGGGTGGGTCGGTCGATGGAGGGAAAAGGCTCCACCACCAACCACTGCGCATACTCAGGCCAAGAGGAAAGGCGGCGTGAGGTTTTATGGACCATCCTCGACTTGAAACGACGACATGAGGTTTTTCTACCTGAAGACGAAGAGGGTGCGCGCTGATTGGTTGAAAAGAGCGTGCACAATCTTGACCAGTGAACGCGGACCAACGAAATGTAGAGAAATGTGTTTTTAGAAATTTAGAGATTCGCGTCAGGCAGTGGAGAAACCAATTGAGTGGAGAGCGACCAAGCAAAATGCACTTGATGTACTACGTCGGCACGGATGGCAAGCGTGTGTACACGCTGAAGGTGAGTGCGGGTGGAAAGAGTGTATGAGCGTTTGTGTATGAGGACGGTCGTGCTGATGGGCGGTGGTGTCGCGTTTTATAGAAGGAGGATCCTTCGGGTAACCCAACGCACTCGGCGCACCCAGCGCGTTTCTCGCCGGATGACAAGTTCTCCAAGGAGCGTATCATCACCAAGAAGCGCCACGGCTTGTTGCCAACGCAGACTCCTGACCCAATCTTCACCTAATTTAGCGGATTACCAGTCACGGAGCAGGTCTTTCGGCGTTTTCTTCGTGATTTCTCTCTGTAGAGGGCTTTTCCGAAGCGAATTTCGAGCGCGAGGACCTCGCATCTCCACACTAGAGATACCCAGCCTGTAGATTTAATTGCCATCGCGAATATATGTGGAACTGCAATGCCCTCTCGACCATCCCATCCACCATTGCTTTGCGTCTAGGATGACTACTCGGTAGTCAAAACCTCTTCAAGTGGGTTGATGGAGGGCGCTCTATTCGGAAAGGTGCGGTTCCCGCGCTTTTACTGTGCCCTGCATCTTGCCATCACCATGGCGGAATTGCTCTCGAGCAGCGACGATGAGAGCCTCGTGGGCGAGAACGCGAGCAAGATGGCGTTCGCCAATGTCAGAGCCTCTCCGAAGAAGAGAGATGAAGGTGTGGCCGCGAAATCCGCTCCGGAAACGGCCTCCAGCAGCCGTAGCAACGCGAGTTCTCCGAAAAGACGGACAACGCGACGTGGAGAACCGGACGAAGAGCTGTTTGAATCGCTTTTTTTACCCGAGAAGACGGCTTTAATGGCGAAGAAGCGAGAGAAAGAAGTGCTGGCGGACTTTGAGCCGTGGACGAAGAGTCCGCCGAGTGATACGATGTCGCAAGCGAGTGCCATCAACGTCGAGACGAGGCCACGCGTGACCAAGAAGCCAGTGATCTCTGCACGAGCCATGCTCATGAAGTTCCTGCCGTCGAACAACACTACGCCTCCGTCTTTGTTGCAGACTACTCAGTCATCATCACCGTCTCAAGCGGCGAGCAAGCGTCAAGCACCAGAGTCAAATCAAGAAGAAGGCTCGTGGCGGAAGCGCGCCAAGCCGTCTGCGAGCGAGCTGATTGCGAAAAAGTACGGACTGCTCCCCAGTAGTATGACGCAGCAGGCTACGCAGGAGGAGAAAACAACGATGGTGCCAGTTGAGTCTCAGGAGCCTGAGGAGTTACGTGAAGAGAGTGTCAAGAAGCCCTCGCCCGCAACCAAACGAAGCACCTGGAACGCACTCTCGCATGATGCTGAGCGCGCTGAGGCTGACACAGATAACGTGCAATACGTATCGCCGTTCAACGACCGTCGTGGCTCCTTCACCAACATGCGTCAACGTCGCCAACGAGGTGCGGGGATCGATAAGAACGTCATTTACAACGATGAAGGTGTCGAGGGTGTTGTGAACCGTCCTCAGCACGTGATTGGGTCGAAGATCGCAGAAAAGCTCGGCGAGAACGACGGGGATGGGTGGCTTTCTGATGCACAGGATCTTGATTCGGATGACGAGGCAACTGCACATGCCATTCTCGACAAAAAGAAACTGGCCGGATCAGCAGTTTCTGGTGATTCGAAGACTAGACGAACTGCCTCGACGGGCCGTCGTTCAAAGAGACCACGTTCTGGATCGCTCAGTGATGACGAGGATGAAGACGTCAATGAAATTGACCGATGGCCAATGCTGCCGAGTCCGGAGGTACGACACAAATGCGAGCCGAGAATGAATAAACTACTGACTGTGTCGTGCTGTGTCAACAGGTATCATTGGATCCTCTCGTGCTGAAGTCACCAATCGAGGGAGGCGAGGATCTGACTGTCTGCGCCAACATCAATAGCTACCTGTTCAGCTACCAGCGAGAAGGAGCTCAGTTCTTGTTCAACGCGTACGCACAGCACACTGGTGCCATCCTAGGTGACGAAATGGGGTTGGGCAAAACGATCCAGGTGATCGCTCTACTGTCAGCTATCTTGAAGAAGCAGGGTGATTATCGGGACAAGGAATCCTGGCGACAACTAAGGACCCAAAGACGTGCTCGACGAAGTGAAAATGGTGCTACATTCTCTGAGAATGACGGCCCAAATCCCCTTTTGATCGTCGTACCTGCTTCACTGTTGCACAATTGGGAGTCAGAGCTTCACGTTTGGATGTCATGCGCTACAGTCATTCTCCACGGCAAACCAGAAGAGCGCGAGAGACTACTTGATCAGATTGAGCGGTTCGTTCCCTCTATTACCTCTTTTTTATTTCATCGTGACTTACGCGTAGTATTCTGCAGAGGTGAGCATGAGGTCGTGATTTGCAGCTACGATATCCTCAAAATCACGCTCGATCGCATCAGACGGACCCCATGGGACGCAGTAGTCTTTGACGAGATGCACTGTTTGAAGAATCCAGAGTCAAAACTCACTCAGGCAGTCAAGAATATCCCATGCAAGCGAAAACTAGGTCTCACGGGCACCCTCATGCAGAATAATGAGAAGGAGCTTCATTGTCTGATCGACACTATCGCACCAGGTGTGCTCGGTTCATGGCAACAATTCCGGTCATACTACGGAGATGACATCAAGTATGGACGAAAGAAGTCAGCTGCGCCGGAAGCAGTCGAGCGAAGTCGCAAGAAAGAGAAGAAGCTACGTCAAGTGCTGGTGCCGTATTATCTCCGACGTGAAAAAGAGATTAACCCAAGCTTTCAAGAAGTCAAGAAGCGCGATCAAGTTGTCTTCTGCGATCTTACCCCGTACCAGCTTGCTGCATACGAGCGAATTCTCGAGATGCCAGAGTTTGAGCTTCTGCGACGAGGTGAGGAGTTGTGCGATTGCGGACGTGACAGCGCGAGAAAGCGGAAAGAGTGCTGCTATCAGACACCAGCGTCCATGGGAACGAATCAGCGAGCTTTGCTGTGGGAGAGGTTCCATTCTAACGGTGAAGCATGCAATTCCTGTCCGAATTGTATGGGCTTGGTTTGCATGGCGCAGCTTCTCAAGCTGTCCAACCACATGGAGTTGCTGAAGGTCAATCCACACGACCCACCGGAGCTACAAGAATACCAAGCGCAATTCGCAGCGACAGCGCTAGGGGAAGACTCGGACGCTGTCGGTGGAGTGAACCAAGTCACCACGTTCCAGGAGATGCGCGATATTGGTAGCAAGACGTGTGGTAAAATGGTCGTGCTCGAGAAGCTTCTCGCCGTGTGGAAACGGAAACGCCAGAAGACCTTGCTTTTTAGTCGCAGCACACGTATGCTCGACATTTTGCAGCTTTTCTTAATCAGCAAGGCGGTGTCCTATCTGCGCTTGGACGGCAATACGAAGGTCGAAGAGCGATTGCAGCTAGTCAACCGCTTCAACGATCCGGAGAGCAACATCAGCGTCTTCTTGATCAGTACGAGAGCAGGCGGTCTAGGCCTTAACCTGCCCACTGCGACAAATGTCGTCATCTTCGATCCAAGTTGGAATCCAGCCCACGATTGTCAAGCTCAAGATCGCGCGTATCGTATCGGTCAGACCAAAGATGTGCAAGTATATCGACTCATTACGCTTGGGACGATTGAAGAGATGATCTATGTCCGCCAGATCTACAAGCAGCAGCTGAGTGACACAACTCTGAAAGGTGTCAAGGCTCCACGATACTTTGAAGGTGTTCAAGGCGATCGTCGACAACAAGGCGAGTTGTTTGGTATTCGGAACCTGTTGTGCTGGAAAGAAGGTGGTGTGCTCAAGGGTATTCAGGATTCTTATCGAAGGGACCAGGATGGACTGGTGATTCAAGAAACAAAAGTCGACTATGACCAGAGCAAAAAGCCTCGAACGCCCCGGAAGTCCAAGCCGAAGCACGTCGACGGAGAAGACGAGGAAGAGATGGTCGAAGTGGCAGAAGAAATGACAACAGGCATGTTTTCTCCCCTAAAACCGGCAAAACCAGACAAGACGAGCGGAGGCGAGGCCGAGGACAGTGGCGATGACATTGATACACAGAATCTCCTGCCCCAAGGCGCACGAACACTCATGCATGAAGCCATCATCGGAGACGAAGGCCATGGAGGTGATCTTTCGTCCGACTCGGATGAGGAAGAGGCAGAGTACGTGCCAGACAAACCCACAAGAAACATTCCCAGTTCTGCGTCTTCCCCCGTCATGGTGGAGACAAGCAATACCAAGAGAGCAAGTGCAAGTGGTGCTACCAAGACACCACCGAAGGACGAGGGAGAACCCATTCGTCGCACCCTTTACATCCCCAAGTACGCATAAAGCAAGTCTTTCCAGGCAGTTTTGGTGCCGATACAATATATTTAGCGTGGTGTGTCTCGACCTTCGCAGCGTTGTCTTCCGCGTCGCTTAGCTGAACGCGCTCGAGTCCTTCGAGTTTCCCGTGGAGCGACGGAACTTGTGCGCGAGCTCATCAAACTCGGTCGAAAGGTCATCGAGGCAGTTGGCCAGTGCTTCCACCGGCGACGACGCGTCGTTGGTCTGCACGCGCACCATGATGTCGTGTACAAGTGGGTGCGGGTGACGGTAGCCACTGAACGTCACGTTCGAGTCACGCAGCAATTGCCTACAGCGAACATTTCATCAGTGCCTCCATCTTCTCTCCAGGAGCTCCTCGTTTGCGTACATGCGGATGAGGTTGCCGATGGTGTGGTCTTCGCGCAGGATGGTGAACTTGCCGGCGTTGGGGATCTTGGTGTCCTTCTCGTACGTCACCTTCTGCGCGCCCTCGGGCAGCAAGTACGAGTCGCTTCGGTTCGGCGCGTTCATTTTCACCCACGATGAGAGCAAATGGAGCCCGCTTCCAGCCAATTATACCCCGAGGGGGTACTATACAAAACGTACGTACTGTCCTCCCTCTGTTAACTGATTCCCTCGATTGGACGATTGACTTGTCACTATTACTGTCGAAAAAGCCTCAGGATAGTGACCATCTGAGTTTTTCCCGTCACATGTCGCAGGTTTCAACCGCAATGCCTCTGCGAAGAGCTCAGTTCCTCATTCGATGGAGAGTCTGCAGGCTGCACTCAAGGAGCAAGCCATTGCGGCGCTGCAGGGCGCGGTGCGCTCGCTCACAGCGACGGAAGGCCCGCCGAACAAGGTGCTGATCGCCGTGGACGAGTCGGACCACGTCATTCTCGAAGTACTGGCGTATGGCGGCGGGGGCAAGCTCATCTTTGACGAACTCAATGTCACACGCCTCGTGTCCGTCAACTCGACGGGGATGGATCCCGCCACGGTGCGGAATCAGATCGGATTGCCCAAGGTGCTGAGCTCTAGTGGTCCCGTGGCGTGGCCTGCGCATCATGTTGTGTTTGTTCTGCCGCCGTCGGCAGCTGTCGCGACATTCTTGGCGCGAAGCTTGCTGCCGGTGATTGAACGCATGGGGGATGCAGATACACTCCCGTGTAGCGTGCTGTGGCTGCCCGCCGCGACGCCTGAGTGTACGTTCGAGATGGAGCGCGTGGGGCTCGCGGGCACCATCCAACAAGCGAATCTCCCGTTGGGGTTGATCCCGGTAGATCGTAATATCGCCGCACTGTGTCACGACAGTGTCTTCGCTGACCTCTACGTGCGTGGTGACGAGCATGCGCTGTCGGAAGTTGTCAAGAGCGTGTTGGCTATCGAGCAGCACAGTGCGTCGTCGGGCGTGGCGATTCCAGAAATCACCTGTCATGGAGCCTTTGCCGAGCGCGTCAAGGCCATGCTCGACATGGCGCATCGGATGCAGCGTCAACGCCGCTCAACTGGTGGCTCGGGTAACGCCTTCTTCCGCCGTCTTATCATGATCGATCGTATGGAAGACCCTCTGTCGATGCTGCTCACCCCAATGACGTATGAAGGCTTGCTAGACGGCCTCATTGGCCTAAATCACGGCGTTGTGAGCTTCGAACGCGTCAAGGCTGATGACGAGAGCAGCGCTAGCAACTCGTCCGAGACAGAGACAGTCAAGGTCATTATGAACCATCTCGATCAGCTCTTTGAAGACATGCGCGACGTCAACATTAACCACCTCATTTCACATCGTCTTGCGCAAACCGCCCAGCAACTCGTCTCTGAATCTCGGCTCAACGTCAAAGCACAACCAGAGACAACGTCGAATCGAACCACCGTCAGCAGTCCTCGCTCCAGCCGCGCAGCACTGGACGAAGTCAAAGCTCTGCTTAAGAAGGTGCCACATCTGGTCAAACAGAAGCGATCGCTGGGCAACCATCTCACGCTCGTCCAGCAGATCCAGCAACGTAGTCAAGACCACGCACTCCGCAGCTGTGTGGAGACAGAGATGGCCATCCTCAGCACAGGAATGAAGCGCGGGATCCGCTTGCCCTCGTCCAGTTCTGTCGCCAAGGGTGTCGATCGCTTCCTAGAAGAAGCGTTGCTTCGTGATCCGCCACTACTTGGGCTCTACGACATGCTCAAGCTACTTTGCTTGCAGTCACTTGCATCGGGCGGACTCAAGGAGGACAAGCTTCAGTGGTACCGTCGCCAACTCTGCCACACGTACGGCCACCAAGTGCTTCCGTTGCTCGTTCAGCTCGAGAAACTCGAACTACTTTCAACCAAGAACACACTTGACTATCCACGTCGACGTGGCGACCTCGCTCTTTTACGAGCTGTTGTGGACGATGAGGGTGAGGAAGTGAGTGACCAGAACGCCAAGGATATCCATTTCATGTTCCCATACACAGGCTACGCGCCAATGAGTGTGCGTCTCGTGCAGCGAACTCTTGGTATCAAGTTCAAAGGACCAAAGGACATATTTGGCTTGGGCGGTGCGGCAGCATCGGCGTCCTCTGGGGGCTCGCCAAGTCGACCGAAAGGATCCCCAAGTGCTGCCAAGACGCCTGTGCTAGTGTATTATATCGGTGGGGTGACGGTTGCAGAGCTTGCAGCGTATCGCTTCTTGAACGCGACGCAAGGCGAGTTCGAGTTTTTCGTTGCGACCACCAGTGTCTGCAACGGCAGTCGCCTCTTGCGTGCCATTTAAAAAGTAAATAGAGATGTGTATGGCTGCATTTTTGGTTTGCTGCCTCGCGTACAGAGACCTCTTAGAGCTCTGAAGCTGCAGTCGATGCATCTTGTTCACGAGGGTCGCGTTCGCTTGTGCTCGATCCTTGTCAAAGAAGATCGGGTTAATGCTCGAATGTCACCAGCTCTCTTGCTACTAGAACGAGATCTCAAGCGACAGCAGTCCATGATGCATCTCTTGTGGTCCGTCCATTGACGTAATGGGAGATTTCGACCAAGCAACGTTCGAACCGACAAGGAAAACAATGAACTGAATTCTGCATTTGAGTTGTACATCCTCCTACCAAACGGAGTACTGCTAGAACTCTGAGGCGAGAGCCGACTGACTCGGCACCAAGCTTAGGATCTGCCTACCGGTCTCCAACATCTTGGCTAACGTGATGGGTACAGGGGACGCTTTCCAAGTCTCGGGGATCTTCTCTTTGAGTAGGAACGTCCGCGCGTGGTCAACTGAGATGGTCTCCTTGTAGTAGTCCCCGAACGCGAGGACGACCAGCGCAGACTCAGCGTACGCGATGGCTTGCTGCCTCGAGCCAAACACGTACTGAGGATTGGTCTTGGCGGATTCATTCTCGCGATCGCGACGCAAGGACGCGAGACACTTCTTGGTGATTCGCTGAGTCGTTGGGTCTTCCCTCGCTAGGATCTTTTTCACCAGTGTTGCGTTCACCACCGCTGGGTCGTACCCAAAGTAGAGATCGTCGTGAACTAAGGAAGCGTCGTGTTCAACGAAGTTGTGGACGCTGAGGTCGGCCAGGGTGAGTGTCGGCGGCAGCCGTCCGACAAAAGACTGACCGAGTGTTTCGTCCACATTGTACACGTCCATCACGGCCTTCTTCAAGATCGCAGGCGTCAGATTCTTCCCGTTGCGTGGTAGATATCCGTGGTTCGCAAGCGCATTCAAGGCCGGGCACGGACTGCGGTGGTATGCCGCCACGTTATTTGTTGGGGATCCAGAAACAACTTGGTCGGACGGGCGAAAATACGGGTGGGCAGTGTCTTCTTGTTCTAGTGCCTCGAACGACAATGGAGGACTTGGACGACAGCGATGAAGCAGGCCAAGACGGCACTGGCGATGGCCATGACGCGTAGCCAGTGAGAAGAAGGAATCGTGCGCATGGCGAGAGTTGACGATGGAGAATGCGAACGGAGCTCGGTCGATTTACCAATGTCACTAGTTCTTCAGCGCGTGGCGCAAGGCCTCAAGCGACGCCGTCCCTTAGGGCACCACGACGATTTAGTGCGTCAATTGGGGACAATCTGTCTCCATCCGTTTGCCACACAAGCGCGCAAACATGCTGAGCACACAATTCGCCCTAGACATATTTCGACAAAGCATAGACATATATGGTGTTGAGCGGCTCTTATGCAGCGATATTTAGCGGGAAGGCAGCTACCCAAGTGCCCGAGGCCACGCTCCCTAACCACCGTCAATAGGCAGACGCCATCGTCCATGGATACAGCGACATGGCCTTAATCTGAGCAGCTACATACAGCGCCTTGGACGTCGTGATCGGCACGGGCGATCGTTCCCAGTTGTCAGGGATCTTCTCATCGAGCAAGAAGGACCGCGCGTGGTCGACAGAGATGCTTTCTTCGTGGTAGTCGCCCATCGCAAGGAGGAATGCTGCGGCTTCAGCATACGCAGCCGCCTGACGCTTCAAGCCAAAGTCGTACTTGGGGTCGGTCTTGGCGCACTCATTCTCCCGGTCGCGACGAAAGTGGGCGATAACCTTCTTTGTGATGCGCTGTGCCTTTGGATCCGCACGCGCCAGCAAGGTGTCCACCAACGTCGAGTTCACTTGCGAAGGATCGTGGCCAAAGAACACGTCGTCGTGCACCATAGAGGCGTCATGCTCGATGAAATTGTGCTCACTGAGGTCGGCCAGCGTCAACGTCGGTGGCAACTTGGACGACAACGTCTCGGCCAGCGATTCATCCAGATGAAACACATCGATAATAGCTTTCTTGATGAGCGCGGGGGTCAGATTCTTCCCATCGCGAGGCAAATACCCGTGATTCGCGAGCGAGTTCAAGCACGGACACGGACTGCGATGATACGCCGCCGCATTGTTCGTTGGGAACCCCGAGACGGCATCCCCTGACGGACGAAAGTACGAGTGATCGGCGTCTCGTTCAAGAGATTCGAGTCGCAACACGGTCTGTGGCGTCATCAAACGGAAGCGAGGCGTCATCGCCACAGCCAGCGGCTGGAGCAGACAGCTCACTACGAGCGTCATGAAGCCAATGAGGAACTGCACGCGCAGCGCGCGCGTGGAGAGAGTGCGCATGACGACGAGCTCTTCCTTCTTCCTTGGTCGGTGGTCGTTTCCCATAGAGATCTCCAGAGAAGCTTTTGACCATCATTCCCGACATTGACGTCATCTGATTGGTCCGCGGTTTATCGGATCCCTTGGAGAAAACCGGTATTCGACTGGTTGACTTTTATATCGGTAAACATACCGGTAGCCATCAAGACAAGTGTAGCCATGTTGGGGTCTCACACAGATCTATTGCGTCAACACTCCACCTAGATACAACTGATGCCTGCTTGGCCTCGTCGCCTGCGCTGCTTATACGACTTCTTACAGCTTGCGCTCGATGAGCTTGGCGGCGCCGTAGCCGATGGCGCCGACGACCGCGGCGGTCGTGAGCTTGATGCTCAATGGCACGCTGAATGGCGGCACGGCTGGCACGGCAATGTTGCCAGGGTCTTCGTACAATGGCGTCTTGGCGTGCTTTGGGTCGCGCACGATCGCAGCGGCACGACGGCCGGAGACGAAACCGTCTTCGTGGAAACCACGACCGAGCCACGCGCCCGAGAGCGTGATGCCTTCTTCCTTGAGGATCTCGTCCTGAGGAATGCAATCGGCGAGCAAACGAGGGTGGTCCCATCGGAACGACGAGATCGTGAGCTCCTTGGCTGGCTTCTTGCCGGCAAAGTCGTGCGATGTGATGGTCACAAACACATCCTTCTTGCTCTTGAGACGCTGGATACGGTTCATCCAGTAGGTCAAGATGTACTCGTCCGTCTTGGTGATGAGCACGTTCCACGAGCTCCAGACCTTGCTGTCCGGTGGCAAAAACGATGGGTCACGGTGCACGTACATCATGCTCTTGTGGTAGTGGTACTTCATGAGCGACTTGACACCTTCCTCGCTCCACGGGATCATCGACGCCGACTCGTCGGCGTGCGTGGCAAGTACGACGTGGTCGCACTCAATACGCTCACCCGTGCTCAAGATCACTGCCTTACCGCCCTTCTCAACGGTCTTGACTTCGGCGTTGTAACGCACCGTGCCGTTGTGCTCCGTGAAGAACTTGAGGAACGGCTCAATGTACGCCGAACCAATGTACCACCACTGGTGACGAGGGCGGTCCGTGCGACGGCCGAGGGCACCGAGAATGACCTGCCACAATGGGATGTAGAGCGAGTTCGAGTGCGTCTTGAGGCAGCGCAAGAACTGCGTCGCAGGGAGATCAAGCACATCGTGCTTTGGGATCGTCCAGAGGATGGCACAGAAAGCGAGGAAGTAGTGACGGAAGAACTCTGGCGAGTACTGACCCAACTTGGACCATTCACGCGTGGTCAAACCCGACTTGACTGGCATGTTCATCAACTCCCACGTAAAGTGGTAGATGTCGACCAAAATACGCCAGATACGACGGTCAAAGAGACCACCAATGCCCTTGAATGGACGACGCGACGAGAACTGCACATCACCCTCGATCTCGGACGTGACCGTGAGACTCATTGGAATACGCTTCTTGGTCGTGCCATCCGCTTCCGTGATACCAAACGACTTGAACCAGTCCTTGATGTTTGGGTTCGAGTCGCCAAACATCATGAAACCAATATCAACCATCTCATTGTCGATCTCCATGTCGTACGTGTGGCCACCGAGACGGTCGTTCTTCTCCAAGAGCACGACCTCATGGCCATCCTTCACAAGGTGGTACGCCGCGGACGTACCGCCAATGCCTGAGCCAACAACGACGACCTTCATCTTCCTCCCTTTGCTTGCGAGTCGATCGCGAAATGCCCTCGAACCGGTCACTTGGCAGCCATGCAACTCATGAGGAGCTCCCTTCAGTACCCGATATTCAGCCAATCAGAGCGAACGTCCCTCATCCAGCAACTCTCCTTGGCTATGGAACCGAACGTGTCTTTGCAAATAGGGAACGTGGTGGGTGGTCCTGATTCGCTGATCGCAGCGGGATGGACGCTCAAGACGATGTCGTGAGGTGAAACGGTCACGCCCATACACACGCACGACAGAAGCGCGTTGTTGCAGTCGACCGCCCGCACTGCCGCGTGTGTGACACGAACTTGAAACGAGTTGCTCCTTGCGGGGGTCTTCGAAATGATACGCAAGTGTACACGTGCCACCGTCGCGCAACACTCGAAACACGTTGACGACGTCATGTGTCAAAACATCGTAGAAGGAACCACAATATTTCCAAAACTGGACATAAATCTCGTTCGGAGAGAACGTTCCAGAATGTTGGTCGTACGTCGAAACCTCTCATATCGTATCAGCTGGGAGTGCAATCGACGGCAACACAGCCAATTACTCTATCAAAGTTACTGTATCAACCAATTACTCACTAGAAGTGATACTTGTTGCCTTTGCTCCCAGTTGCCGGATCGGACTTGAAGACGCATCATTTGGCTTCCATCCACGTCGGAAGAACGTCTCGATGGAAGCGTCGGCAAGCCACGGCTCGATGGAGAACCACACGCACTCAACACCCGAGACACACGTGTCAATGGACGCGCCTGCGACTGGCTCAACCGCAGAGGCGCAGGCGACGTCGCAGACCAACGTTCCATCGGCTTCGCCAACGACGAACCAAGGGCAAGCAAGTGAAGAAGCAGCCGTGGATGCACAGGACGATGGTGACGATACGACGGTGCTTGTGAATCTCAAGTTTATCCATCGCGAGCGCGTCTCGTTGCGATGTGATCCGTCGATCCTCATTGCCAACTTAAAGGAGCGAGTGCGGACCGCGTATCGAGAAGCTGAGCAGGTGGACGAGCAGAATGCTGCGAATGCGCAGACGTCTGTGGATGATTCGCATACCCTTCGCTTAATTTACAAGGGAAGAGCTTTGAAGGACGACCACACGCTCGCTTCGTACAACTTTATCAACGAAGACACGATTCACGCTGTGTTCACTCGACCATCGACCCCGCCAGTCGCTGGTGCGACACCTCCGCCATCCGAGACAAACAGTACGAGCCACCAGCCGTTCACTGTCCAAAGTGCAACGACACGTGACCTGGGCAATGGGATGACATTTGGTCGAATCGTCATTGACACCAGCTCAGACGCCCCAGATATCGGCAATTTAATGCAATCGATCTTCAGCCGGGCAATCAATCCAAATGCCCCACCAATTGTTTTTGCGGGGCAGGACCAGCCAACAGCTGCAGCAGCCACCCCAGCTACATCTAGCTCGACAGGCTCAACGACGAGTGCCAGTGCAACGTCAACGTCAACTTCCGCTCCAGCTACCTTAACGGCTACCACTAGCTCTGCCACGTCATCGAGCTCAATTCCGGACACTTGGATGGGTAGTACAACCCCTTCTTCTCAGTCTGTCCCGACGCCACCACGTCAAAGTGTCGTTACACTGCTCAACCAAGCTTCCAGCATCCGACGTTCGATTCCGGCACTTGAGCTCAACCCGCTTTCTCGACCACCAGAGCTATCTCTTGAGATGTACAACATGGGGAACGCCTTGCGCGAAGCAGGCGACACGTACTTGGCCATGCATCGGCAGCTCCAGTTCATTTCCCAGAGATTTCTTCGTGAAAACAGTTTGACTTCGACAGAGCGCATCTTACTTCGCTCGCGAGTGCGAGAGCTATTGCCTGTGCTCAAACAAATCAGTAGCATGTCGACTACAATCGCTCAGGAGCTTGCGCAAAACGAGTATGGCCCTATCGAGCTTCGACTGTTTGGCAATCAGCCAAGTTCGAGTACGACGCAGGCGGCAGCTCCTCCGCCAACCAGTATTCCTGCTCAGAATGATCCCGCCAACCAGCCACAAGGACCAGCATGGCTATCAAATGCGGCACAAGTTCTTACAGGCGTTGCCTCAATGGCATCGAATTCTCGCAGCCAAGAAGGAACACCTGCGCCTTCGAGCGGCTCTTTATCTGATGTTTTGAATGCGTTTTCATCCTTGTTGGGTGGGCCACCTCCAAGCTCGGCAACCCAAGTACCGACACCAAGTACGCCAGTCAGTGCTGTTCATCGTGCTGAGACCAGTATCCCACCTGCATCCACCAGTGCTTCAGAAAATGGTGCACGTCGCTCTGAGATGAGCGTCTCAATTGATCCATTGCGAACCATATTGGAGAACGTAAGTTGTGCTGTGCGATATGAGCATCCTACGTCCATGCTAACAATTATCCATGCTACGTAGACCGTACAAGAATCCGAGCGAGTGGAGACAATGTCTACGGATGAACTCCTTGCTACTCTGCATCGTCAGGCTGTGAGTGCGATCTCGGCTGTTGTTCGAGGGCCAAGACGAGCTGATTATGTGGAAGCAGCTGGGAGGGAGGTTGAGCGTGCTGTGGTAAGTTATGAGTATGCTTGGGAAACCATGTTGGTGTAACTAAATATTGGTGTAATGGTTATAGCGACAAGCATTAACGCAGAACGGAATAGCGTACGCGGAGGACAAGTTCCGACGCAGCTATCTCAATTCTGTGTTTGAAAACCTTCTTGATCTGACAGCTCTCCCTCAGTCAGAATCCGATGACGGGGCTAGGAAACTGAGGTAAGTCACCTGATGCTCTCGACTCTCGGCGTGATGACTTACAGACCCTTCTCGCTTGCAGATTACTGTTGCGACGGGTTTGCTCAATGCTGCAAACGGAGTTTGCAGAGCTGACAAGTCGCGACCAAGCAGTCCAACTATTGCAAGCAACAATCGACCATTTGATGGTACAACTTCCACCTGGAGGCGAGGTACTTACACGCCGTGCGAAAGAGGCGATGTCCTCTTATCTCTCTGCGTGATCACACAACCATAACGGTACGATTTTGTCGATTGTGAAGCTATCAGTGAAGTACCATACACGAATACATTACCAATCGATACGAGAGCACTGTTGTACGTATATCCCTGCAACTCGTCAGTCCTTCAGAGAAGTGCAAAATCTGCTACAAGAGAGAGATGGTCGCTTGAATGCGACGCCGTCGGGAGTACTTTAGCCTTGAACAACTGACCAGCAGGAGCCATCTCTACCACGCCATGGCAGTGCAGCGAGTCGGTCGTGAACCAAACGTAGTCCACT
The DNA here is from genome assembly GCA_020085045.1 of Pythium oligandrum. Lineage (NCBI taxonomy): Eukaryota > Oomycota > Peronosporomycetes > Pythiales > Pythiaceae > Pythium > Pythium oligandrum. The sequence continues at coordinate 679,317 of JAHRIK010000018.1, forward strand.
GTGCATTTCGTTCCTTCGTGGAAGGTCGTGAACTTGGGCTCTCCAGTACAACGGTCATTCGGCATTTGAGCGTAAGCACTTGCAAGGGGCAACTACACACGATTTGTGAGATGATCATCACTGCCGAAGTTTTAATGACGGAACTCACCGAGTGGTTCACGACAGTGTCTTTTGGAAAGTGACGATGATATGTTCGCTGAGCTCGGTCCGACTGAAAGCGCCCCCATGCAGTTCCGTGGCCGTGATGGCGAGCTGAATCGTGCTCGACTGCATGATGCCCTCGCTAAAGAAAACATCCAGTCAGATGGTTTGGTTTGGAAATCGCATATTGAATGATCTTCTCACCTTTTGATGGTACTCCATGTTTTGCCCGGAAAGAAGATGCTTGGACAGCCCCGAGACGTCAAGCTCCCCACGGCTCAAGAACTCATACAGCGGACTGTGCGGAGCCAAGTTAAAATCCCCACAGACCAGAACCGGCAGCGGGGACGACGGTGTCAGAACGTGTTCCCCGTCTCGGAGCTCATGGAGTGAAGTTAGCAGTCGCTGCAGCTGTGCCAGTTTCACATCTCCACGCTGTCAAACAGTGTCACGTGGTTAGAAGCCCCTCCGCGACAAGCTTGGATGGTACAACATACCCCAGGGTTGAAAAGCAGGTGGGTGTTGGCGACAACAAAGCGCTGCGGCTCGGCTCCATCTCCGCGCCAGTCCACAACGGCTTGGAGTGCGATGTTGTGTCGATCGAGCAGCGGATGTCCTGGAACACGGTACTCAAGCGGCACCGATGCAACAATATCAAAGTTCTTTGAGTGGATGAAGATGGCGCACCCATCGTGCGTGTCCTCGCCAGTCCTACATGCACAATAAAATGATGAGTGCGATTCGCGGATTGAGTGAACGGATCAAACCCACCGTTTCTTGAAGACACCCTTGTATCCGGCCTGGACGTTGGCATCACCAACCGTGAGCCACAAACGACATATCATTGGGTGGTTCCCACTCACCTTCTTCAGCTCGGGCTCGAAAAAGTCTTCATAGTGATCGACTTCTTGCAAGCAAATGATGTCAGCGCGCCACGTGCGAATCTCACGGAGCAGACCTCGACAGCGATGCGCCCAATCGTACTTCCACGGCTCCTCTGCATCCGGAATGGTATCCCGCAGCGCAATGTAGTCTGTATCCAACACAAACCTCCAGCATTAGGCCCAACTGTCTTGTATACGTGTAGGGAGTTCCTCACCCGCGAGTACATTGAATGAGAGCACGCGGAAGGTCTTGGCGACTGTCGGGACATCACTATCCGCAGCTACTCGACGCGGCGGATATAACGTCCACTTGCGCACAAAGCCCTGCGTCCGCCGACGCTTTGTGTTGCCTCTGGCGTCGCGTCCACCGCGAGCCGCCTTGTGCTCCATCGTCGTCATGTGCAATTCCACTCACAGGCATCAACTGGTGGGTACAGCTATCTTTTTACACAGGTTTCACAGTACCAACCATCGATCGTATTATACAGGTAGTATAGTATACTCTTGATTGTGTTCTGATTGGCTAGAACTAGAACTGAGTCAACAACTGAGTCTGAGTCTGAAACGACGCAACCCAGCGATCTTCGCGAGCAGACGACGATCGCGGAGAACAAGACGATGATGGGGACCCAAGAGCTCCTTCTTCTTCTCTCTCTCTCTCTCTTGCGACTTGCGGCCGCTGCGTCTCCTTCCTTCCGCGCCATGCAGCCAACGCTCTGGCGCGCAGAGTGAATGCGCGCGTGCCAAAAACAGCCGAGACGGGACGGAGAGAAGCCGCTCGAAAGGGAGTCGTGCCGTCGCAAGTCACGTCACATGCTGGACGCGCACACGCGGCGCCGGTTCAGTGCGCTTCGGCAGTCCGCAATCGTCGTCCGCACAGAAAGAACCAGCCAACGATGCTCAGTCGCCGCAACAGCGTCCACGTCTTCACGGACGAGTATCCAGACAAGGACTACAAGCCCACGACGGCGTCGACGCACACGCAGACCAAGTTCTGGCCGGCGTATCTGCCCGTGAATGACGACCGCCTCTTCATCTTTGAACGCAGCAAGAACGCGCAGCTTGTCGTCTACACGGCCAACTACGCCGACAAGGAGAAGCGCCTGCTGGACGACAAATGGCCGCTCGACATCAACTGGCAGAGCTTTGGCTGGACGGCGCAGCCCACGACCAACGGCACGGGCGTCATGGAGCGCAAGCTCGCCTGGGGCTACTCGCACAAGGCCCTGGACGGCTCGAATAATGACCAGGCACTCGTCACCGGCGCGTCGTACGGCTCGCAGTTCCAGGTCACGCTCAATGCGCTCCCGTCGCGAGCCGCGCACCTCTACTTTGACGCCAAGGGCCGGCTTATTCTTCAGACGACCATCAACGAGACGCCCTCGCGGCTCTGGAAGATCTACGTCTGCACCAACAACAGCATGGCCTTCATCCCCAAGGTGCTTTACGTGGATCTCTACGGCACGAGCGTCGAAACGGGCCAGGAGACCTACGAGCGCATCAACGTCTCGGCCTAGACGCCATTCATTCCAACTAGAAGAGCCAGCTACTAGCGCACGTAGAATATAGATACTGTATGATTGCTTTCTCCTACGAAGCCCGACGTCTCTCTTACTGGTTCTTGTCGTACTTCCAGCTCGCCGTCGATCGCGAGGTATCACTAGGACTCAGGCCGTACGCGTCTGCGAGTTCGGCGAGGAACGTGGTCGAGTTATGGATGAACGTACCGCCCAGAAGCACGCGCTGGCCCTGGGCTGCGATCTTCTGGTTCAGCTCGGCGACCTTCATCGCTTCTTCGAACGTCACGCCACCGCAGACAAACACAATGACGTCGCGGACTTTCTTGATGCCCGGCTGCGTCGTGCCGTTCACGATGCCAAACTCCGTGTCCAGCAGATTGCCCTTGAGGATCGTCTCCAAGTGGCGCATGAGTGGGGGCACGTGCTGGGCGTAGACGTTTGGAACACCTTGGACGCCTTGGGTCATCGCTCGCATAAACTTCTTGAGACCACGGTCGCCGTAGAGATCACCCGATCGGACGTTGGCGCCACCGTACTTGATGAACTGATCCACGAGCATCACGCGTTCCAATGGGAGTCCGGCCGACGTGAGAAGGTCTTTGACGAGCTTGATCTGCACCGAGCTGTTGGTTTCGTAGCGCAACACGTAGAGAATCGCGAGACGGAGCTTGTTCAGCGGCTTGATCTGTCCGTTCTTGAGCTTGGCCACGAGGTCCTTGAAGTGTGCGTTATGGTCGTCACCACACGCGAGCTCCTGTTCCAATTGACTCACGTCCATCAGATTGTCCACTTCGACACGACGCGCAAGCTCGCCCATGAGCGTCACGTGCTTGGACACGGCGACCGACTGCGAGCGGAAGGCTGGATAGTTCTCCACAAAGCGCTGCATGTCCTCGATCGACACAATGTTCTCGTGGGTCTGCGTCTTGGCCTGGTATTCATCCACGAGTTTCTTCACCGCCATGCCGAGATCACCAAAGTTGGCATACATTTGCTTCTCGAAGAAGCTGTCGCTCGAGGCTGAGAGGACCAACTCGATCATGTCCTTGCGTACGCCGGGGGCGTTGCGCATGTCCACACGGTTCTCGTTGAGTTCCAAGAGCTCGTGGACCATGGCTTGATACGTCCACTGACTCAAGAGCGGCGTCACGGGGTCGTCTCGACGATCCAAGACGTACAGCAACGGCATGACCTCGGGACGTCGAAAGTCAAAGAGACCGTCCTGTTCCAGCTGCATGCGTGCTGAGACCTCCCGCGCGAGCTTTTCCGCAATCTCCGAGCCTTTCTGGTATCGAATCGCCGGTCGTTTCTTGAGCGACAAGAGCACCGAGAGCAATCCGTCGACGCTCCGACTGAAGAGCTGCGCCGACCGCGCCGTCATGGCTGCACTGCTGCTCGTGACCACACCGGCCGTCGCTGCTGGGGGCACAGCCGCGCCGCCCTTGATACTCATGCCCACGGTGCCGCGGAGGTTCAAGTGGAAGAGCGTGTCGTTCACCGCGAGATAGTCGGCGTAATACTCCTGGATCTGGTGGATCGCCTCCTTCTCATCGGCTTCGGCGAGTCGCTCGAGCAGTTCGACCGAGAGAATGTTGGAAAAGAAGATGTGATACTGGCCAAACTTGGGGTTCTTGAGCTCTTTCTTGAGCAGCTCGACGTTGGCCGCCGTCGGCCGCACGAACACGGCGGCCTTGAGATGCAGCATGGGCTCATGCGCGGCGTCTAATTGCTCCACGAGGAACACTTCGCGCTGCAGGATATGCGACTGCGACATGACCATACTGATGATCGTGGTCGTCTCGGCGTCCAGGAGCAGCGCCTTCATGCCCTCCAAGTGCGGGTCATTGATGATCTTTTCCAGATAGTGCTTGATGCCCACGAGTACGTCCATGGTGAGCAGCTAGACCCAGGAAGACCGGCGCGGAGCGAGATAACGAGCGATGGCGCGAGTGGTTCCCACCCACCCCCTTGGTCCTGAGTTGAGTTGTTCCTTCCGTTTTTAGCGTCGATTCGGTAAAACCTCGTTAATTTGATATTTCCACTTTTCTACCGGTCCTTTCTAGACAGGGTATGATATGGCAAAGGTTGCATAAGTTCGACATGGGAATGGTCGACCGCACTTAGTATGGACAATGACCTTTGAAAACGTATTTTCTGTTCGTGATAGTTTAGATAATATACAAGGGTATGTGTTTTGATGGGAAGATCTTTGTTACTAAGTACGCATCCACTAAGTGCGGTTTGCAGTGGGGGGAGAACAGCGTTCGGTCGGATACGCTTTCGGCGCAAAGGGAAACCAGCAAGTGCGGAGAAGTCGATCGCTTTCGACGCCTTCTACGTGACGACCCGCGAAGACAAGCGACATGACGGTGGCTGTGAGCAGTTCAGGTGTGTCTATGCTGTCGAACGAGGCCTCACGCGTCGTCCACCGACGTACGGACGGCGAGAAAATGGCTCTTTTCCTAACGGCTTCGTGTGTTGAACCCGACAGCCGCAGGCATCTTGGCGCTCTTGGAAGAAGACGACCACACGCTCAAGGTGCGCAAGTGTACTAAACAGGTCCATAGGCCAAGGTGGAGACTGATTGGCTGTGTGTGAGCAGGCCCATGCGCTTCAGAAGCTCAACCAGGTCGTGGATGCGTACTGGGCGGAGATCGCCGACGCCATTCCATTGATCGAGAGTCTCTCGGATGACGACCAGTTCCCACACCGCGAGCTGGCTGCGTCCATCGCCTCCAAGGTACGCTACACGGCGATTTTTGGCAGGTTGGCTCGCTTTCGTTGACGTCCAGATTGGTACATTTCGTAGTGTTTCTTCCACTTGGAAGAATACGGCGACGCCCTGCGTCTCGCGCTCGGTGCCGGCAAGTTCTTTGATGTGAACATCAAGTCGCAGTACACGGACACGATCATCGGTGCGTTCTAAAGGACTTTGCGCGGATTGCCATGGGGAGCTCATGTCGTTCTTGCTTGTTCGTTGTGCTACGCAGCGACGTGCATTGACGAGTACATTGCCATTCGTTCCAAGGAAGACGAAGAGGCTGAGAAGCAGCTGGACCCACGCCTGACGGCCGTTGTCGAGCGCATGTTCGAGCGATGCTATGCTACGGGCGAGTTCAAGCAGGCTATTGGTATTGCTCTCGAGGCGCGTCGTCTGGACCAGGTCGAGGCGTGCATCACGCGCGCGTCGGATGTTGCCGCTATGCTCTCGTACTGCTTTGAGATCTGTCGCACGGTTGTTTCGCACCGTGACTTCCGGCTGAAGGTCTTTGAAGTGATGGTCAAGATCTACCGTACGCACGCGACTCGTGACTACTCGGGCGTGTGCCAGTGCTTGCAGATGCTCGACAACCACGCCGAAGTGACCAAGATCCTCGAGCATCTCATCCGATCGAGCAACGAAGACTCGCTCATTGCGTACCAAGTCGCATTCGACCTCGCGGAAAACGAGAACCAGAAGTTCTTGCTGAACATTTACCACTCGCTCCCATCGCCACCAAAGCCTGAGCCAGTTGCTCCTGCTGAGGGCTCGGCGGATGGTGCTACCGCTGCTGTGGCTCCTGCTAGCTCAGTGCCTACCACCGTCGTCTCACCACCTCCAGTTCCTGCTGGCGCCTCGGCTGACTACTGGGAAAAGCTCGACCGCTTGAAGTTGATTCTTTCGGGCGAGTTCCTTGTGGACTTGACGCTCGACTTCTTGCACCGCAGCAGCGACTCAGACCCTCTCTTGATGAAGACGATCAAGACGGCGGTGGAAAACCGAAACTCGGTCTTGCATCACTCGGCTGTTGTCGCGCACGCCTACTTGAACGCGGGTACCACCAACGACACGTTCCTCCGTGAGAACTTGGAATGGCTCGGCAAGGCGACCAACTGGGCCAAGTTCACTGCCACTGCGAGTCTCGGTGTTGTGCACAAGGGCCACGTTCGCGAAAGCATGAACCTTCTTGCGCCTTACCTCCCACAGGGTGGTGTCTCGCCATCGCCATACTCGGAGGGTGGTGCTTTGTACGCTATGGGTCTCATCCATGCCAACAAGGGTTTTACCGGCCAGTCGAGCAAGACGACGATGGAATACCTTCGCAACGCTCTACGCAACTCCGGTGCTGATGAGACCGTGCAGCATGGTGCTTGTCTGGGCATCGGTCTCTGCGGTCTCGCTTCCCACAACTACGAGATCTACGAAGAGCTCAAGAACGTCATGTTCACGGATTCGGCTGTTGCTGGTGAGGGTGCCGGTCTTGCAATCGGTCTCGTGCTCTTGGGCGCCGGTGGCGAGCATCGCAATGGCGAGATTCTCACTGACTTGCTCGCGTACGCACACGATACCAAGCACGAGAAGATTATTCGTGGTGCGATGATGGGTATTGCTCTTATGATGTACGAACGTGAAGAGCAGGCTGATGCGATCATCGAGCAGCTCATTCGTGACAAGGACCCATTGATTCGTTACGGTGGTATCTACGCTACGGCTATGGCGTACGTTGGCACGTCGAACAACAGTGCTGTTCGTCGATTGCTGCATGTGGCTGTCAGCGATGTCTCGGACGATGTGCGTCGTGCGGCAGTGACCTGCTTGGGTTTTGTGTTGTTTCGTACTCCAGTGCAGGTGCCAAAGCTTGTCTCTTTGCTATCGGAAAGTTTCAACCCACACGTGCGATATGGTGCGTGTCTTGCTGTTGGTATCGCGTGCGCTGGTACCGCCAAGAACGAAGCGATCCAGTTGCTCGAGCCATTGCTCGACGATCCAGTGGACTATGTTCGCCAGGGTGCCTTGATGGCCCTCGCCATGGTGTTGATGCAGGAATCGGAAGGCCGCAACTCCAAGGTGACGGAGATCCGCGCTAAGATCCTTAAGCTTATCACGGACAAGCATGTGACGACCATGACCAAGGTAACGTTTCTTGGCAAGTGTTGAGAACCTTGGAGGATACCGACTAACCCTTGTTTGTGTTTGTAGATGGGCGCTATTCTTGCTCAGGGTATCTTGGACGCTGGTGGTCGTAACATGGTCATCTCCTTGCAGTCGCAGATGGGGTATGTGTGACTGTATTGGAGCCCGTTACTGTTTGCGTCACTAACAATTTGTGCTGCGATTTAGCTTCACAAAGATGGCCTCGGTTGTTGGTCTCGCCGTATGGGCCCAGCATTGGTTCTGGTACCCACTTTTCCACTTCTTGGAGCTGTCTTTCCAGCCAACATACAGCGTGGGCTTGAACAAGGACTTGAAGCTGCCACAGAACTACTCGCTCCAGTGCAATGCCAAGAAGTCGATGTTCGCTACGCCTAAGCGCATGGAAGAGAAGAAGGAGGAGAAGAAGGAGATGGTTGCGACTGCTGTGCTGTCGACTACGGCTAAGGCAAGAGCGCGTCAGGCCAAGCAGGACGCCAAGGAGAAGAAGACTGATGTGAAGAAGGAGGAAGAATCCAAGACGGACGATGCTGCCAAGGAGGAGAAGCAGGACACTGAGGCTATGGATGTGGACTCCGAGGGTGCAGCCGGCGCTGACGACAAGAAGAAGGCTGCCAAGGAGCCTACCACGCACACTGTCAAGTCGCCTGCGCGTGTGACGCTCGCACAGGAGCAGTACATGGCATTTGACGTGAAGCAGCGATACGTGCCGGTGATGTACCCAAACCAGCGCGCAGCTGGTGTGATTGTATTGCGTGATACCACTCCTGGTGAGGCCGAAGAAGTTGAAGCGATCAAGGCACCTGCTGCTGCTGGCGCAGAAGACGAAGCTGACCCACCAGAGCCATTCGAGTGGACACCACCGCAGTAAGTCGCATTTACATATAACGCCCGTAGTACGTAGCTCCATTGTGTGCGTTATCGGATTCAATGCGCAAACAAATTGGAACGCCAAACAAATCTTGCACTCATTCACACCAGTTGAGCCTCGTGGATCAGACCGGAGTCCGGTCTGATCCACGAGGCTCAATGGATTGGCCAAATTGAATTGGAACTCACAATTGATTGGCTAGGACTAAACGTATCCGTTGATGGGTGCACGGCGGCCGGAGATGGGCGACACTATGTGAGCTTTCGTCGCCATCTGAGTTCATTTCGCCTTTCGCCTGCCTCAGCAAACACCACTGCGTCGGCGGAAAAGATGGCGCTTGCCGCTCAGACTGAGCTCATGGATCTGGATACCCCATACGAGGCGTCACGCGAGCAGCTTCTCAGCCATGATGACAAGCATAAAGCGGTGACTGGTCCGACTCACGGCCGTCCACTGCCTCAACGCTTGTTCGTTTGTCTCCGTCCTGGTTGGTTCTCGTATATGAAGCAGTTCGCGACACTACAGGAAGCTTCCGGTGCATTTGGTGATATCGGCCTCTTCTTGCCTCTGCTCACAGCTCTCTCGGTCGGTCGCGTGAATGGTAAGCCCCAGATCGAGTTCGGCCCCGCACTCTTTTTCGCTGGTATCTTCACAGCTAGTCTCTCGACGTACTTTAGCATTCCAATCCCTGTTCAGCCTATGAAGACCGTGGCAGCTGTTGCAATTTCGGAGAAGTATCCAAACGAGCAGATTCTCGCGGCAGGCATCATCTCTGGCGCGGTGGTCTTCTTTCTCGCAGCTACTAACCTCATCACGTTCGTGACCAAGTGGATTCCGATTGCAGTCGTTCGTGGTGTCCAATTGGGCGTTGGCCTCAGCATGATGATGAGTGGATTCAAGTCGGCCTACGTCTCCAAGCTCGCCCTGACAGCAGCGACGGCTACTTCACCATTCAAGGCCAAATCTCATTCGGGAATCGTGTGGTGGGGCGTCGACAGTGTCTTTGTGTCGTTCGTCCTCGGTGCGCTTTGCGTCATCTTTCTCAACAGCCGCAAAGTGCCCGTGGCGTTGCTGCTTTTCCTTTATGGCATGATCATCGCCATCTACCAGTACTATACGCTTCGAGACGAGTACAATTTGCCAAGCCTCACAATTGGTCCGGACTTTGTCGCCCCAGTCGTTCCATCAGCCCACGACTTCAAACAGGCGTTCATTTACCTTTTTCTTCCGCAGATTCCTGTCACTCTGCTCAATAGCGTCATCGCCGTCGAGAAGCTTGCAACTGATCTCTTCCCCAAGCATCATGAGCCTGCCGGTGTGCGTCGTATCTGCTTTTCGATCGCTGGTGGCAACCTCCTCTTCTCGTGGTTCGGCATGCTCCCAGTGTGTCATGGCGCGGGAGGCCTTGCATCGCAGTACACCTTTGGCGCCCGTAGCAGTCTCTCTATGATCTTTCTCGGCTGCTTCAAGATGTTCTTCGCCTTGCTCTTCGGTTCTTCGTGCGTCGTCTTGCTGCAGACGGGCATGTTCCCGCAGTCCGTCCTCGGTGTCATGCTCGTCTTTAGTGGTCTCAGTCTCGCGGCTGTCGGTCTCAAGATCGACAACACCGACCAGCACGAAACGCTGCTGCTGCTGCTCACTGCTGCTGGCTGTCTAGGTCTCAACACAGGCGCTGGCTTCCTCATCGGCTTCGTCACCTACCTCGTCCTGCGCGTGCTGCGTCATTACCATTGGGAGTAAGTGAGCTCTTCAAGTTGATACGTAGTACTGTACACCACCTCAATACACGACTGTCTCGTCTGTGCTTAGAAACGTGTTCGTCGACTAACGCCTCTATCGTTTCTAAGTCGCTGGAAGGTCGTCAGAAGGTGACGCGAAGGTAACATATCCTGCTTGGTTTTTGTCAAGTCCCACCGTCGACATTCCAGGAAACCAACGGCGTCAAGCGCGCCGATCCACTCGCTGTCTCTCGCCGTCACGCGCTCGTGACACGCACGCGAGCCTCATCGCGCCGCACGCAGCTAGTCCATCATCAAGTGCGTGTGCTCGCGCATCGACTCGTGGCGCTCGCGTCCCTCAACGCGCTCTAAAGATGGCGCAACGGCCGCGCGAAGCACCGTCGGCCAAGTCGGTTCAAGCCAGTCAACCGCGCAGCAACTGGACGACGGAAGGCAAGCAACTGCAGAGCATCTACGACACGTACGCGGAGAACATCCACGCCATCTCCATCCGCGCCGATAGCAATTCGTCCTTGAGTGGGTACGGCACACTCACGGGCCAAGGCACGCGACGCTCACGCAACAGCATGTCGTGGCGCCTGTCGTCGTGGCAGACGGGATTCCACCTCGTCTCCTTCATGGCGGGCTCGGGACTCGTGTTCATGCCGTTCGCGCTCGTGGAAATGGACTGGTACGGGCTCTTGGTGCTCGGCGTGGCGGCCGTGATTAGTATCTACACGATGCAGCTGCTCGTGGAAGCCATGGACATTCTTCGCTGGTCGAGTGGCAAGAGCGTGACCTATGCCGACCTCAGTCGCGAGTGCTTCGGCCCCATGGCGGCCTACGCGACGGATTTCCTCATCTACGGCGGCTATCTCGTCAACGCGACGGGGTATCTGACGATCGTCGCCGCATGTCTCTCCGCGATGACCGGCGCGCGTTTCGGTGTGATGCTGGTCGTCGTGTGTGCCGGCGTCTGGTTCCACGTCCTGGTCAAGTCACTCAAGGCGCTCGCCGTGTTCTCGGCCATCAACGTGGGCATCGCCTTTTGGATCGAAGTCGTCATCTTTGGCGACGCCACGTACCCACTCAAGCAGATCGCGCTGGACAAGTCGGCGTTCACCTTTGGCACGGCCGATCTCTCGGACGAGTCGCTCTTTATCAAGTTTGCGTACAGCTTCACGCTCGCGGTCGGTGGCTTCTTCTGTCACTCCATTCTTCCCATGGTCTACAACGCCATGGAAGACCATCGACAATGCAGCAAAGTCGCCATGCGCAGTCAGCTCAGCACGTTGGGCTTCTTCTATTTACCGATCTGTGTCGTGACGTACGCTGTCTACGGGGACACGCTTCAGGCGCCCGTCTTCTTCAACATGCGGAATGCCATCGTGCGGAACCTCGCCATCGTGCTCTACTGCATCCACTTGCTGCTCTCGTACACGGTGACGATCTTCCCGTTGCAACGCGCACTGGAGCAACGCATCCTTCAGCCGAACACGACGTCGCCGTCTCGTCTAGAGGAGAAGCGCCAGTCTTCGATTCTTCTTGCGGCCAGCGCTCACGGCAGTGGCGACAGTCTCGCGTCCAAAGACGAGTCCTCGCAAGAAGACTCGCTCCTCCGTCGTCACGAGCGACTCGTGCAGATCGTCTCGCGCACCATGGTGCTGTTACTGACGGCCACACTCGCGTACTTTTTCCAACTCAACACCATGGGTACACTGGTCGGCATGATCGTCCCCGTGACGATGCTCTCGTTGGTGCTGCCGTGCGTGTTCTACTGGAAACTCTGCACCGAAGAAGCCGGATGTCTCGACAAACTGGCCATCATCGCGATCGTCTCGCTCGCCTGTTTAAGTATGGCGGCCAGCGCCAGTGTCGTGCTGCGTGTATCTGCCACCATCGCCCCATAAAGTGCGTGCCAGTCTTAATTTTTGTTTTGAGGAATTCTCACTAAGCTAATAAATGTTTATTGAAGACGTTGCGGGTGTATGTATCCGAAGGACGTTTTTGTGTTGCAGTTGAGCTGTTCTCTCGCGTTTCTGACGTGTGGATGGGGAGAGCGTTGTTACCTACAGGCGACTGGTCTCCTGAACTCGATGCCATCATATGATTCGATACGTCGGATCTTCTCTCCATGCAATCCGAACGCGTCGTGGCCTCTCAAGCCTTGTGATCCTGTCGAATCTAGAATCTAGAACGACGGTCTCATTTCGGAAGCAATCGAGCGTTTCGACTCTCGTCATGCCCTTTGAGGCGACCTGAGAAGCGGGATGTAGGATAATGTTGGCCGGATGAGTCTACAAAAGGGAGATGAGCCTCATCTTCGTCGTAAGCGTACCACTCGTCTCATCACCTGATAGGACGCCACTGCCGACGCTTGGGTGCCGTTGTTCTCCACCACTCGATACGTTGTTTGCACGGACAGGTATGTCGCCGATGCCTCACTCTTCAAACCACCATGGCGCCCACAAGCGCTACGAAAGACCAGACACCAGCGGGTGTCGACTTTGTCGGGCTCGCTTCGCCGACTCCGTTGATGCCACCGCTCCATGTGGACCAAGAGCCGACCACCGAGTCGCCGTACGACTCCATGCGAGTCAATGCCATACTCTACTCCAGCGCAGCCCTCGCTCTGCTTCTCTCTGCACAGATCGGTTGGTCCGCGTCACAACTCAACGTATCGACTTTCCAAGACCAGGACGACTGCGACGCGCGGCCAGTGGCCCCAGGGACATGCTTGATGTTCCCAGGTCACTCGAAATCGTCTTGGACATGGGTTGTGAATCTCTGGATAGCAGGGGGTGCCGTGGGAAGTATCGGATGTGCCAAGATCGCAGATCGCATTGGTCGAAAGAAGGCGTTGACGTTGACTGCGATTTTGATGATCGTCGGCGCAATAGTTCAAGCCACGGCCTCGAGTCTGACAATGTATGCGGTGGGTCGATTCGTATCTGGTGTGGCGTCTGGCGCCGCATCGTCCGTGCCGAACAGCTACATCAATGAGATCTCGCCACCGCATCTACGCAACCGCCTCGGGTCGTTGTACCAGATCTCCATCTGCATCGCCATCATCTTCGTGGGTTTGTCGTTTTTCTTTGCCAACACTTCTGTCGGCTGGCGCTACATCGGTGGGTTTCCTGTCCTCCTTGCTGGTATCTTCTTGCTTGGCGCACCAACTCTGATGGTCGAAAGCCCAGCATGGCTACTAGAAAAAGGCCTACGAGAAGAAGCCGAGTGCGAAATCACCCGTCTCTTCGACGAACGCAACGTCGATCTTGCCTTATCGTGGCTGAATCCGACTGAACTCTCTGAGACGACAGCGTCCAAGATTGAAGAAGCACCGGAACACGAAGAATCCGCCGCTGACCTTCTTGAAAGCCCTTGGAAGGGGCTCTTCTCGTCAGCAAACGCTGATATCCATTGTTCTCTCGATTGGCCAGCAGCTCTCGGGCATTAACGTCGTCTTCATCTACTCGTCGTCCATGTTTACGGATGCTGGGCTGGATGACGATCGCATCGGCAGTATGATTGTGAACATTGTGAACATTGTGAACCTTTTACCAGCTCTCTTTGCCGGAGACCTCGGCTCTCGCTACGGCAATCGACGGATGATCCTCTTCGCGCACGTAGTGATGATCCTCACTAGTGTCGGCATCATGATCGCTCTCTCGGCCAACTCGCCCGTGGTCTCTATTATCTTCACTGCCCTCTATGTTGCAGCTTTCGCAACGTCACTCGGTCCGTTGATCTTTGTGATCCTCACGGCCATGTTCCCGCACTCCCTCCGTGCCACTGGGATGTCTTTGTGCCTCTGCGCCAACTGGCTCGGGCAGCTGCTCATCGGCGTGGGGTATCCGTACGTGTCCGATGCGCTAGGAGATCTCTCCTTCTTGCCTTTTGTCGTGCTACTCTCTGGCTTAGGCTTGTTCCATCACAAGCTCCTCCCCGAGACAGCCGGAAAGACCAACGACGAGGTGCAAGACATCTTCCGTCGTCGACGCAAAGCATACGAAGAGCAATGAGTTTCAACTATACTCTTAGTGGTAGTAAAACTTCAACGTGACCCATTCCATACGTCAAACAAAGCAATTACCCATCTGGTGCTCCATTTCTACAGTCACTTCAACGATACCAGTACAACCAACCCATCCTAGCGGGCAACTTCAACGCCGCGTTCGCCAATCAGCGAGACACAACGCATCGCTTCGGAGGCCAACCAATCAGCTCATGACAAGTCACGGAGATGGACGGACGCGAACCAAAACATTCCGAGTGCCTCCTTCGCGTGACCCCAAGTCATCAAGTTGATCGTGTGATGGCGTGACGAGCACGTGAGACGCCAAGTTAACGACCTGGAGGCCATTCACCGCTTTGGCCTGCTTGGTGATGACGATATCTGGCCGCTTGTCGCCTGCCGGAGTCACTACTTTGACTAACTGATCATTCTTCAAGCTGCCATGGCGTCCACCAGTCGCGACACGACGGTTAACAAGGACCAGGCGCCTGCCACCACCGACTTTGTCGGCCTTGCTTCACCAAATCTGCCAACGCCTTCCTCAGCGTATGATAGCGTGCACACCAACTCGATTCTGTACACGAGCGTGGGCTTTGCTCTCCTCCTGTCCTCGCAGATCGGCTGGATGGTCACTCAACTCAACGTCTCGACCTTCCAGGACCAAGACGACTGCGATGCTCGTCCAGTAGCCCCTGGAACATGTCTGATGTTCCCAGGCCATTCGAAGTCGTCTTGGATGTGGGTCGTCAATCTTTGGACGGCTGGGTGTGCTGTCGGCAGCCTCGGATGCGCCAAGATCTCGGATCGCATCGGACGCAAGAAGGCGATGGGCGTGAGTGCCATCTTGATGATCATCGCGGCGGCGATCCAGGCATCAGCCTTGAAGGTGACCGTGTACGCGTTGGGTCGTTTCCTCTCTGGCATAGCCTCTGGCTTTGCGTCGGTGATCCCAAACAGCTACATCAACGAGGTCTCTCCGCCGCATCTACGCAACCATCTTGGTGCCATCTACCAGATCGCCATCGGCCTTGCGATCATCCTCGTTAGTTCGACCTTCTTCTGGGCCAACACCTCAACTGGCTGGCGTTACATCGGTGGATTCCCTATCGTTATCGCTGGCGTGTTTCTGCTTGGAGCTCCGTCGCTGATGGTGGAAAGCCCCACGTGGCTATTGGATAAGGGACGCCGCGAGGAAGCGGAGCAAGAGCTCGCCCGTCTGTTTGGTTCGCACAACGTCGAACTGGCCATGTCATGGCTGACCACGCACGAATCGTCCGAGTCGACTGCGTCCAAGATCGAGGAGGCTTCTGGAGCCGGAGAGTCTGCACTCCAACAGAATCCTTGGAAAGCGCTGGTTTCGCGTGAGTACCGAAAGCAAACCCTCGTCGCCGTCGTGTTAGCTATGGGTCAGCAACTCTCGGGCATCAACGTCGTCTTCATCTACTCGTCCTTCATGTTCAAGGACGCAGGACTAGAAGACGACCGCGTGGGAAGTATGATCGCCTATGTGGTGAACCTTTTGCCAGCGTTCTTCGCCGCTGCCCTTGCCACACGCTACGGTAATCGTGGCGTGATCATTGGGGGCCAAGTCGTCATGATCCTGGCTAGCATAGGGATCATGATCGCACTGACAGCTAGTTCACCGGTGACGTCGATCGTCTTCATCGCTCTTTACGTCGCCGCATACGCTACGTCTCTCGGTCCGCTGCCCTTCCTCATGGCCGCTGCCATGTTCCCCAACGCCCTCCGTGCCTCGGGGACGTCGTTGTGCTTGTTTTTCAACTGGACTGGCCAGTTGATCATCGGTATCAGCTATCCGTACATCTCGGACGCTCTCAGGGACCTCTCCTTCTTGCCTTTCCTTGTCATTCTCGTGGTCTTGAGCCTCTTCCACTACAAGTTCCTCCCTGAGACGGCCGGTAGGACCCACGACGAGATCCAGGCCACGTTTCGATCCAAACACACATAGACCTCGGTTTTAACCAATCATATGCCGTAATACAACTCATCAACCAATCAAATGACGTCGTCACTGCCCGCCTTTCTATTTAGAATGTTGGTCTGTTGAACTTGACCTACGTCAGTAGTACTGACGTAGGTCAAGTTCAACAGTGCTGACATGCCCATCTCCTCCCCAGTACATTCGGTTTTTCTCGTCTCATCAGGCTGATAGGAAGACCACGACGCCCGAGCCGTCCAGTGGTTGTGGCCCATGTGTCCCTCTACGAGGACGCCTTCCTTCTAGCAGTGCAACCTCGATGCACCGAGTTCATTCTCCATCTTACCATGGCGCCAACCAGCTTCGCCTCCCTAGACCCTGAGCCGTCTTTGAAGCCCGTCGTTGTCGACTTTGTCGGTCTCGCATCGCCCACTCCGCTCCAAGAGGATGATCAAGAGCGAGTCAACGAGTCGCCTTATGACTCGATGACCGTCAATCGTATTCTCTATACCAGTGTGGCCCTCGCTTTGTTGCATCCGATGCAGATCGGCTGGGCAGTTTCCCAGCTTAATCTCTCGACTTTCCACGACCAAGACTCCTGCAACGCTCGACCAGTTGCACCTGGGACGTGTGTCATGTTCCCAGGACATTCCAATGGCGAGTGGTCGTGGGTCGTGAATCTCTGGATCGCTGGGGCTGTCTTAGGAAGCATCGGATGTGCTAGGCTCTCAGACCGTGTCGGACGCAAGAAGGCATTGGCCTTGAACGCCATAGTCATCATCATCGGCGCAGCGATCCAAGCATCTGCTTCGAGCCTTACCATTTATGCTCTTGGTCGCTTGGTGTCGGGAGTTGCCTCCGGTGCTGCGTCGGCGCTCCCCAATAGCTACATCAACGAGATCTCGCCGCCACATCTGCGCAATCGTCTCGGCACGCTATACCAGATCATGGTCTGCTCCTTCATCATTCTTGTCAGTGCTTCGTTCGTCTTCGCCAACACGTCAACTGGTTGGCGCTACATCGGAGGATTCCCAATTGTCCTTGGCGGTCTCTTCCTCCTTGGAGCACCGAGCCTCCTTGTGGAAAGCCCTGCGTGGTTGTTGGAAAAGGGTCGACGCGACGAAGCTGAGCAGGAGCTCGCGCGGCTCTTTGGCGAGCATAATGTACAGTTGGCGCTTTCTTGGCTGGACCCACACGATTCGAGCGACGCGACTGCGTCCAAGATTGAAGAGCTGCTCGAGACCCCAGAGCACGGCAACCAAGCACCTGCCAGTCCGTGGAAGACGCTCTTCTCGCCTGAATACCGACTGCAAACCATCATCGCGGTGGTTCTCGCTTTTGGCCAGCAGGTGTCGGGTATAAACGTCGCGTTCATGTATTCCTCATCTATGTTCAAGGACGCTGGTGTCCAGGATGATCGCATCGGTAGTATGATTGTCAACGTGGTGAACCTCATGCCGACACTCTTCGCAGGAGGACTTGGCACTCGCTTTGGAAACCGTCGGATGATTCTCTTGGGCCACGCAGGCATGGGTTTGTCGTGTGTGGGAATCATTTTCGCTCTTTCAGCCAACTCGCCTGGTATCTCCATCGTCTTCACGGCCCTCTACGTTGCCGCTTTCGCCACATCGGTCGGTCCATTGGTCTACGTGGTTATTACCACCATGTTCCCGAATGCTCTCCGCGCCAGTGGCACATCGCTGTGCCTCTTCAGCAACTGGTCTGGGCAGATGATCATTGGCATTGGGTATCCGTACGTGTCGGACGCCCTCGGTGCTCTCGCTTTCTTGCCTTTTCTCGTTATGCTCCTCTGTCTGGGCTTGTTCCATTACAAGTTTCTTCCAGAAACAACGGGCAAGACGACAGAAGAGGTGCAAGAGATCTTTCGAAGCCGACGCAGAAACAAAAGTTTGACTGCATGAGCCTCTACTGGTAGGTCACTACAGTAGGATCCTAGATCTATCTTTTGCACAGACCATTCAAAAGTGATTCCATTGCCTCTTCCTTCGCTTATGCTTCTCACCCAACACTTCAATCCCCATTGTCCAATCACATGCTTCGTAGTGTACCGCCTTTCTCTAAAGAGTGATGCGCATCCTTATATCAGTAGTTGACGCCCTGGACAAAGCTCTGCTCTGCCTGTTTTTGCTCAGTACTTTTCGCGGTGGTCGTCTCATCAACTTGATAGGAAGACCAGAGCGTCCCGACTACGTCCACAACCAAAGGAGAGAGCTCCTTGGTAGTCATCTCTCCACTCACAACCCAATCTTTCACGGACCACAAAGACAATCATGACCACGACCAACACCGTCCTCATCACGGGCTGCTCTCGGGGCCTTGGCTTCACACTCGCCGAGTGGTATCACCAGAACGGCTGGAACGTCATCGCGACGGCACGATCGATTGTGAGGGCAGACAAGGTAAGATATCCCGTTTACGCTGATGATTTCGAATGAATGACACCAATGATGCTGTTGTAGCTCGTTGCCCTCAAGCCATACAAGATTGTCGAAGTGGATACCGCTGACGAGGCCTCGATCCGCAAGGCCGCCAAGGAGCTCGAAGGCGAACCAATCGACCTTCTCATCAACAACGCCGGTATCTGTCTGCGTGAAGACTTTTACGCCACGACGCGTGAGACGATGCTTGAGCAGTTCACTGTCAACACGATTGGTCCGTTTCTCGTGACGCAGGCGTTCATGCCCCACGTGAAGGCGGCTGCTAACTCGAAAGGCTCAGCCAAGATCGTCCATATTTCGTCGCTTTTGGGCAGTATCACCCACGGCCCGGCCTTGACCCAGGGCGGATCCACGGGCTACAATATCTCGAAAGCGGCGCTCAACATGCTTCATGCGTCGATCGCAGAAACTGTCAAGCATGAGAAGGTCAACATCGCGAGCCTCTCGATCGATCCTGGCTATGTATCTACTGATATCAATGGAGATGCTCCTGGTACGATCACCCCTGCGGAGAGTGTTGCTGGAATGGTCAATGTGATCAACAACGCCACGCTTGAAGATAACGGCAAGTTTTATGGTTATGATGGAGCTGTGCGTGATTGGTAACGGCAGGGCGTGAATTACCTTCATAAGACTAGTACTTAGTAGTAGACTTCAACCTGAAACACCAAATCAACTCGAGTTCATTCCGCTCGATTGGATCAATACGCTTGCAGGGACGATGATACAAGTGCCGCTCCGTCAGCGTGAACATCCGCGAAGAGGTTGGTTGGCACGTAAAAGTAGACATCGGGTCGATATTGGTCGAAAGCGTCTTGATTCAAGAACACCGCGTTTGCCCGGTTACTGAACGACGTCGCAATGACAGACGAATCGGAGCCGAAGAGAAGCATTCCGATACAGGTTGTTGTGCACTTGACTCCACCGCAGTACGCCATAGAAGTGGCCAGCCATCTTCCGCGGCACCACGAACACCAACGCCTTGTGCGTAGCTTGGGTTAACTGGATTTGTTCTTGTCACAATCTTGCGAATTGAGTTGGCACTCAGAAGCTTGGAGTGTTTTCCTCGATTGTGAAAGTGATCCATGTACCAACGTTCGAGGTCACTCACAGTACCTTTCAATCCGCCAGTACCACTCAAAGCGCCGCTCTTGATAAGTGGCGAACATGTCCCGGTCAACACAAGACGTGGCTTTTGGCCACCTTCTCCTTGGATGAAGTAACTCAAGTACTCGTCCGTGACTCGATGATTGACCGAGAGTGCACCAGCGTATGGATCATATATCGTATCCTTCAAGTCGAGCTTGTCGAAGATGTGCTCCTTGAGATACCCACCAAATGATTGACCACTGATCTTCTCCACCAAGTACGACAGCAACACAAAGTTGGGGTTTGCATACGAGTAGTTGGTTCCAGGCTTGAATACGAGTGGATCGTTGATGAAACGACCAACATATACCCCGATGGATCCCTTGTAGTAAGCGAGGTCTTCTGCACTACGGTAGCAGTGTTCTGAGTCAACGTTATCACAGTTAACCGAGTCCCCAATGCCAGAGCTCATGTGGAGAAGTTGTACGAAGGTGATTTCTTCACATGGCGAGTCATCCGTGGAGTTAGCCAGTCGAGGACACCACTTGGTCTGGTTGGGATATCCAAACTGCACAAAGTCGTCTTGCTTGAGCCAGTTGTTCACTGGGTCCGACAGATTGACACGACCAGCTTCTTCCAACTGATACAAGGCCACGGAGGTGAATAGCTTGGAGTTGCTTCCGATGGGGAAGAGGCAGTCAGGTTGCATGGCGACGTCGAATTCTTCATTGGCGAGTCCGTCTGAGACGCGGAAGACGGTGGTTCCGTTCTCGGTCACTTGGGTTACATTACTGAAGCAATATGTGTCTCGGTATTTGTTGTACGTATCTGTGAGAGATTCATTTCCAGCCTTTGCAGACGAAAGGAGGAGCGAAAAACCAAAAGCCACGGGAGAAATGCCCCGCATCCTGATTAAACTTGCGTTAGTGGCGTAGGACTAAATGGAAAGTGAGCTGTTGCCATTGCATTCGAGACCGGTTAGTCGTACACATGACTACGAGAGCATCGAGCTGACTAGGTTCCTTTCTGTACTCGCACTGAGTTCATCTAGTTCGTAATCAAACGGCCGTGATCACTACATGGTCGAGAGGTTCGGTTGTGTTTACCATGCACTTCGAATGGACGAACGCAACCACCCATCAATGAATCTTCGGTCTTTTTTCCTTTTATGTGTTCTACTTTTCCGGCGGAGACCCTCAGGTGACCGGACCCATCACAATTTTTCAAGTTGCAATTAGACGAGTCACTCGAGCGCTTCGAGGTTGTGAAAGAATCGCGACTACCATTCATAGAATCGAAAAAACCAAACTTTTCGATCCCACGCCACCGCTCAGATCCGGTGATCAATCGTTGTGTGAGAAGTATGCCACCATTCCGAAACGAGTGATGTTCAAAGTTGAACTTCACTACATCGTGCTGTCGATCCCATGTTTTGTTTCGTATACCTGCGTGAATGCTTGTTGTAGCTTGATCGCGCCGTCTGTGTCAGAAGCCGTGATGTCCACACTCTCCGGTCGGTTGTACATGAACACGTCTGGTTGATACTTGTCGAGCGTCTTTCGAGTCGGATTCTCGCGATCGCTGAACGCCGTGATGACAACGGGCGACTCGGACTTGAAGAGCAGCATGGCGATGCAGGTTGTGGCGCATTTAACAGCACCGCAGTAGTTGACAGACGCTGGTCAGCCAATGACAACTTGCGCATAAGCTGGGTTCACAGCGCCGAATGTGTCGCGATAGGTTTTGTACTCATGTTTCAAAATGACGGTGCTTTGAAAGACAGGAAGCTTCTCCTCGGTGTTTGCCATGGTGGCAAATCTCAATGTGAGCTGAAAACACCACGTCGTGCTGCCACAAATAATGCAGTCGTCACTGAATACCATCCAAAACATCCAAATCTGGAGCATTGCCGTCGAATGCCGACAAAACAAGTGACAGCAATTACCAGCATTAAACGTCATGGTTGAGTAGGCCTCGGCTCGCTCCCAAGCTGCACAGCTATCGTTCCGGACGCTCTTCACTTTGCACTCGAGCTATTCCGTCTCAAAGTTCCTGAGTCTCGTGGATTACCTAGTGACAAGGTCGCTATTGCGGAAGCTCTGGGTCGTGTTTAGTCTCCCGTTTCCTGCCTTGGTCGCTGTCACAGTCCCAGCCTTCCTGCCATTACAAGCTCCACGACTCGGTCCAAACTTGGGGTTCCTCGTGCATGCTGCGTGCATGGCCTTTTCCACCACATACGGCACACTCCTCAATCTCGCTGATATGACACGAATCCCACGCTCTATGCTTTCCCATGGCGAGATCTTGGTCTCCTCTATCTGTTGCACCATCACCCAAGCTGTTATGACGGCGATTCTCACCACCTATGTCATTTTCCCAATCCCGTTCCTGCTTGTTGTCGGTATGCTGTTATGGATCCCAGGCTTCGGAGTGTCGCTGACCCTCGTGCTCGGGCGCAAGTTGTGGCGAAACCCGATCTTTCGTGACTCGATCCAGCTGTACCAAGGCGCGATCAACATCCAGTCGCTTCAACTCGTGCTTTACCCAGCCATCTCGGTACTGTATGACCACGTGGACGATACGTTCAAACTAGCCATTGTCGTTTTATTCCCCGGAGTCAAGTATTTGTTGAAGCGATTGATCTATCGGTTCACCCGACATGCTGGAGAAGGTCACTCGGAGCTTATTGTAAGTAGCGTTGAGATCTGTGCGTCCCTGTACCATGATCATCCAAACGACGCAGTCTGTGGTCGCAATGAGCATCGTGCTTGGAGTTGACGTCGTGATGGCCTTCGTCTCAATCAAGCTCTTCCTGGACCACCACTCTGAGCAGTTGGACGTACCACGCAGCCAGTTCATCTCCGAAGCTTCTCGACGGCTCCATGAACAGCAGATAGTTGCTGTGGGTATCAGTCCATGCGGTGTTGTACCAGTGAAGCCCGTGTCCAACTCGATCAGGAAAAGGTCATCGCGTGCCACAGCTCCAGACAAAGTTGTCGTCGCCGCCCTGCGTATCACGGACTCTGCCGAGCGTATTCTACTCGTTGAATACTACGAGGTCGTTGTTCCGCTCGTCAACAGTGTCTTCCTTCTCATTGCGACGCAGTTTCCGTCGGCGCAGTACAACCCACGCCATGTCGCACTCTACCACGATCCCCCTCAGCTCCAAAGCGCCTTGCGGCAAATCTGGCTCTACTCGTTTCATTAATTCCTCTCTTGTGTTGCTATGCTCTTTGTGATGAAGTATCGGTACGCAATCTCGGCAATTGGCCACCTCGCCTTTGCCCTCGAACGCCATCGCTTCTCTATTGTCGGCAAGATGATGTCGTGGCTCTCGGCTATTCTTCATTTCACCCTTGTACAGTATGGTAAGTCAATTCTCTCTCTTCTACCCGGTGGAAACAAAAAAATTTCATCCTCAGCGGCAATTGCTTTGAACATGAACCGACTTTTCGTTCAGTTTTCGATTTGATGAGTATCCGTGATAGCTTGTCGTTTATTCCCTATACCGGTACCGATGCCAGTGCTCGACGTAGTGAACGTGAGATTTGATTTGCTCGGCGGTTGATGCGGAATATCTTCATAGTGCACCTCCCAGTATAATCTCCAAAGCCGAGACTGGGAATTTCACAGGCTGGCTCCAGTTGACAAGAAATGTCTCCTTCGCTGTCCACAAGCTGCTATGGTTTTGCTTTTGTTGCTGCTACTGCTTTGCTATATTGAAAGATATAGATCGTTTCCCGACCAGCATTAGCCTTTCGAGCTGAATCTCAACTTCCTTTTACGTTTGGTCAGCACAAGAGGAGAGAGAGGAGACGACTTGTTGTACAGAAAAACAAATGAATCAATGCTTCATTTTCATCTCTCCTTACACTTGCAGTCGTCCTATTACTGGTATAGGATTGGTACCACTTTCCACAACATTGGCGTCTGAGCATACACGTACGCCTTCATGAACTCTTGGAGCAACTCCATCGCTCCACCAGAGTCAGAGCTCGTGATGTTCACACTCTCAGGTGGATTGTACATGAAGACGTCTGGGTGGTACTGATCAAGAGCTTCTTGGCTTGGAAACACCACGTTCGCATGGTTGCTGAACGACGTACTGACGATTGACGACTCAGGGTTTGCGACGAGCATCGCAATACAAGTCGCCGTGCATTTGACACCACCACAGTACATGACGGCCTCGGGCCAATCGTCCTCAGTCACACCCCGCACCGCCACACCTTGCGCGTATGTTGGACTAACCGGGTTCGTTCTGGTCACAATCTTGCGAATTGATTCGGCACTCAGAAGCTTGGACTGTCTTCCTCGGTTGTGAAAGAGATCCGTGTACCACCGCTCGAGATCGTTCACCGTACCTTTCAATCCTCCAGAACCGCTGACAGCGCCGCTGCTGATAAGTGGCGAACATGTCCCGGTCAACACAAGACGTGGCTTCTCATCGCCGTCGCCCTGGATGAAAAAGTTTCGGTACTCGTCCACGACGCGATGGTTGACTGACAGCGCGCCCGCGTACGGATCATATATCGTATCCTTCAAGTCGAGCTTGTCGAAGATGTGCTCCTTGAGGTACCCACCAAATGATTGACCACTGATCTTCTCCACCAAGTACGACAGCAACACAAAGTTGGGGTTTGCATACGAGTAGTTGGTTCCAGGCTTGAATACGAGTGGATCGTTGATGAAACGACCAACATATACCCCGATGGATCCCTTGTAGTAAGCGAGGTCTTCTGCACTACGGTAGCAGTGTTCTGGGTCAACGTTATCACAGTTAACCGAGTCCCCAATGCCAGAGCTCATGTGGAGAAGTTGTACGAAGGTGATTTCTTCACATGGCGAGTCATCCGTGGAGTTAGCCAGTCGAGGACACCACTTGGTCTGGTTGGGATATCCAAACTGCACAAAGTCGTCTTGCTTGAGCCAGTTGTTCACTGGGTCCGACAGATTGACACGACCAGCTTCTTCCAACTGATACAAGGCCACGGAGGTGAATAGCTTGGAGTTGCTTCCGATGGGGAAGAGGCAGTCAGGTTGCATGGCGACGTCGAATTCTTCATTGGCGAGTCCGTCTGAGACGCGGAACACTGTGGTTCCGTTTTCCGTCACTTGGGCCACTCCATTGAAGCCAAACGTCTCGCGGTAGGTGTTGTACGCGTGCTTGAAGCTGACAATACGAGGGTTCTTGCCACTCGACGACGCAAACGAGAACACCACGAGCGTGACGGCGAGCACCACAGCGCCCACGAGGACGAGCACTCGCAGCCGCTTGCGCGACGACGCCTGCTCTGCGTCTCTGGTGCTGTTAAGCAGCGGGAGATTCTCCTGAACTCCTGCCATGCTACTGGTGAATCCCGAAGTGAGCTCAAAGCCAGCGGTGGGTGACAAGCAAGAGTGTTGGTCAATTGGACACTTAGTTGGTTTTTTCCTAAATTTTAGGAAAACGTGATTTGCCAAATGACGGTTAAATTCTTGACGAACGAGTCGATGTCATTCTCGGCCGTGCGTCCAAATTGGGAAAGATCACGTACGACGCCCATGCCCAAGCATCGCACTTGACGAGTTTGCATCGCACTCCTCCATCGAATTCCGAATCCTCATGACCACGAGCGCTCCTTCGGCGACCAACGCGCCTCCGACTTTAGCGAAAGCATCACCAAAACTGGGGAAATCCGTTCGATCGCTCTTCAGCTTGCACTCCAGCTATTCGGTCCCCAAGTTCTTGGCGTTGATCGACTATCTAGAGACCAGATCGCTTTTACGCAAGATCTGGATCGTGCTTACCGTCCCAATGCCAGGGTTGCTTGCTGCGATTGTGCCCATCTTCTTGCCTTTGCAAGCACCAAGCCTGGGTCCAAACTGGGCGTTCCAGGTCCACTCTGCGTGCATCATCATCTTCACAACGTACGGCACACTCATTTATCTCGCCGACACGGTTCAAATGCCACGAACCGTGCTATCTCACCGAGAAATCATCGTCTCCTCGATCTGTTGCACAGGCTTCCAAGCCATTGTCACGGCACTCGTGACCACACAACTCGTGTTCCCAGTGCCTTTTCAGATGGTCGTCACCATGTGCTCGTGGGTTCCGTGTCTCACTTTGTCGCTTGTAATCGTTCTGGGAAGCAAGTTGTGGCGCAACCCCGTTTTTCGCGATTCGTTTCAACCATACCGAAACGCAATAAACATTCAATCCCTCCAGCTCTTCCTTTATCCTGCCATCTCCGTTCTCTACGACCACGTCGACAGTACGTCAAAGGCTGTTATTGTTGTTTTGTTTCCTGGAGTCAAGTACATCCTGAAGCGTCTACTCTACCGGGTTACTGAGCACATGGGCGACAATCGCTCGGAGCTTGTTGTTAGCGGTATCGAGATATGCTCGTCACTATACCAGTCGATGATTATCCAGACAATGCCTTCACTGTTCGCCATGGTCTTTGTCCTTTCCGTCGACGTCGTGATGAGTTTCGTCTCCACCAAGCTCTTTTTGGATCGGTACAGTGAGCCTTTGGACGTGCCACGTCATCAATTTTTCTCCGAAGCTGCTCGACGACTCCAAGGACAAGCAAAACCTACTTCGACAGTAGGTGTGTGCTCTGTTGTGCCTATAATATCGGACAAGCTCTTCAGTCAGCGGGAGGCTTCCATTGTCAAGACCCCAGACAAAGTGGTTGTCGCAGCTCTGGGTATTGCCGACTCGGCCGAGCGTATCTTGCTCATGGAATACTACGAAGTCGTAATTCCAGTCATCAACAGCATCTTCCTCTTTGTCGCCACTCAGTTTCCTTCAGCGCAGTACAACCCACGACTCGCCCCGCTTTACTATGATCAAACTCAACTCCACAGCGCATTGCAGTCGATTTGGCTCTACTCGTTCCTTCAGTTTCTCTCGTGGATTGCCATGCACCTGGTAATGAAGTATCGCTACGGTGTCTCCGCAATCAGCCATCTCGCTTTCATCCTCGAACGCCACTGGTTTGCGATCGTGGGCAAACTGATCCCGTGGCTCCCTGTCATTCTCCACTTCACCCTTGTTCAATATGGTAAGTACAGTGCTCTTGTTCACGTTGGCGAAACATCGAAACTCACCAGATACACAGGCACCGACTTTTCCTTCCACTTCCAATTTGACGAATACCAATAAACAGTCTCTCGAGTGATTGCCACGACGGCAGTCATTCTACCATTGTCTGAAGAGAAGAAAGAGTGGAAATGATCCGTCGACCCCGCACATTGTGCAGAAATAACGCGTATAAAATGTTTCGCGAATGTATCGTTTCGCCGATTGTTTTTCTGAAGAGTCTTCGTCGACTTGAAGCCACAGGTCTCAGGTCTTCACAACGGCCTGTACCAGGTAGCTCCGAGTAACCACTAAGTCATTGTGTATACTGTTAGCAAGCACCGGCCATGTTTCGTCATGTGATTTCAAATTTACTGGTCTTTTCGATCTTTCATGGTCACTATGATCACTCAACATCCAAGTTATGTCGCCAGCAGTTGCAGCACCGACAAAAGCGATGATCCACCCATTATGCCTGGATGCAAAATTTGACGCCTTCTTCTTCCAACTCGGTCGCTGCATCCTTCACTAGATCAGGCATGGATCGTCTTCGTCTCTCTATCGACAACAATTCATGCGACGTCAATGCATTAACATTGCACCAATGCCGTTTTGGTCGCTTGTGCTCACCTTGTACTTCAATCTGAGTGGTTTGTCGGCCGTCCATCTAGTCGCATTAGCTGCCGTCACAGGCTGCACCATCGACAAGTTGCCATCTTCAAAGCCAAGGAAAGCTGCTTTCGCGAACACTGGTTTTTCATATGCCGCGCAAACCAGATCAAACAAAGTTGCTCCGACTGAAACTCTCACCGGCCACGCGATGCCGTAATAGTCTTTGCGCTTTGTGAAAGCAAGCGGAATATCGGGAATGATTCTCTTACCATTTTCTCGATTCATGCCACACCTCCATAATATGATGCCCCTTAAATCGATGCCGACAGTGATTCTTAGCCATCAACGCACTTTTGGATGGTCGAACCCCGTCGGAGATGGATTCTTCACACATACTGTGCAGAGAGAGAGATTACGACTTTTCCGTAAAAATGTTTCGCGAATGTATCGTTTCGCCAGTTGTTTTTCTGACGAGTCTTCTCGTCGACTTAAGACCACAGGTCTCAGGTCTCCACCACGGCCTGTTCACCAGGTTACTCCGAGTAATCACTCAGTCTTTGTGCCTACAGTTAACAAGCACTGGCCATGTTTCGTCATGTGGTTGCTTTGTGGTGAAAAGGTCACATTTACTGGTCTTTTGGCTCCTACAAAGCTCCCAAGAGCCTCCCGCTGCTCCTGATGATTATCCGCACGGGCGGATAATCAATCCTCGAGAATGGCTCATTCAGTGCGGCGATGTGGAGAATCACTGTTTCCTATTGGTTGTGTTCAAGCGCGGCCACGAGCGTCCCACCGTTCAAGGAAGCGTCCCAATCGAGGATCCGAGGACTTCCCAGCCCCTTAGGCTCATTCTCGAAGTCGCCATGGCCCGCGCCAGCCTCCTTGCCCGTGAATCGGCCTCCTCGAAAGACAACACTACGGATTTTGTTGGTCTTGTTTCACCGAATCCTTTGGCACCATCGCTCCATGTCGACCAAGAATGCACCAGCGACGAGCTCTATGCAAACCTGGGTGTCAACTCGATCCTCTACACCAGTGTTCCGGTTCGCCCTCATCCACTCGATGCACATCGGCTGGACCATCTCGCAACTCAACCTATCGACATTCCATGACCCAGACACCTGCGAAGCGCAGCCAGTGGCTCCTGGTACGTGCTTGATGTTTCCAGGGCACTCCACCGGGTCCTGGACCTGGGTTGTGAGCCTCTGGATCGTCGGTGGAATGACTGGCAGTCTCGTGTGCGCCAGGATCTCTGACCAAGTTGGACGGAAAAAGGCTCTGATGGTGAACGCAATCTTGATGGTTGTCGGAGCAGTGATCCAATCCTCGGCTTCGAACTTGGCTGTGTATGCCGTGAGTCGCTTAATCACGGGTATGGCCTCAGGTTTCGGCTCGGTGATCCCAAACAGCTACATCAACGAGATCTCTCCTCCCCATATGCGCAACCGTCTCGGCTCGTTGTACCAGATTTCCCTATGTGTTTTCCTGATTCTCGTCGGCGCCACATTCTTCTTTGCCAACACATCAAGCGGCTGGCGCTACATCGGTGGTTTCCCAGTCGTTCGCGCTGGTGTGTTCCTGCTGGGGGCTCCAAGTTTGATGGTGGAGAGTCCTGCCTGGCTCTTGGAACAGGGCCGTCGTAAGGAGGCTGAGCAAGTGATAGCTCGTCTTTTCGGCTCTCATAATGGCGAACTCGCCTTGTCGTGGCTGAGTCCTCAAGAAGTTTGGAGACGTCAGCCTAAAAAATTGAGGAGGCCAACCAAGCAAAGGAGACTGTCCCCGTAAATCCATGGCTCGCGCTCTTCTCCCCAGAGTACCCGAAGCAAATGCTCATCGCGTTCCCGCTGGCTATAGGCCAACAGCTCTCGGGTATCGACATTGTCTTCCTCTACTCATCGTCCATGTTCAAAGATGCGGGCCTGGAGGATGACCACATTGGTACCATGGTCGCAAACGTCGTTTATCTCTTGCCGACATTGTTCGCCGGAGATCTCGGATCACGCTTTGGTAACCGACGCATGATCCTCTTTGACCATGCCGTGATGATTGTAGCGAGCATTGGCATCATCATCTCGCTCTTAGCCAGCTCGCCAGTGGCCGCCATCATCTTCACAGCCATCTACGTCGCTGCCTTCGCTACGTCTCTTGGTCCGCTGATCTTTGTGATGATCACCGCACTCTTTCCAGACAACCTACGAGCAAGTGGCACGGCTGTGTGTCTCGCGAGTAACTGGTTCGGCGAACTGGTCATCGGTGTGGGCTACCCGTACGTCTCGGACGCGCTCGGTGACCTCGCATTCCTCCCATTTGCTTTCATGATTGTGGGTTTTGGCGCATTCATGTACAAGTTCCTCCCAGATACAGCCGGAAAGACTAATGACGAGGTCCAGGATTTGTTTCGACACCAACGCAAGGCGCAAGAAGTGCAATAAAGCATAGGCAACATATAACACGAATAATAAAGCGCCTTGAATGTGATCTAGCCTTGCTATACTACACTACATAGCTGGAGTAGGTACCATCAATGCCTAGGACAAGCAAGGCATAGTACGCAAACTTAGTCGCGTCTTTCATAGTCTCATTGTTGAAGCGGCTGACCAGAGTCGAGATTGCGATCTCGATTATCATTGGGAACTGGCGGCCGAGGCAAATGCGCGGGTCGGCGAGATCGTTTGTAGCTGGGCCAATCCAAACGACGATCATGGGTGGCTTGCCTTGGATCTGAATCATGAAGGGCTTTCCTTGATGCCGTAGACACTCTTCGTAGATCTAGTCCCGGAGCTTCTTGCGCTTGGTGAACATGGTGGAAGAAAGACTCGCATAGGCCACTGCCGCCAGCACTGCCGCACACAGGGGCGACCATGGGGGAAAAGCTCCTCAAATCAGGCGTACCGTTGGCTTTGACCTATCTAGCATCCAGGCTAATAATCACAATCATCATCGCTTTGAGGGGCATCATATTCTGGAGGTGGGGCATGAAAAAATGGAGAAAATACGCAGGCGAAGGGATGGATGAACACAAGTGTTTCCCACTGAGCAGAATTGGGATTGAGGAGGAAAAGCTCCCACAAACCTGAAAGGACTAATGAAGAGGTCCCACTTGTCATTCAATTTGTATAGCCAGCAGTTGCAGCAGTAGTGACAAAAGCGATAATCCTTCGAATATGCCTGGCTGCGAAATTTGACGCCATTCTCTTCCAACTCAGGCCTCTGCATCCTTCACTAGATCAGGCATGGATCGTCTTCGTCTCTCTATCGACAACAATTCATGCGGCGTCAATGCATATACATTGCACCAATGCCGTTTTGGTTGCTTGTGCTCACCTTGTACTTCAATCTGAGTGGCTTGTCGGCCATCCATCTAGTCGCATCAGCTGCCGTCACAGACTGCACCATCGACAAGTTGCCATCTTCAAAGCCAAGGAAAGCTGCTTTCGTGAACACTGGTTTTTCATATGCCGCACACACCAATCCATACAGAGTTGTTCCGGCTGGAACTTCCACCGGCGACGCGATGCCGTAATAGTCGCACACGTACACTTGGACTATACTCGCTGGGGCGACTGAAGTCACTGTCGGTTGTGTGTGCATGCTGATCAATGGGGCTTTCGGATCCTCTCGAGATGTGTGAGGTGTTGCGCCTGTAGCGTCATACGTCTTCATGTCTTGTCGTTTTCTCTTTCCGCGGGCGGGTGACCTCACCGTCGCCTCGCTAGCACCTCCTCACTTTGCCTTTTGCGCTTCAGTTCGGACCACGAGCTTTTTCGGACCCACCACATCCACACCCGGGGCTCACGCCTTTCAGGCGTGGCTCAAGCTCATAATTGACTCCATTAATTCAACATTGCCATTGGTTTGCCCCATTATCCATTTTGTCCTCCCTTCCTACTTCTTTCGTCGGTTCACGACCCAAGCTCACGCGATTGGAGTAGTGAAAAAGAAAGATTTGACCAGGTCCGCTCCCATTAGTAGCCCGTAGAGTGCCCATCTCGTTGGTTGAACAACCCCAATAGTGGCCCGTGTCCCCGCATTTATTCCTATTAGTAGCCCCTAGAGTGATGGTCGTCGAGTTGTGTCCGTGCACTTCAACACGACTCATTCTTCATTTCACCTCCGAGATCACAGAGCTGTGTCACACATCCCGGTGTTGCTTCCACTAAGCGGAAAGAGGAAACGTCAAGACATGGAGTCGTATGGCGCCACAGGTACAACACCACGCGCATCTGGAGAGCGTGCGGGAGCACAATTCATCAACATCCACGCCTTACCGACAGGGGCTTCGGTCACCCCAGCGAGCACAGTCCAAGTGAATGTGTGCGACTACAACGGTATCCCGTCGACGGTGGAAGTTGCAGCTGGAACAACTCTGCGGCAGTTGGTGCGTGCAGCATATGAAGACCCATCGTTCGCGAAAGCAAGTTGACTTGGCTTTGAAGATGACACCTTGTCGATGGGGCAGCCTGTGATAGAAGCTGATGCGGCTAGATGGATGGCCGACAAGCCACTCAGATTGAAGTACAAGGTGAGCACAAGCAACCAAAACGGCATTGGTGCAATGTATATGCATTGACGTCGCATGAATTGTTGTCGATAGAGAGACGATACATGCCTGATCATGTGAATGATGCAGCGACCGAGTTGGAAGAGAATGGCGTTAACGTTCGCATCCAGGCATAATGGGTGGATTTTCGCTTTTGCCACTTTTGCTGCGAATGCTGGCTTCATGACTTGGATGACGAGTGGTCAGCGTGGCGATGACAGCAGTGGTGACCGCAGTGGTAGTGGTAGTGGTAGCGGGATGGTAGGATGGTAGTGATGTATTGGTTAACAGAGAACGATTTGGTAACCCAGATATGTCCGTGTTGTTGCGCATGAACACTTTGGGTTTGTCCTAGCGAGAGGTATGAGCATATCTGCATCATGGAAACAACAAAGAAGACGAGTTCAAGCAAGTAATGGTGCAACCTAAGCTTGGCTGTGAGGTTGCTGTAGATCTGGACCACAGTCACGACGTTCATGCAGTGATGACGATTGCGGAGCAAGATGAATGGAAAGTTGCTTTCCACACGCTAACCGATCAAACTTTGCCACGTACGCTAGTGGATCGACTAATCGAGCACCCCATGACACCCTTAGAGACAGCGATGACGTAAGTTATAGTACAAGTTCCTCCCAGAAACAACCGGAAAGACTAGCGAGGAGATCCAGGAGATGTTTCGACACCAACGCAAGGCGCAAGAAGTGCAATAAAGCGCAAGCAAGGGGGTATTAATAACAAATACTATAACTCGAATGAAGCGCCTTTGGATGCGATCTAGCCTGGCTGCACTACACAACTGGAGTAGGCCGGACCAAGACAGGGCCATCAATGCCCAGGACAAGCGAGGAATCGTACGCAAACTCAGTCGCGTCTTTCGTAGTCTCGAAGCTGAAGCGGCTGACCAGAGTCGAGATTGCGATCTTCATCTCCATCATGGAGAACTGTCGGCCGAGGCAAATGCGCGGACCGGCACTGAAAGGAATGAACTTGAATGGAGAGACCTTGACGAGCTCATTGGTGGCTGGGTCAATCCATCGCTCGGGCTTGAACTCTGTGGCATCATTGCCCCAGATCCAGGGTAGTCGACCCATCGCGTACGCTGGAATCAAGATCATTGTGCCAGCACGCAGGAAAGTTCCGTCCTGGAGCGTGACGTCCTCAATCGTTGCACGCGTGTTCAACGGAATGATCGCATTCAAACGCAGGGTCTCCTTGATCACAGCTTCCAAGTATGTTAGTGTTGCCACTTGGTCCTTCCGCGGTGCCGGGATCTCCTTTCGTGCAAGTTCGGGCAGCCTATCTCGGATTTCCTGTCGAATACGCTCTTGGACGCTTGGATAGCGGGCCAACATGACCATCACCCAGGCCATAGTATAGGCAGTCGTGTCTCGTCCAGCGGAAATAAACGAAATGGCCATATCACGGATCTCTTTGAGGTCGTATCCGTGCTCATCGGACGCCATGGTCGGGTTATCAAGGCAGAGAGCGACCAAGTCCTTGTGTTTCGTGTGTGCAGCTCCTTGATTCCGTCGTGCAATCGAGTCATTGATGATCTTGTACACGAAGCGATCGAGCCAGGCGACGTCTTCGAGTTGTTGCTTCTCGACACCAAGACGCAGCGCTTGCTTCAGTTGCCAGAGCCACGTCGGTTGCTCGTTTCGGTACAAAAGGTTGTGGTTCGCTCGCCCAAAGCGCTCGAAGAACTCGTGATTGTCACTCGTGAGGAAATGAAGATCCACACCAAAGCCGATCTTGGTAAACACGTCCGTCGCGTACAGTTCGAGGGTGTGCTTGATGTCCAATGGCTCACTGCCAGGTTGAGCGGAGCGACCAACGATCTCACAGAGTCGCTCCGTGTGCTCCACCATCACGTCGTCCATGATATCACGCATCATCGACATGGAGAACAAGGCACTGGCGGTCTTGCGTTGATTGTGCCACTTGGCGCCGTCACTCGCGAGGATCCCCGTGCCAAAGACGTCTTCCAGTGCAGCGGCAAAGTCCGCACCCTTACCAAAGCTATCGAACTGCGTCTTGAGGATATCTTCCACGGCTTCGACTGTCGAGACGACGACCATGGGCGGCTTGCCTGGGATCTGGATCACGAAGGGCTTTCCTTGATGCCGCAGACACTCTTCGTAGATCCAGTCATGAAGCTTCTTGCGCTTGGTGAACATGGCGTCGATGGTGTTGCCTACCACCGGCAGAGTGGACTTTGGACGCGGCAGGTTTGCCACCGCACGGTGCTGTGGAGAAGGAAGACTCACATAGGCCACTGCCGCCAGCGCGGCCGCATACACGAGCGACGTCGAAGTCGACGACGACAGCGTCGATGCGAGAGGAGACACCCAATCGGCCATCGAGAGAGACTGAAAATAGCAATTTGGCGAGTGAGCGATCGCAGACACGTGCTCACATGACTACCGGTAAGGCGGCCAGGCCAGTGGGTCCCACCGAGTCGTCATACGCGTGACACTGACGCCCACAGAACGCCATCCGCGCGAGATGTGCATGAGTCCCATGGGGAAGAGCTCTTGGGTACGAGGAGACAAAGGAGGACGCGACGCATAATCGCGATTCAGAACAAGGTAGTTGTGAGCAATCAAAACCTATACATTAAAGATATGCATACACCTTGATTTGGTAAAATCCGAGCAGATGTGGTCAGTTGGTTAGCAATCACCCTCTGCACCCACAACCGGTTGAGTGAATACTAACCGAGTCTAAAACAGTACTTTATCAGTTTTCGTTAGACTGATTCAGTAGATTTGGCACCAAACTAAGCTAGGCTGGACTAATGTAGTGAGGTTGCGCGAAGGTTGCTTGAGTGCGTTTCCATTGTGGGTGGTGTGAGCGGAGCAATCCAAGCCGAGTCCAGCCAAGAAGCCGCCCAAGCGCCGTCCTCTGGCTGTTTGCTCTGTGTGGAGACCGAGGGAACGCCGAGCGCCTCCGCTGCTGCTAGACCACGTGACGCGCCGTCTCTTTTTCCCCCGTACTCCCTAATTTCTCTCCTCCGCCTCGCGCGATTCCGGATTTGTTCGTGACTTGCCAGCACTCACTGGACTCCACGGCTTCAAAATGGTACGTTCAGGCTCCGTAGAGGGCGTTCCCTGCGTGTATTGACGCGTTTATGGATATCTAGGTGATGAACAAGAGCAGCAAGATGCTCAACTACATCAACTACCGCATGAAGGTGACGTTGCTCGACTCGCGCGTGCTCGTCGGCTACTTCATGGCGTTCGACAAACACATGAACCTCGTGCTCGGCGACTGCGAGGAGTTCCGCACATTAAAGTCCAAGGTCAAGACGAACGTCTCGGAGGAGCGTGTGGAGAAGCGCCATCTCGGCCTCGTCTTGCTGCGTGGTGAGAACGTCGTGTCGCTCACGGTCGAAGGCCCGCCGTTGGCCCCCGAGAACGAGACGATCGGCCCAAGCGGACCTGGTGTGGCGCGTGCCGCCGGCCGTGGGATCCCTGCGGCGCCGATGGGCGCGCCACCGATGGGTCTGATGGCGCCGATGCGTGGTATCGGCGGCCCCGCCCCTGGCATGATGCAGCCTGGCCAAGGTAAGATCCCTTCCTACGTGTTGCACATGTGTCTATTCAATGCAGCAAGCGTATGGGGCGCGGGGACAAGTCCGGGGAGGCTTCCAGATGATCAGTCTGAACAGATAAGTGACAATGGGCGTCCGGCTCTTCCTCCCGAACCCAGCTGAGCACAACCTTCTTCCTTCTACCAACGTACTACCGTTGATCTTAGTATGATGGGAGCCTCCCCCCATGCCTCGTCTCGCTCGCTACCTTACGCTGTTGCTGCTCGTATTGTTGTATGCTGATTCCTCGATCACTAACTGACGTCGTGTGTGCTTTACAGTCGCTGCTCAAGCCCAGGCCCAGCCGTACGGCCGTGGCCGTGGTATCCCAGGTCCTCCACCTCCAGGTATGCTCCCTCCTCGTCCAATGGGCGGTATGCCAGGCATGGTTCCTCCGCCAGGCATGGTTCCTCCTCCGGGCATGATGCCGCCTCCTGGCATGATGCCTCCGCCAGGCATGCGTGGTCCGCCAGGTCCTCCTCCAATGATGCGTCCTCCTGGACAGTAAGTAGAACGCGCCGTGCGAACGGGTCATGCAAACTCAGGTAATAAATATACGACGCAAGAGCACCTTGCTGCCACAGGCTCGATTGACTGTCTGTCTCCATTGACACTACACTCACAAATGCTTCCAGGTCGCCTCTTCCGCCGCATCGTCCACGACCGCGCGCTCCATTATGAACTTGCCTTCCTTGTATTTTTGCGACAACTCCATCGCGCGGAGCTACAGAGCAACACAGCAAAAGGCTCGGTCAACCAGCCACCCGACGAAGAGAAGAAGGATCCGCTGCGTGGCACTCACGTATTTCCATCCCAACGTGGCATTGCAGCACTTGCAGTGGACGTCGCAGATGGTGTGCATGCCCGTCATCAAATAGCGATTGCGCGGCGACCCCGTGCGGACGTTGAACCTAGCCAGCAATGAGTTTTATCAGCGCGTTATCCCATCGAGCACCCCAGGCCACGCACGTACATGCTGTTGAGGAGGTACGCCTTCCCCGTGCGGCCAAAGAACGACTTGGCGATGACCTCGTCGCGATCCGCCACGACGCTCCCGCACTCGGCGCAGCGGAACGCGCGCATGCCGTCAAACTCGTACAGCTCGGTCTTTAGGCCGTAGAAGGATGTGGTCTTGTCCCGCGGCTCACTGTCGTCGTCGTCCTCGTGCCCGTCGCACAAGTGCTCGCGCTCGTCGTCGACGTCCTCTTCGTCGTCGTCCACGCCGTCGTCGTCATCGCTGCTCGCGCCCTCGTCACTGCGCAATGGCAGGGGCAACGTCTTGGTCCACACGTGGCTGCGGTCGCGATACTCCACCTGCTTGCAGCCGCGGCGCATGATCACCAACGGCGCCATGTTGCCAAATGGCACGACGCTCCAAGATTCTTCGTAAGGGCGCGTCGAAAGTATCCGCTAAAACGACGTTTATTTATCAAAGATCCAGATATTAGAAGGATGTATCTGTGTTTTAGCCGAAAAACGTGCGCTTTTGTCCGACTAGGGCGTCATTACAAAGCTTTTCGTGCTGCGGCGTATGAGGCGACGCCACTGGACCAATGCGACGACGCCCAGCACCACACTGAGCGCGAGGAACACGAGGAACAGCGTCTTGTAGACAGCGTCGACCGCGTGACGCGTGCTCGTGTCGCTCGCGTGCGTGGAAACGCTCTGGTTGCCGAGAAACACGCCGTCATACGCCGACGTGGTGTTGAACCATCGACTCACAAGCGGCGGCGGCACCTGGAAGCTCATGGCGGGCATGGCGCTCACGCACGACGTGTCCATTGCGTCAAGATCGCCCTGGCTGCTCACATACGACGCCAGGAGACTCATGCCACACACGGGCGCGTTGGGCGTGTGGGCCATGCGCGTGGTGAACAACGTGCCGTGCGTCGCGTGCTCAAAGACCACGAGCTTCTTGCGCTCCGTCTTCAATGCTGCATAAAGCGCTGCTGAGAACTTGTGCGGCGTCTGTGGATCCATCTTACTGCTGAGCAAGAGCACACTCGCGTGGTTCGAGGGCGAGGCCGCGACGTTCCAGTACTGATCGCGTCGGTAGACGATCGGCGCGGCGTCATACGACGCAAAGGATGTGTAGGGCTGGCAAGCAGAGACGTTGGCCTTGGTGCACGCGCAGTAGGTGTCGATGTCAGCGTACACGCCCGTGCTCATGGATGAGTTGAGGAAACGCCGCTTGAGGTCGTCGGTGGAAGGCGACGGGAGTTCCCACATCTCCGAGTACACGATGAGTTTGAACTCGAGATCCGACATGAACGCCATGTCTTCGGATCGTTGGGAGAGGACTCCGCTGAGGATGCTGAAGAAATGGCCCAGAACGGCTTCATCCTGGTCACCACAGCGACGTAGACGGTAAGTGAGCACAGGGATGAGTGTGCGCAGCGTCGCGTCGGCGAGAAGGGAACCCAAAAGCGTCCGAAGCGCGTCCCCGGGAGCTACAGCACTCGGTGGAGAGCCAGAGAACGCTGCTAGAGACGTCTGAAGGAAGCTTGTGCACTTGGACGAGCCGTTATCGAGGCTTAAGAGCAGGCTCTTGAGCTCCACCGAGAGGGAGTTGTTTCTGAAGTACTGACCACAGTCTTCTGGATGGGCCTCGCACTGGGAAAGCACGTATTCTCCGACTTGGTCGTAGTCAAAGTCTCGGTTGGAAGCGTACTCAAAGTGTTCGACGTTCGACCCAGATGTCGTGGCGATGCCATCCAAGACGTACCCGACGATCTCCGTCGTGTTCAAGTGCATGAGGCGCTCAACGAGGGACGTGCCGTAACTCACGCCGTATACAAACGTCTTGGAGCCGTGAAGTTCCTGAGTTATAAACGTGTGGAGATCCCATGCCGCACTGGTGGTTGAAAACGCCACCAGGTCAGCACCGTAACGAGCCTGAAGCTCAACGGCACAGTTGGGGACCTCTTCGACGCTCACGGTGCTGTGACTCGGCGACCCCGACGTCTGCGCTTGTGCGGCCACGCAATCTAACTTGGTGCTTCGACCAGTGCCACGATGATCCATTGTGTACACATTCACTTTGCCCTGAAGTAAGCCGAAAAGCGAGAGCATGGCAGTCTCCATGGCTGGTGAGGCGGCTCCTGGACCTCCTTGCATGAAGAAGACATTGGGGAAGCCATTGCTCTCGCCCTGCGGACTCAAGATGCGCTTGACAAAGATATCAATGGTCGACTCGTTACTGGCAGCGCAGACTCCGTCGTGACAAAGTGGTGCCTGGAAGATGGCGCACTCCGCTACTGGAAGTCCAGATGCATTTGTGGCAGTGTAGTTGCCGAAAGCCACTTGTTGCTTCCGCGTGGTGTGCATCGAGTCGGCAAACGTGAAGCTGGAACACTCAAACCAGCCGTTAAGCTCCATTGAAGCGAAGGCGACGTGAAAGCTCGCAGCCAGGGCAAATGCTACAAGGAGCGTGAAGCCCATGGTGGTAACTCTGCTCATGTCGAGTGCAAGTGTGATCTCGAGGGAGGTGACTGGGAGTCCCCAGTCACTCTACGAACACTTGTCGAGAACCAGCCGTTCTGCGTGTAGATAAAGTCTCACGGCACCTGCGACCTCATTTGGCCGTGTCCACGTTCACATCGTGACGCTATTGCGCCTTAATAACGGCATGTTTCGCCTTGATCCTGATCGAGACTCGATCGTTTTGATGACACCGTGCGATGGTATGTGACACCCGCCAGTGGCTCGGCTCAGGTAGGACGATACCAATCACGCGCACGACGATCCGATCTGCGTGCGACGCTCAGAGCCTGGCGCAGACCACTTCCGAGGAATTCGAGCACACAGCTGCCAGGTTGGTATATAAACACTGCATTCTATTCATCATTACCCACGTCCTAGCTTGCTCTAAATGGCACGTCTCTTCTTGGCATCGTGCTTGAGAATCTTCTTGACCTGCTGAGTCTTCTGACGCTGTACGAGACGCGCCGACTGGAGCACCTTGCCCTGCACCTGGCGACTCTTCTTGATCATCATAAAGTGCTTGAGACGCTTCTTCTCCGTGTTGGTCGTACCGCCACCCTTCTTCTTGTTCTTCCAGTCTTCACGGCCTTCCAACACACTACGCAGTCGTTCTTCCTGCGTCAGACGCTTCTTCTTGGCGTAGCCTTCCAAGTCTTCTGGCTTCACCTTGGCCATCTCCACCTCGTTCTTCGGAGCGGCAGCCGCCAACGCCTCGTCGGCCTTGCGCTTACGACGCACCTTAGGATCCTTCATGGCCGCCTCACGCTCCTTCTTGAGCATCTCGATACGCTCAAAGTCCTTTGGAGTAAGGATACGGCGCGCGTCGATACGATCCTTCTGGTCCTTCTTAGGCTTGACCTCGGCGTCCTCGCCTTCCTCTTCGTTCTCTTCCTCATCCTCGTCCATCTCTTCGTCGTCGTTGCCGCCGCCTTCCTCATCCGAGGACACGTCGATCCACTCGTCGTCATCATCTTCTGACTCGGACGACGCGACTTCCCAGCCGTCCTGGTTGTCTTCACCATCGAAACGACCAGCAGCTTCGGCTTCTTCAAGCAACTCGGCGCCTTCGACACCTTCAGCAGCGACGAGTTCACCAAACTGCTTCGGACGCGCGGCTTCGTCGTGGAACTTGCCACGATCCTTGCGCTTGAGAAGAGCTGGGTGGATCTCACGAATGAGGTTGAGGATACCACGCGCCGCCATGACGATCGTCTTGTCACGCATGCGGTTGTACATCACCAGATCCTGCACCAACGCGTCCATCCCCTCGCACTCGAGCACAAGCGGCACACGACGGAAGATCTCACGAAGCGCGTTGATACCGACGGCAATCACCTCGGACGAGCACCGCTCCGTCACAAAGTTGTTGGCGATACTCTTGATAATCGGCAGCAACTCCTCTGGCGGGATGTCCTCGTGACACGACTGCACGAGGTACGCGAGGATCTGCGTCACGTTGTTCTGGTGCGACTGCAGGTAACGCTGGAGCAATGGGTAGTATGGCAACAAGATGAGCTTGTGGAAGCCCATGATACGACCGATAAAGTTCATCATGAGCAACTTGACTTCAAAGCGCTCCGTGCAGCCCTTGAGCACCTTGAGCTGCTTCTCCGCTACGCCCTGTGGGTCGTTGAGCAACTCGATCGCGGGGAACGTCGCCTGGAACGTGATTTCCTTCTGACGCGCGCGTTTGTTCTTCTTGAGCGCCTTGATCGTATCGCGCTGACGCTTCTTGGTCTTCTTCGAGTGCGAGTGGTAGTCCACTTCGACCGTCGCCGTCTTCTCCTTCTTCTCCTTCTCTTCCTCTTCGAGAATGTCGCCGTCAATGCCCAAGAAGAAGTTGATGGCCATCACGAGCAGCTTGGTGTTCTTGCCGGTACACGCCGTGGCGATGACGTTGGCCGTGCGCGTGTCGTGCCAGATCTTGCGCTTGAAGAGGTCGATGAGCACCTGCAGCGACTTGGTGGCCGCGTTCTCGTTCTCGTCCTGCAGCATGTCGAACAGAAAGTTTTGCAGCGCCTTGTTCACGCGGATGTTCTTGCTGTTGGCGTTGAGCTGGCGAATGTCGGCGACAATGTGGTTGTACAGAATCTCACGGAGACGCTTGTCCGGACAGCGGAAGAGCTCGAAGAAGAGCTTGAGCAGCGTGATGGGGTCGATGAGGTTCCGGTTGCGCATGAGCGTGAGCGCCTGCACGAGCGTCTTGCGCAGGTCCATCTCGAGCACGAGGTAGTTCTCGCGGAGCAGCTTCATGATCTGATTTGGGAACTCGGCCATTTCCACGGGGTAGCACTTGGCCACATGGCTCAGGAACGACACGAGCGCGCCGAAATGCGCCGATTCCTTGGTCGGCTGGAGCTCAAAGAGCTGGTACTCGCTCTCATAGTGGCGTAACTGCATGAGGAACTCGGACTTGTAGCCCTCGGGGTCGCGCTTGACCATGTTCTGCAGCTGCGGCAGCTTGCCGATCACATCGGGACGCGACGCATTGACGGCGGCCATGGTTCCAAGCGAGCGTCGCGGCGTCAGGAGCTCAGGAAGCAAAGTCCGCGCGCAGTGTCCTTTGATGCTTGTCGTCAAAGACCAACCATTCCAGTAGGTCCAGTCGGCTCTGAATACAAGACCCCTTGAGAATAAAACTAATTAGGCTCGACTAGTTAGCTCTTCTTCACTAGGTTCGATGTGTGCTAAGTACGCATAGCGAACTTAACGACGTTCAACCGGCCGTGTCAACGTGAACAAGACGAAGAGCTCACGGCGATGCCCATGACGACGACGAGTGGGTTCCCAGCGGCCGGGGCGTGTGCGGAGCTGCTGCTTGCCGACCAGAAGGACGTGGTCTATGAGAATGAGGTCAAGAACTTACTGCGGGAGCTGCTGGAGCGCTGCTGCGGGACGCATTTGCTCTCGCAATTGCTGCCGGAGCTTACGTCGCTCTCGAGTTTGCTCTATTACTTGCTCGTGTTGGGACGGAAGCGACCGCAGCAGACACTGGGTGAAGAGTATTGCGATATGATGCGCGTTACACCGGTGCAGGAAGGAGCGCAGCAACTACCGGCAGTGCGCAATGTGCGGTTCGCGCGGCATCTTCTCTGGATCGCGTTGGCCGTGGTGCCGCAGTACCTCTCGTCCAGATCACAAACGGGATGGCTGCGGTTGTCACAGTTGACGTGGTCACCGCGCGAGCGAATGGCACAACAGCTCCGTGAACGACAGGCAGCAGCAGCAGCGGCGGCGGCCAATGGAGAGGATGCGGTGCGAGCTCCGGCACCAAAGTTGACGTTGACCAAGTCGCTGCTATCTCTACTTGATCGACTCGTGGCGGCCATCAAAGAGTTCGGCTCTCGGTTGGAGAAGAAGCTTCTCCCGTCAACGTACGAGTTTGCGTTGGCGCCGTTGCAGAACTGGTTGTCGCAGGTTCACTTGGCCGCGTTCTACGTGGCGGCGCGCTACTTCCACTTCTCCAAGCGACTAGCGAGCATCGAGTACGTCTTCGTCCGCAAGGACGTGCACCCGGCACTGAACTTGTCGCTTCTGGTACGTGCTGTTGCTCGTGGTCTCGGTACTTTACCCTGTTGTTTCTAATGGCAGTCGCGTCACGTAGGGCTATTTGATGTTTGTGCGTCTCTTCTCCACGGCGGTCGGTGAGATGAAGCGTCTCCAGAAGCTGTACAAGGACGACGCACGTCAGAGACTCGGTGAGATGCTCATGCCAGGCTCCCAGGGCTCCTCTGCACGTGTTCCGACCTCGCCGGCCGAGTCCTCACTGGCTCCAGAGCCTGTGCCGTCGTCCTCGACCTCGACCTCGCGCTCTCGTCGAAAGTGTGCGCTGTGTCTCGGCGAGCGCACGTCGCCAGCTACGACGCCCTGTGGCCACGTCTTTTGCTGGACGTGCATCGTCGGCTGGTGTCAAAAGAACAAAGCTGAGTGTCCGCTCTGTCGTCAGGAGACACATCCGCAGCAGATCAAGTGTATCTACAATTACAGTTAAGCGTGGCGTATTTACTGCTTTCGTCGACGTTTGGTGTTCTTCTTGTCCACTGTCTTGGCACTTGGCGATGATCGTGTCGTCTTGGTCTTCTCCTTGGTCGCTGTTGCTTCCTCCTCCTGCTTGCGTGCCTCGAGCGCGTCGGTGTAGACCTGATCGCGACTCAACGCGTTGTTGACAAAGCGCTTGGACGCCTCCTTGTCCAGCTTGAGGCTTGGGACCTTGGCCAGCTCTTCCGTGTCCTTGATCTTCTTGATAAAGCCCTTGACTCGTTCCTACACAGCCTGCATCAGTTCCCTCGGTCACGAAGCATTCCTCTTCGAACAAGAGCTCGTACCAGCTCCTGCTTGACGTGCGTCTGTCGAATGTCCTTGGATGACACGCCCTGCGTCTTCAAGTACACGTAGAGCAGCGCATTAATCGAGTACGCTGTTTATACACCACACACACTCGTCAGAAATGCGACCGTAGCTCTTCATGTGCCTCCATCTCAAACGTACCAAGCGAGACTTGCACCTTGGCCTTGTCGACCGGCGAGAGCTCGGCGAGGAACTCGTCCACGGGCTTCTCAGCAAACACCTTGAGGTGCTCCTCCACGGCCGCCAGCGTCTCGTCGACGCTCGTAAACGCTTCCACCGCCGCGTCACTCATGTTGGTCGTTCGTCTTGGGCTTTTTGGCTGGACAGAGTGGCCATGGTCAACTAAAGTTGCCTCTCGTTTACTTCGTTAACTTATGCGGATTCTACAGGTATACACAGGGCGACTTACGAGGTTGATGCCGGCGGCGTCTCGAGAGAGCTCGTTTCCTTGACGCGCTTGGCGGCTGGTTCCTCGGACGACGCGGCGCTTTCGCGTACGTGTGTCTCAAAGAGGTAGAAGAGCTCGTTCTGACGCAGCAAGATCTGGTCCATCTTGTCGTTGAGCTCGTTGAAGCGGCGTTGCACCAACGTCAAAACCGTGGTTGCCGTGGGGACATCCATCGCGAGCTGCTCGTTCGCCGCGTCTGGCGGACTCATGGCGCTCGCAGGACGCTTGGGTCGACTCGGAGCCGCTGGCATGGTCACCACGGGCGCGACAGCGGTCGTCGGCAGTCCGGGGAGCAACGGCTCGACGACGTCTTGCGGCGACGTCTGC
Organism: Pythium oligandrum; assembly: GCA_020085045.1. Lineage (NCBI taxonomy): Eukaryota > Oomycota > Peronosporomycetes > Pythiales > Pythiaceae > Pythium > Pythium oligandrum. Next base: position 723,280 of record JAHRIK010000018.1, read on the forward strand.
CCATCGTCCGTCTTTTTCGCGACGTCGAGGGACGTTCGTCGCGTCGTGGCGACGCCTTCGGGCTTGTACTTGGCGGCGCTGATCGCCAGCACGCGTCCACTGGACGACTCGCTGTCACTGAACGTCTCGGCGCGCGCCACTTCGTAGAGGCGACGGTGCTCGATCGTGTACGCCTCGCCCTCGCGCAGATGCGCCTTGACAAAGTGGTTCTTGAACTTTTGCGTGCGCATGGGCTTCTCGCAGCCCGGGAACATGCAGATCGTGCCATTCTTGTGCTTGTTGCCGGTCATCATGGTGGATGATGTTGAAGCACGCGAGGGGGGTACGGTCGGGTTCCTGTGGTTACGCTCGACTTGGTGACTGGCTCAAAGGAGTGGTTACATTGGCATCTCTCGGTACAAGAACCGTCTCTTTTTCTCGCTATAAGAACATGATATCTCGAAGAAAAGGCAACATGGAGTGTATTGGATTTGACAGAACATGAAGGCCACCATACACAGACTCGATCTACTTGGCGTTGGTGGACGCTTTGGCGCGGAACTGACGACGGATACTCGTCGAGACACTGTCGTTGGAGAGCGCCACGAAGAGCACGCCCAGCACCAGCACGAAGATCATCACCGAGCTCCCAGAAGACGCGGCACCTTCCGGTAGGCGGTTGGAGATCTCCTGGCGGAATCGGAAGCCCTCGCCTGGTGTGTCGGCAGTCGCAGCGTCTCCAGTGGCGACGTTGGCCTTCTTGTCGTTGGCGGATTCGACCACCACGGGCTCCTTCGGCTTGCGGTTCTCGACAACAGGCGGTACAGGCGTCTCCTTCACTGGGTTCATCTTCCAGCCACCACCGACGATCTGTTCCACTTCTTCGGGGTGTTCGTATGGCACCCAGTGGAGCTGACGACACGAATCCGTGTCGTTCTTGCCTTCTTCGAACGTCACGCCAGAGAAATTGAGGTACGTCTGGAACGAGCGGACGTTACCGTACGCGAACTTGTCCAACTCGAACGTGTCCACCTCGCCCTTGAATGGCTTGCCGACGACCAAATGGAAACGGTTGATACCGCGCTCCACCTCGATCTTCTTCTTGTTCTGGTCAACCTTGACGTGTTCAAAGCTAGAATAGACGAGAGCGAGTCAGTTCAATCCACGATTATCATGCGTCTAGTTGGTCGCACTTACCGAGCTGGCACCTTGGAGTAGTTGTGGTAAACGACCGAGCCAAGGCCACTTGGCGAGTACAGGTCGTAGCCATGCGTCCAAAGGCTAGACGCGCGCAGAAACTCTTCACCATCAAACATCCACAACGTATGGGAATCAATCAACGAACGGCGTTCCGCGTGGCACTTGCCAAACGAGAGACCAGCACCCCACAACGCAGACATCTGTGGGAACTTGCCGCCACTGATCATACTCGCGCCGACGTTACGAACGAGCCCGTTGCCACCTCGCGTCGTTGTACACAAGTGCGGCAGCCAGCCCGATGGAGGGTTGTTGTCGCCATTGTCCTTGATAAAGTCGTTCAAGTGGTGCAAGTAGGTCGTGAGCACGGCCATCTCGTTGTCAATACGCTTCCACTCGGCCAGCAAGTTCTCGTCCCAGAGGTTGGTGAAGATACTATGCCCATCGAGCTGCAGACAGAACTCTTCGTCCTTCACGAGCTTCTGTTGGTAATGACGCGCGAGCGTCGGTCCTCGCGAGTCATCGGCCGAGCGCTCGTCGATACGGATGTGGTCGCGGTAGTGGCACGGGCCCTTGTCGGGCCATTCCGCCGCCGCCATCTTACAAAACTCTTCAATGCATTTCTGGTCGCCCGAGTTCACTTGATCCACGACGCCAAAGTACAACCGATCAGGATGCTTGGCGCGCGTGAAGCCCGTGAACATGGTCTTGGCGCATCGGTGGCCGTCTCGGAAGACGGACAAGCCGATGAAGATATCAAACTCGTTGGGAACACGCGCTGGCGGCGGACGCAAGTGCGCGAGCGCAGGGTTGAGCGGAATATGCTGCACGGTCGGGTCGACTTTTTCCTTGCGCTCGGCGTCGAGCACGTGGATCGTCGCGACTTCTTCCTTGTCCTTGGCGGCGTCGACTGAGACAAGCGCAGTGGCCAAGACGGCGGCCAAGACGCTCCACACACGCATGTTCGTGCTGCTGGTCTACGTGGGAGTGGCGCGTAGAGAGCGCGAGATCCTTCGACGATGCTTTGCGCGCGACGTGTCGCCGGTTTTCAAGGGCGCCGTCCTGGGCCTACCTCTGACTCGCAGACTCAGACGTGCGAGTCAGATTCGACCATCTGAGTCCACCCGAGTGTAATTACATCTCGTCAAAACACTCGGTACATCTCGTAAAAAGGTCGAGTCGTCGTACTTTAGTGAGTCATCGTACTTTAAAGAGGGGTTAGTGTGCCACGGACTCATCAGGCCCCATGAGGAGACCAGATGGAACTGGCGAAGATGCACCGGATCCGCGCGAGAGACGACGCTTCTTGCAGTGCTTGCTGCACGCAGCGGATGCGCGTCAGCAGCTGCCAGCGTCGCGTTCAACGTGCGTGTCCTCTGCCCCGGCTGAATGGCGCTCTGGATTGACGGAATGATGAGTCTACGAGCATCGCCACGACGGCGGAAAAAGGACGACGACCCATGCGGTTCTCACGCATACGAGCCCCCAAGTGCCTCTGTGCTCGCGCCGATTAGTCCTGAGTCATCCGCTCGCTCATTCTCCATTTCTCTCTGCACCAGATGAAGGTCTTCCGCTCGCTGTGCAAGCTCTCGGCGCTCACGCTGCTATTGGCGGCCGCCACTGCCACGGACGCGGTGGACGCGCGTGGCATCTCCGCGGGTGTGGCGCACCAGCGCGCGTTGCAGGCCAACGCCACAACGCCAGTGGACAAGTGCGGCGTGAAGAAGGACGACGGGTCGACGGAAGTTGCCTCGGATGCGGACTCGGTCACGCAGCGCACGACCAAGCCCATCAAGACGCCGACGCCCAAGACCAAGTCGCCCAAGCCCAGCAAGACCCCCAAGCCCACGAAGACACCAAAGCCAGTGAAGACACCGACGTCGACGCCGAGTGGCGAGGACGATGATGATGCTGACACGCCAACGCCGAGTGCGACCACCGTCAAGCCCACGACGACCCCAGCGCCATCGGAAGTGGACGACGATGATGACGGAGACGTCCCAGTGCCAACGGCTGACGAGGACGAGGGCGATACAACCCCAGCGCCAGCTGCCTCCTCCACGGCTCCTAGTCCAAGCGCCACGCCAGCTCCTTCGGCCTCGGCCACGCCCTCCACCGGCGACGGCAAGCTCTGTGCCGTGCCAAAGGTGACGGTCACGGAGATCGACGTCGGCGCCAGTGTCGAAGTCAATGAAGACGAAGCTGCGCTCAAGCTCATCGCCATCGCCGCCAAGCCAGCAGGTGGCTCGTACGCGGCCTTCCACAGTGGCGGCAAGGTCAACGTCGTCGAACTGGACGCCAGTGACAAGGTCGTCGCGGGCTCGACGGTCTCGGTCGATGTCAATGACTTTGCCGACATCCACGCCGACGCCAAAGGGTTTGTGATCCTCGGCACGCGAGATGCTGAGGGCGGCGGTACGCTCAACTGTGGTAACCCATCGAATCTCTGTGGCACGGCGCCAAACCCAGCCGTCCCATGCTACGACATGTACTTGATCCGCTTCGAAGGTGGCAAGGAAACCTGGGCCACCAAGCTCACGTCGTCGAGTGCCTCGTTGCCTCCGTACTCGACGTCCAAGACGGGTGCCAACGTCTTTATGATCTGGTGGTACGCTCACCACGGCCGTATCGCGTACGACGGTACCAACTGGGCGTCGTACTTTGGTGCGGCCATCTCGACGTCGGAGGGTGGATGCATCAACATCCACCAGGGCGATCGTATGCAGATGGTCGGCCCAACGGGCTCGCTCGTCAAGAGCAGCAACGCCTTCGACTGGGGCTGCTCGCACTCGGGCTACGAACGCATCGTGTACGACGATCGCTCGAAGGAGTTCACGATGATCTGCAAGACGGACAACAACAACCGCATCAAGTTCCCAAACGCGGAAGCCACGGTCTACCCAGTGGACCTCGCCGCGTCCAACTTGGGCGACATTGTCAAGGACGAAGGCGGCAGTGGCTACTGGATGACGGTCAGCAACGGCCAGGGCAACAACGCCAAGGTGCATCTCATGCACTTCAACAAGAACAAGGCGACGGACAAGGACATTACGCTCACTGGTGGTCAGACCAACGAGCGTGCGTGTCACTTGGCGTCGATCGGCAGTGGTGGTCTGCTCGCGGCCTGGGAAGGCAGTAGCGCTGGCGGTGATTTCTCGGAACGCTCGCAGCGTCAGATGTTCATCCAGGTGCGCGACGCCAAGGATGGTGCGGAGATCAGTGACGTGGTCAAGGTCGACGGCGTCACTGGCAACCGCTACCAGGCCTTCAAGTCGTTCCCAGATGGCTCTGTGGCTTATGTGGCCAAGGGCTCGTCGGCCACCAAGCTCAAGGTGCTCCGTATTACACCGTGCTAAGTGGGTAGTATGTTAGTTGTCCGGCGTAAAAGTCTATGTAAGTTGTATTGAGTCATTTGTCCTTCTGTTCGTTCACGTTCCGTGGTGATATTCTTCAAAATCGTCCTCATAGCCTTCGGTATCGACGGGATCGTTGCTTGTTCGATGTCTTCCCGCTTTGGAATGTGGAGTCCCGCACTGTTTATGGCTCGGTCGAGGAGAAACCGGCTCAGCATGACTCACTTCGTCCATCTCGATGATCTCCTGGATATCCTCGCTGTCATAGTCGCCTGTGTTATTGTCTAGCCCAAGATGGTGCTTCCCTGGCGCTCGATGCTTCTCTTCACGTCGAGAGGCACGATGGTGGGACTTGGACTCACTGTGTTTGCTATCCGAATCACCAGTCTTGATACCACTCGATGGTCTCACTGTTTGTGGTGACGCCTTTGCCTCGGCCTTTACGGGTGAGACGCCTGGGATCTCCTCTTCGATGCCGTCGTCTGCTTCTGACGCTTTGTGCTGTCTTTTCTTCTTTTCGCGAAGCTCGGCGTCTCGTAAATGCTTGATAAACGGATGATTCAAGCATCCGCTGGCCGACAGTCGCTGACGCGGCTCCAATTGCATCGTTTGGTGCATGAAATCGATCGTTCCAGCGGGTAAAACGCGATCTCCGAGCAGTTCCTCAAAGCTTTTCGTGGCTTTCTTCGGGGTCGTGACGCCTCGAGGCAGGCGAGCAGCATGAGCTGAAGGCAGCGGCCCCAAGTAGTCTTGGATCAGGTTTCTGCACAGTACGCTCACAGGTAAGCGCATGAATCTCATGTTCCAACAACTAAGTTCCTTACAGCTGGTCAATTTGAGTGTTACCAGGAAACAGAGGACGTCCAGTGAGGAGTTCCATCAATACGCAGCCGACACTCCAGATATCCGCGTCGAACGAGTAGCGATCCATCCTACAGCATCAACCGTGTGAGCAAATCGATTTCGTGTGGCGGAATACGAAGCCATACTACCTTAGCTCCTGTTCTGGTGGCCGATACCACCGTGTCGCGACGTAGTCACTCAATGGATCACCTTCAAACTGCACCGTCCGAGCCACACCAAAGTCACAAAGTCGGATGTCTCCATGCTCGTCGATAAGGATGTTATCCGGTTTAACATCTACAGTGATCAAGCACTCAGCAATCTCGAAACTGCGGTATATTGGCGTTGTAGAAGTCTCACCTCGATGAATGATGCGGTTCGAGTGGCAATACTGAAGCGCTTGACACAGCTGATACACCAATCGCTGAGCCAGAGCTGGGTTCACGCCCCGGCGATTCCGATTAAGGACCTATAGATACTCTTTCAGCTACCAGTCCGCTAGTTCACATGGTAGACGAAAACCGCATGACGCACCTTATTCATGTTGTTGGGGACATAGTCAAAGACAAGATGAAGCAAGCCATCATGTCGAAAACTGTTGCGATACGACACGATGTAGGGATGGCTAAGCATTGAGCAGGCCTGGATCTCACGCTTGGAGAGCTGCTCATCTGAAGATTGCTTCATCATTAGATCAACAGTCTCGTTGCTGTTGGGCACAAGACTCACCGCTCACTGTCCGGAATTTCTTGATGGCCACAACGTCATTTGTTCCCTGAAATACACGTATTAGACGAGTTCAATAAGGCGGTGATGACGCGTGCCTCACCTTCTCGACGGCCTTGTACACGATGCCGTAGGTCCCTTCGCCGATGACTTTGTCGATTGTGTACTTCTCCATCTCGCCTTCGAAATGAATGAGTGCCGAAGGCTCAGAGCTGACGGACAGCGGCCGTGATGATCATCGCCTCGAAAATAGGTTTAACGTCGCAGATAAATAAAACACGTACGGAATGGACATGCTTATGCGTCTATTTCGCTTACCATCCCGAGAAATTACCAAATCCTCCGCTTGTTTTTTTCGCTTGCTTGTTCTTCTTGCTCTCAATAGCCACGGGGACAGAAGTAGTAGCTGCGACCTCTTCGTGTGGACGTTTCTTCTCGTTGGTACTCGTTGCGGCCTTGAGGTACTTGCCGACGCCCTCACCAGCAGCACCCACAGGACGCTGCAACTTGGCCAAGTCGACGTCATCCATGTCGTCGTAGGCAACCCATTCGTTTCCGACCTTGACAACCGTGCCTTTCACTCGCTGCTCTTCCTGCTTGCGCTTCTTTTCGATAGTGAATACGTCCGTGCCTTGCGCTTGAGCGTCTTCATACTCTTGGAACGGGTTCACGAAGATGTGCACCTTGACGATCTTGATCTCCTGCAGAGGGCGATCCTCGGCACCTGTTTCCACATGCTCAATGGCGTCGAGAGTCTCCATTCCACCGACGACGCGACCGAACACCGCGTGCTTCTTGTCGAGATGAGGTGTTTCCTTGAATGTGATGAAAAATTGAGAGCGGTTTGTGCCAGGGCCAGCGTTGGCCATACTCAACACACCACGCGCATTATGTGACTGTGCATCACGAAGAGTCAGCTTCAGGTCAACCAGTTCGAGGTTTGCTGACCACTTACCAGACGACTGTCGATCTCGTCCTTGAACGGCTTCTTCCAGATCGACTCACCCCCACGTCCTGTTCCTGTTGGATCACCGCCTTGCATCATAAAGCCCTTGATGATACGATGGAAGACCACGCCGTCATAGTACTGGGTTCGACACAAACTCATAAAGTTGTCGGCCGTCTGTGGGACAAAGTCGCAATCGATCTCGAGATTGATGTCGCCCATCGTCGTTTCCAGCCGCACGAGCCCCTTCTTCTTCATCTTGCGCACGGTACGCCAGCGCTCTTCGAGCAGTTCGTTGTCGGTCGCCGTCATGACGGCGTTCTGTGTAACTGGCGCGGCTGCGCTCGATGTGAACGACCGCGAGCACTCACCGTCCGTGAACGCAGAGTACGCCAACGAGCCTCCACTCGAAACCGCGGTTCCTGACGACTTGGCGTGCGTCAGGGTGGCCACGATCTTGTCTCGCTCGCTTACGTCTGTGTCGCCTCGTCGGATCTTGTCCGCCAGTTCCTTTTGCTTGGCGCGCTTGGCTTCCAGCTCCTTGAGGATACGGTCGGTCGCTGCGTTGGTGCGGATGTTGGTCGCGCCAGCGTTCGCTTCTTCCTTGGCAGAGCTCGCCGCCGCACGACGCAAATGCTCAAAGTTCTCGATCTCTCGACTCGTGAGGTCCTGTGGGTCTTGTAGGATGATAATGTCCTTGCGCTTGAACTTGTCGCCGCTGAGCAAGTCCTACAACCGAGTTCCCACTGAGTCCCTGATCTACTAGCCTCAGGACGTAACCAGCCACGCACCATCCAGTTCTTGGCCTTGATGTTGAGCTCGTCGATAGCGTCGTACGAGAACACGTTACCGGTCGTGGCGACGGCGGCGATCTTGGAGTTGTCCGTAAACACCTTGTACGTCACGGGGCAAAAGTACTCGCCCTGCGAGTTCTTGCTAAACTTGAGCGGAATGAGCTCCTTGAGCGCCAACGCCTCGCCCGTCACTGGATTCTACACAGTCCACACACTAATTACTCAATTGCCGCCTTCCTCTGGTCGTAACCAGGTCACCCACGTACGATTTGGTGCGCCTTGACGTAGGGTACGACGGCTTCCAGGTCAAACACATGGCCTTCGCGCGTCGCCACGGGGTTCTACGCACCACCATCACACAGAACAAGTCAATACACATCTCCTCCATGGGTTTCTACCCGCGTACGCACCGTGAAGGGCGTGAGCGTGATGGCACAGCAGTTGAACGGCAGGCCTGCACACAACAAGTCAGAACTTGGCTTCCAGCGCACCAATCAAAGCGCGAGCGCCACGTACGTCGATAGGCGCGCTTGATCTCGGGCTTCTTGCCGCCGTAGAGATACTTGTGCTCCGTTTGCGTCACGAAGAGCCGATCTTTGCTGTGTCGGTTCTTGCCCATGATGCTCGTCCACCGTCTTCCGTCTCCGTTTGAACTCACAGGTTTACTTAGGACGAATGCGAACTTAACAGACGTTAATCTATATGAAGCGCACTTAGGAAGAGTTCCAGGTCATTCATGGCAATGATGCGACGGACGGCGGGGGCGGCCAAGACGCTGGCGCAGCGCACAGCGGCGCGTAGAGCTCCACAACCCACGCGGCGTGTGCTCTGTAACGCGCCTGTAGCGTCTGCCAATGTACAGCCGTTGCCGCGCTCTGTGCATCTCTCTACCGTGCGCGCCATGAGCTCCTTTGCGAGTGACACGCCGCTGTCGTTGTGGGAGATTGCCGAGCAGCTTCGTGCGCCGGAAGCGATTCGCGGCGACCGCGAGCAGGTCGTGCAGAACATCCAGTCGGTGGTGATCACGGCCGCCACGACGGACGCGCGCGAGCAGCAGGCGCTCGAGATCATCCAGTCGAACGTGCTCGAGCCCTTGCTCGGCTTCCTCGCGGACGAGCGCCTCGCCGACTTGCACATCCCGACGTTCCTCACGCTCATCAAGCTCTCGAGCGAGTCGCTGATCGTCCAGGAGCTCTTGCGACTCGACGGCGCAGGTACGAACGACGGTATCGTCAATGGAAAGCCCACGATTCTGACGGTATTATATGATAGCGATTGTGGCCAAGTACTTGTCGCCGGCCGATCCTCGTCTTCAAGCAGCTGCGTGCTTGACGCTGGGCAACTTGGCGCTGGATCCGTTGTCCGAGACGACCATGGCGACGGCGACGGTCATCGATCCGCTCTTGCAGGCGCTCGAGAGTCCGCACGAAGCCATCCAGCGCACAGCCGTGACGACTCTCGCCAACATCGCCGGCTCGACCCAAGGCCGTGAGTATCTCTGCCAGCCCGAGCAGCTCATCCCGCTCTGCGCACTGCTCTCGGCCGAAAACTGTGAGTCGGACGCCTCTCCTGCTCTCAAAATGGTACTAACACTGTGGCTTTGGCAGCGGATTCGCTGCGTAGCGCAGTGGCTTTCGCGCTCGGTAACGTGCTCTCTGGCCACGACGTTGGCGCACAGGAAGGTCTGCGCGAGTCTGGCGCTCTCCCAGAGCTCATCCTCATGGTCTCGCCCGCGTTTCCGGATGATGTGTGCAGCTCGGCGGCGTGGGCGATCCACCACGGCGTGCACATGAACCACGAGAACCAGTCGATGGTGGCGGACGCTGGTGGGCTCGGCATGCTCTTCCAGCAGGCCTTCTCCGAGAACGAGGCGGTCCAGACCAACGCGCTGCTGGCGCTCGAGAGCGTGACGATCGGGCACGAGGAAAACACCCAGCGATGCCGAGACAACACGGAGGCCGTGACGATCCTCAAGTACTTGCAGCGAGACAGCGCTGACGACTTGAACGTGAGTGCCAAGCGAGCGTTGCAGGGACTGCTCAGTCAACTCGAGTAGAGAAAGAGACAACGGATGCATTTCTATTCAACGTGGGTATAACAACACGCACGCACACAACTTTCCATTCACTTTCTACTGTCATTGAGTTAGTTCCGGCTGCCGCATTGACGGCGAAGGTCTTCGTTCGAGAACGCGACGTAGGCGAAGACGCCGACAAAGAACACCATGTAGAACACGCCTCCCGAGCCAGCCACGGCATCGGCCTTGTCAGCGCCGGAAGGCACGCCACCGACTGGTTCTTCGCGAAGCTTTGCCTCCTTTGGCTCATCGCCACCGGCACCATGTTCCGCATGCTTATCCTGGAGCTGTGGCTCGACTGGGCCGTCGTTCTCAGGGTCCTCGGCCATCGGTTCGACGTGATTCCGTGGTGGCTCGGGCTCTTGAGGAGTTGGATACAACGCCCACCCGCCGCCGACGATCTTCTCCACCTCCTCTGGTTTCTCGTACGGCACCCAGTGGAGCTGCTCGCATGACGCCTGGTCCGTCTTCCCTTCCTCGAACGTCACGCCCGAGAAGTTGAGGTACGTCTGGAAGGAACGGACAGTGCCGTACGCGAACTTGTCCATCTCCAAGGCATCGACGGGCCCCTTGAACGGCTGGCCAACAATCAGTTTGAAGCGGTTGTTCCCCATTTCCGTTTCCTTCTCTTTCTGCTTCTGGTCCACCTTGACGTTCTCGAATCTGCAAACAAAATGGGTGAGTTGCTGGACGATACGAACACACCAAGGGACAGAACACGCTTACCGAGCTGGCGCCTTGGAGTAGTTGTGGTACACGACCGAGCCGAGAGGACTTGGCGAGTACAGATCATAGCCGTACGTCCACAGATGCGAGGAACGAAGGAACTCTTCACCGTCAAACATCCACAGCGTGTGGGAATCGACCAGGACGCGACGCTCGGCGTGACACTTGCTGAAGGAGAGACCCGCGCCCCAGAGCGCCGTGAGCTGCGGGATCTTGGACCCGCTGATCATACTCGCGCCTTCGTTACGCACGAGACCGTTGCCGCCGCGGATGGTTGTACACAGGTGCGGGAGAGAGCCCGGGACGTGGTTGTTGCCGTCGTCGTCAACAAAGTCGTGGATGTGATGCAAGTAGGTGGTGAGCACGGCCATCTCGTTGTTGATCTGCTTCCAGTCGGCAACGATGTTCTCGTCCCAGTTGTTGGTGAAGATGCTGTGGCTGTCGAGCTGCAGACAAAACTCTTCGTTGCGCAAGAGCTTTTGCTGGTAATGCCGCGCCAACGTCGGTCCGCGCGACGCATCGGCCGTGCGTTCGTCGATGCGAATATGCTCACGGAAGCGACACGCTCCGTACTCGGGCCATTCCGCCGCCGCCATCTTACAAAACTCGACGATACACTTGTCATCGCCCTCGTTCACTTGATCCACGACGCCGAAATACAGTCGGTCCGGGTTTCTGGCGCGCTTAAAGCCCGTGAAAATGGTCTTGGCGCAGCGGTAGCCGTCTCGGAAGACGGACAGGCCCACGAAGATGTCGAAAGCCGCCGGAATACGCGCTGGTGGTGGACGCAATTGCTGCAGCTCGGGTTGCAACGGGATGTGCTGGACACTCGGGTCGAGTCGCACTTCGCCCTTGCCGTTGACAATGCCCATGGTGGACTGCACGCCGCTGGCCGCGCGCACCACGACGCCATGCAGCACGAGCGCCGATAGACAGAGCGCGAGCAGCAGCAGGAAGCGCATGGTGGGCGAGGTCGACGGAGGAGCCCTTGTATGACGCATTGACGAGTGAAACGTGGCAGGTCGGCGACGTAAAAAGTGGTTTTTACGGCGTTTTTACGCCTTGGCGCTGACTACCTCCCTCTATACAAGCAAGTATAAGAACCCAAATGTAGCCATCTGATCACTTCTCCTTGAGGTGTTCGAGCCAACTAGTGGACAGAAGGAGCGTGTTGTGTATGATACGAGGACGAGACTGGTTTCTATTTCTACTCAAAGCGGTCGTAGCTCTTCCTGCGGCACTGACGACGGAGATCTTTGTACGAGAACGCGACCATCAGGAGGAGACCGGCGAAGAAGAGCAGGTACAGCACGTTGCCAATGTCGATGCTGCCGTCGGTCTTGGCAGCATCCAAACGCACCAAGTCGGCCAGTTCCTGGCGCAGATTCGCCTCCTTGGGTTCGCCGCCAACGGCACCGTGTCCAGCGAGCTTGTCCCGCAGCTGAGCTTCGTCATCGTGCTCTGGACGCTTGCCAAGTACGACGATCTTGGGCTCCTTCACCTCGCGTTGCGTACTGCGAGGTCGCTCCGTCACCTTTGGCGTTGGGTACATCTTCCAGCCGCCGCCGACCAGCTTCTCGATCTCCTCGGGATTCTCGTAGGGGACCCAATGCAGCTGCTCGTATCGCGGTTGATCTTTCTTTCCGTCTTCAAACGTCACGCCCGAGAAGTTGAGGTACGTCTGGAACGAACGGACTGTACCGTATGCGTACTTGTCCATTTCCTTGGCGTCAACGTATCCTTCAAAATCCTTGCCGACGATCATGTGGAAGCGATTGATGCCCATCTCGATCTCCAGCTCTCTCTGCTCCTTGTCGATCTTCACGGTCTCGAATCTATAAGAAACACAAGCGAGTAAGTTAGTAAACGAGCAAGAAAGCACCTTTCACAAGTGTGAGCTTACCGAACTGGCACCCTGGAGTAGTTGTGGTATACTACCGAGCCGAGCGGACTGGGAGAGTACAAGTCGTAGCCATACGTCCACAGATGCGACCCGCGGAGGAATTCTTCACCGTCAGACATCCACACGGCGTGCTTGTCGACGATTACGCGACGCTCGGCGTGGCACTTGCTGAAGACGAAGCCACCACCCAGTAGTGTACCAAGTTGAGGGACCGTTGAGCCACTGATCATACTCGCGTCTTCAGTGCGCACGAGGCCATTACCACCTCGGAATGTGGCGCACAGGTGAGGGAGAAAGTCTGGAACGTTGTTGTTACCGTCCTCGTCGACAAAGTCATGGATGTCGTGGAGCCATGTCGTGAGCACGGCCATCTCGTTGTCGGTTTGTTTCCAATCGGCAACGAGGTTTTCGTCCCAGTTGTTGGTGAAGATGCTGTGCCCATCGATCTGCAGGCAGAACTCTTCGTCACGCAAGAGCTTCTGCTGATAATGACGCGCAGGTGCACAGCCTCGAGAGTCGTGAGCATTGCGCTTGTCAAGGCGAATGTGCTCGCGGTAGCGACACTCGCCGTGCTCGGGCCACTCGACCGACGCCAGCTTGCAATACTCTTCAATACATGTGGCATCACCATCGTATACCTGATCGACGATGCCGAAATACAAGTTATCTGGCTTTGTGGCGCGCTTGAAGCCCGTCAACAGGGTCTTGCCACAGCGAACGCCGTCTCGAAACACAGACATACCCACATAAATGTCAAACGTTGACGGGACACGCGCTGGGGGAGGACGCAAGTTCTTCAGCTCTGGCTTCAAGGGAATATGCTGCACGGTTGGATCGAGCTCCACTTTGCCTTTGCCGTTGGCGACGTGCAAGGTGGGTGGGGCATCACTGTCCGCGCTCACGACGGCACCATGGGCCAAGAGCGCGGTGAGGAGGGCGGCCAGACGCACCATGAGAGCTGTTGAGATGAGAGTAATTGATCTTGGTCAGATTTTTCACGACTGAGACTTCAAAGTCACGTCGAGTGACACGCTTCCAGTGGTTTCAGCTCCGAGTGCTTGCGTACGACGCTCGTCTACTTTGCGTTTGCGGTTTCAACACTCCCTGCCATCCGTTTAGGTGATTAGCTACAAGGCAACGTTCCTCGCATGTTCGACTAACGTATAAGGTAACCACTCGCAACGGTACGGAGGGACCTATAGAGCGGAGAATTCAGTAGAGAAATCAAGTAGAGAGATCAAGTAGAGAGATCAAGCAGAGAAATCAAGCAGAGAAATCAAGTAGAGAAATCAAGTAGAGAAATCAAGTAGAGAAATCAACCATTTCGGTGCATCTCCCCTGACCTGTTCGGTGCATATAGTCCACTGGAATCTACTTTGTCGAGCCCTTGCGACCAGTATACGCCAGTTGACTCTACGCAGCTGGTAGCTAATCTCGTCAGAGAAATGGGGAGGTGCGAATAGAGTTGTCGACATGTCGTATGCTGCAGGCCTCTGCAAAGTAGGCTTTTCTGCCTATATCCTATTTTATGCTCATATAGGACTTTTCAGAACATTAAGAGTAGGATCTGTATTAACTGTATGGAAAATATATACAGAGTCCGAAGGAAGGGTGGACGATAGCACTTGATTCACTCGTCCGGATCTTCAGTGCTTTCTTCATTGATTGCATCTTGGTATCCAATGTCGTTGGCAAGCGAGATCAAGGCGAAGTACTGCTTCGCCTGCAGCTGGCCCTCCATTGCGTAGTTACTCAGGCATGATCGGTGCTGGCCTTTGATGCGTTTGAGGTCGCTGAAATCTCCTTCAACCTGATGCGTGCCGGGGGACACCGCTGCAAAAGCTGCGAGAAATTCGAGCAAGTGCCAGTATTTGCGTTCGGGATCGACTTGTCTCCAGCTCCCTCGAATCTCTCGCGCTTGCTAAAATCCAACAGTCGCTTGAACGCACTGTCCGACTTGGACCGACGCAAGAAGTTCTGGTATTCCGTCCAGATGACTGTAGTCGCGGTGTCACCAAATGCTGCTTTCAACCTTTCTTTATGCAGCCGAATGAGATCGCGAATTGCTGAAGGTTTTAAGTCAGGCAGCTCCGCCGGAAGGATCGTTGGAGATGGCGCGTCGTCATAGTTGACTTCGATGGAAAGATTCTTAACCCCAACAATGAACCTTGCAATTGCGTGCACCATGCCAAGCACGACTTGATCTTGGATGGCCTGTGGGAGTTCGTTGTACATGTCTTCAGAGCTGTACGAAGCCATCTTTATGAAATCGGACACCTTGGTTCGGCTCATGATTGGTTCTGTGCCATCTGAATCTTCCTCGAACTGCATCTGAAAGGTAGATGCAAGCTCAGTCAATGCTCGGTACTGAGCGTGCTTCGTGACGTTCTGGTACTGCATCTTCTTGAAGCACTTCTTGATGGCTTTGGTGAGGTCAGCCAAGACGAACACACACAGCCACCAAGTGCTACTTGGCTTACTGTACGTCTTCCTTCATGACATTCCATCAATTGCTCGTACTTCTCCGCCATGAATTTGCACGTATGGTGGATAGATTCCCATCGAGTAGTGGCGTAGGTTGGGCACTTTCCCATCACAGAGCGGACCGTATCGAACTTGCGCGTGAATGTGATCTCGCTTCTAGGGTTTTAGTAGAGCGGAAGGCCGCGATCTCGTCGAACGCCTCCAAAAACTCGTCCACAAGTAGGTTCAATTGATGGCTACCACACCAATTAATCGATATGCCTCTGCCCCCAACTTCCTCACACGCTAAACGAATTCTTGTTGAGAAACGCCGCACCATCGCTCGTGATACCAATGAGCTTGTTGAGAATCGAATCGTCAAACACATTCTTCATGACGTCCAACACCAGATCGGAGTAGTTGAATCCAGAGTGGGATCGATCTTGCATGGGAATCGCAAGTAGATGATAGTTGTGGAGTTGTCCGTTGAATCCAAACGACATCCGTACGTCAAGGTAGCCCTCAGAGTCGTGTGACGCGCCATCAGCCATGATCGAGAACGCCCACGTCTTCCTCATGATATGGCGGAGCGCGCACAGGTTGATGGCAACGAGATGGCGAATGCAGCGACCGATCATCTTCTCGTTTGGCTTACCGAGGCTCATGTTGCCGGTGGCCTCTCCAAAGATCACGAACAGACGAGCTACAGCTCGAAATCTTGATGATGAGTTGATGCACTGGATGATCGTATCAAACTGCTCCCGTTTCTCGATTTCAATCAGGAATCCATCTTCTGTGTCGATGAAGTCGTCCGACACGACGTATGACTGGCTGTGCTCTGGCTCGTTACTCAGCAGTCTGCGAATGACCGAAGCCATCCCATTTGGCACCCAGACTTGCACACTAGATCCTGCCGTAAGAAACGGATCAATCTCTTTCTTGACAGCGAAGAAGCTGCGGAGCTCCTCTGGCGGTGCCAGATTATCGCGTAAAGCAACATACTCAGCCCACTTCTTTGGATGCTGATTCTCCATATGCTTCTGGATGTTGTCCGTGCGGAATTTGGTAAAATGCTGCGTGGTCGTCCTGTTGGCACGACGTCTTTTCGAGATAAGCGCATCAAAGACAGTCGCTTGTGGCCTCTCCTCGCGACCGAAGGTTTGGCAAAAGCGGCAAGAAGCTTGAATGACGTTCATGTTGATCCGCGCAGGTGTCAACCCAAACTCGAACTCGTACTTGTTGAGCCACTTGTTCCGCTCGTCGGTCTTGCATTTGGTGATCTTCGTCTGCCGTAGGACGTTGTTGACGTCACGATGGGATGCAACCTTCTTCGAGGGCGAACCATGAATGCTTTCCTGGGCGATTAGCGTTGCGCTTGGTCGAGGCCATATTCAGGAAACCGTACACACTTGAGTGGGAAGCTGGCGCTGCTTAGTCCGTGTCAGTCCGTGACTATCATGGAGACCCTCCTAGACAGCACATCCTCGACTATCCTATCCGCCAGCTCGTCCTCAATGGAAGCTCGTCCTCAATGGAAGATTTTCATGTGATCATGGTCCGATCTTATCCCCAGAAATGGCCGAAAACCTGGTTTGAAAGTAGGATCTTTCAGAATCTCTAAATAGGTTTTCTGGACCTTTTCGTAAAACATATCCTATTTTGCAGAGGCCTGCGTATGCACACTCAGTTAGCGAAGGCTCAGGATGCTCAAGTGTATGATCTTGCTGTCAAAGACGGCAATTCATTGCGTGTATCATGAGCTGACAACCGCTGACTCTATCTAAACCCAAGACGGCTCGCTTTTCCATACATGGAACGTTCTGGGAAAGCCAGAAATGGAGCGTTGCGCCTGATCTCATTGGACTCGTCGCATGATCGCATGCTGAGATGCTCAGTCGTCGAGCGTTCATCGCAGGACACGAGGAGTTTCGCTAGAAGCTTCTAAGATGACCACCACCCGCGACTCACCAGTGTTGCACTGTGGACAGGTCTTCTCGCCCTCAGTCCGTTTGCTTTGAATAGCTTAGTCGGTTCCAAGCGATTGCGGGATGTGTGCTGAAGCCCATTGTCCCGTAGCTCTACGGTGTGGCGTACGCGAAGGAAACTGCTAACGAAGTATTTCGTCGCATAAGCAACAGAGGGTAGCATCCAAGTGTAAAGTGTGCATTCATTCCTATACAAAAGCGACTACAAAATCCAAAATGTAGTCGTCTCAACTCTTAAGTGTAGTAGCCAGGGGAAATGAGCACGTCTTCGAAGACGTCGCGCTGCTCCGTGGTAAGGTTGTGCTTGATATCGAGCCAGTTGTCTTGATGCGTGCGCTTAAACTCCAAGAGCGTGTCCTTGACGGCCTTCTCCAGGTACGAGACGGTCGCGGTGGCCAACTTAACGTAGAGATACCGACCCATTTCTTCAAAAAGCAGCGGCACGAACGCTGGGACCGAGTACGGGAACGCCAACACGATGGCGCTCATGGCCAAGATGCTCTTGGACATCTTGTTCTCGTTCGTCTTGATGCGCTGCTTGGTTCTGGCAATCTCCTCCGCGCTCTCTTGGTCCTTCTCCTGTTTCTGCAGACGACGCACAAGCTTCGGGTGCTTGACGCGAGCATCAGCGGCTTGCTCCGTCAGCTGTCGACTCAGAGTATCGACAACATCCGCGCGCTCGATGTGAATGAGACTACGCAGAGCGTACTTGGCCATGTCCTGCACCTCACGCTGCTCATCACTGAGGAAAGTCATCACGAGTGTCTGCAGACGCTGCTTCTGCTCGCGCGACATAAAGATCCAGTGGTAGAACGTGAACGACGTGAGGAAGCGAAGCACCGCGCCTCGCGTCTTCCACAACGGATTCGATCCAAACTTCTCCAAAACGTCCATGATCGCATCCAACTGAGTGGCGCTTGCCGCGTCTTCTGGTACGTAGTAGAGTCGCATCGACAGTGAGATCGAGTTGGTGACGTTCTTGGCAAGCAAAGCGATCTCAACCTTAGCGTGGTTCTGCGTCAGGAACGCAACAGGGAAGAGCTTGTTGAGGACAGTCACGAAGTCGCGGGTGTCTCCAATACGTTCCGCACACGAGAGCCATTGCATGGCCGTCTCCTTGGCGTTCAGGGCGACAGGATTCTCCTCGGAAGCTTCCATGTCCATGTCGGTCGTAGCTTCTGTATTCAGCTCCGTGAGGCTGAAGAGCTTGTCCAAGAGCGGGAATGGAGCATCACGGCTAAGTGCGTTCACCTCTAGCACATACAGAGTCTTGGCAACACGGTCACGAACCATCTTGTAGCGATGAGCCAGCGCGTGCTCTTCAATAACAGCAAGACTCTTTGTTCGCAAGGCTTCCGCAATTGAACGGACTTCTTCTGATCCAGTTTGTGCAGTAGGGAGCAGATGTAGAAGCAGGGGCTCCACCAAACTGAGCCACTTGACTTGGTGAGCGTAGTCCTCAGCTGTGGCACGAGCAAACGACTGCTCAAGTTCGTCAATCACGTACGAGACGATGTCTCCTAGGCGAGATAGAGCCACCGACGTCGTGTGCGATGGTCTAGTAACGTAGTAGAGAAGCTGAGTCCATGGCTCGACGAGCACAACGTTAACGTGTGGCAGAGTCTTTTTCAACAGCCCTTCCACTGCAGTAACCTTTTCAGCCACCACTGCTTCATCTGCTCCGTCGAGCTTGATCAGACCACGAAGAGCACCACCAATCCATTCGCCCAAAGTGGAGAACGCAGCCTGACGGTCTTCTTCCGAGTTCTTTGGGTCAACTCGTTTGACCAATTCGCCGAGACGCGTCAGAATCGACTCACTGAGCGTGGCTTGCGGGTTGAGCTGAGTGAGCAACTGAATGAGCTTAATGGTACCAACGCTTGTCGACTTGAACGAATCAGCCGTTTGGTTCATGAGTCGCACGGACGACAATGGGTAAGCCTTTGGATACGCGCTTGACGAGTTCGACAAGTACCGAATGACTTCGTTCACACCAAACGACCAGTCACTGGGAGCGTTTGCGTGCTGGCCGTCAGCCGAGGCTGCCGAGCGTTGCATGTTGCGGTGGTTATCGAGCACAGCCGTGAACAGTGCTTGAAGCGTAGCGTCAGAGAACAGCAACGCATCGGCTTCCACCGCTCCGTCAGACGTTGTGTGCCACTTGCGAAGGCCGACAAGCTGCGCGAAGAGAAGCAGAGCAATCTGACGCACTGGCAAAACTTCGTGTCCCAGCTGCTTGATCACCAGTTTCCACAGACCAAGCGGCACTGGCGTCCCTTGTGGCTGCAGCAACGGGTAAAACGTCACGAGATGCATCAGCTGCTGCTTCCAGTGCTCGCCTTGACCAGGCTCGGTCGCCAGGAGCTCCTGAATCAAGTCGATGGACGCCGAGTGGCGCACGTAACGCCAGCTTGCAAGCAGAGCCAAGAAGAAAGCCTGTGCCTTGAGACTGATCTTGGCCTTGCTCGCTTCTGTCTCGATCTTCTTCACCACATCTTCGTTAATTCGAAGGAGAGCCTTTAACGTTCGCGCAAGGAGACTTCCACGTCGCTTCCAGAAGTAGTTGAGCACGATTGGCTTGGTCATGAACTCGAGCACGCCCGAGATGACCTCTTCCTTCACGAAGCCAGACGCTTCATCGACAACCTTGCCTTCCAAGACATCGATGAGGGACGACAACCGCGAGTAGATCCATTTGGCGTAGATCTCGGTGCTCTCACGCATGACAGCACCAGCTTCGCCACGAACCTCGTCGTATGGGCTCTGCATGAGTCGCTCTACATCAAGCAGAAGCGCTTCGTACTGGTGCTTCGTCTTCGACTCGTTTGAATCGCGAAGCGCTTGATGAGCTAGTTCAAAATGCTCTTGCACTTTGCGCTTCGAGTAGAAGAAAAGCACGCGCTCCACCATTTCGTTTCGCGAGGCTAGGGGCGTGACGCTGACGAGGTCGCGTTCGAATCGACGACGCTTCTGCAACTGCCGAGACGCCGTGTCTGCAGTCGTGGCTTTGATGTAGGCATTCTGCTTCTCCTTGGAACGATGGCCGTCCATGTGACTGCCACGCCAAATGAGAAGCTGCTTGATCATCTTCAGCACGACATGCCACAACTGATTCTCGATTGCTCCCTTGCTACCATGAGTGCGCCAATACGTTGTCACAGCATGGAGGTTCTCCATGATCGTCGCCTTCAATCCCACAAATCCGTTTAGCAGTTCTTGGTTGTTTCCAGCCGCACTGACCAGCAGCGGATACGATCCAGCCTGTAGTGCACTGTTGGTGCTGACGGCGTGGTCCACCAGGATATTGCGTGCGCCGCGGATGGACTCGAAGACGCGCTTGAGATGAGGCATCCACGTGCGAACGTTGACGTCTTTGCTCGCTTGCAGCTCCTTCAGAGTGGTGAACGTGTTCACCAGATGCGCCTGCAAGAGCTTAAAGGCGAACTCCAGTTCATCTTGGTTCGGTTCATGCCATGAGACATTGAGTTGCTTCCACGACACGGCAGTTCCTAGGAACTGGAACATTCCAGCGGATTCGGAGGTGGCAAGCTCCCAGTCAGCTGGAGGCAACGAGCGGAAATCCGTCGGGTATACTCCAAGGAGAGCATGCAGTAGGTGCTGAAGGATATCGGTGGCGGCTTCATAGACTTCCTTTTCATCTTCATGGTGGAGGAAGTGCGACAAAATGGCGGTCAACTCCGCCTCATACACGAGCACAGCCGAGTGATCGGCATCGTTGAAGCGCACAAGACCGTTGAGAATGTGAAGATACCAGACTTTCTCATTCGTCATGAGGGTCTGGACATCCACAGAGGTCTTGGTGACGCGCAGCTTCTCCACCACGATGCTCATAAACTGTGGCAGAGCCTCCTTCAGGTTGCCCTGCATGCAGTTGAAGATGAGCGTCGCGATCACCTTGCCACCGAAAGCGTTTGTGAAAAACGAGTTCGACACAAACGCAACCGTCTTGCGAAGCGCTTGCGTGTAGATAGCTGGGGACATCTGGGCGTACAACAACGACATCATGTTGAGCACCTCAAGCACGGACGTGTCCTCACCACTGCGCGAGCCTCCGGGACCATGACCGGCAGGCTTGCTCGACGTGTCCGGACTGTTAGTGTGTGCACTCGTGCGAGTACGGACAAACTCCAGACAACGATCCAGAAGCGACAGTGACCATTCTTCCAGGAACGTGCCGAATTCCCACATCTTCTGGTCGACATCCGCACTCAACGGAGCCATTGAAGCGAACAGATCATCTTCCATCTCACGGAAGTAGACCTCCGAAGCATCAACGCGGCTCTTGATCAAGTCAGCGTTGCCTCGCTTGGCGACGTCATTCACGAGCGGGAGCCACGAGAGCACATGGAAGTAGAGCGTCACAGTGGCTTGGGTCTTCTTTTCGTCGTTTGGATCAATACCTGGCAACGTCAAACGGAGAAGTGGGGCGAGGTATGTCGTGAAGAGCAGACCCGATCCTCCTGGGTGACGGCCGCTCATGAGATGGTAGAGGAACACCGACATGCTCGAGATAGCAGCTGGTGCCATGTGTGACTGACTCAGAGCCTGTGGGTCGAGTGCACGAACCATTTGGTCGAGAACTGGACGAGCGCAGTGTGCTGGATCGAGGCAGACGAGAATCTTGATCACGTACATGCACTTGGACGAAATCGAGCGGTTCTTTGAGTAGATGCCGTAGTACGACAGATCCAACAACGCATCAAAGATCGGGCGACAGGATTCGACACGGAGCAACTGCTTACCGCTGGCCTTCTCCGCTCCAAGACGCTTGGCAGTGAGACCAATGAGATAGTAAATCGTGATACCCACCACATTCGCGACGTTCGAGGCGTTGGACGGATGGAAGAATGTCTTGACTGTGTAGAGAATCTCGAGGATGAACTGATTCGCAGGTGCGGGTTCGCCATCAACCTTTGGATCTTCGAGAAGGTAGGCACAAAGTCGCATCGCGTATTGATCAAAGCGCTTGGTACCGTGGAGGATACTAAACGCTGCTGGCCATGCGTTGTTCTTGAATGGCGAGCCGAGATCCGAGGGCAACTCGAGCAGGTCGTGGACTTTGCCAAATATGTAGGGCAGGTGTGTTCGAAGCACGACATGGCACTTTTCCGGGTACTTTTTGGCGATTCGCGAGAAGATCTTGAACCAATGGCCGTCCCAATCCGCACTTCGCGACACCAAAGCCCATGCAGAGAAGAATTCGGGCAGCAACGCTTCCACTGCGCTCCAGTTGGTCGTCTCGACGGGTTCGGACAGTGTAAAGAGCAGTGAGAACGTCCCCAACGCCTGGAAACAGCCCGTCGACTTGATATTTCGGATCTCTGGGCCGAATTTCGCCCACAATTCGACGGCAACACACGTGTTCCCGCTCTCTGGTTGGAAGAACGGACGTGCCGCTTCGGCGCACTTGACCATGCCTGACGCAAGTGCTTGCATGGTCACCTGGGAAGCCGGTCGAATGTACCCAGGCGAGCTAAAGCACACGCGTTCGACAGCTGCTTGCACCAATCGCCAGGAAAGCACGATCTCACTTCGCTCGCTCGGCTTGCGCTTGCTTCGCCACTTGCGGAGCAGCATCGTGAGTGTGCGCACGGCTCGCACCTGCATGTCCACGTCGACAAAGTGCTTGCCCTCGTTCTCCCACACATGCCAGACCAGCAGCTCCATCAGCGTCTTGTGCAGCGTCTTGGGGAGCACATGCTTGAGCTGGAAGAGCGTCTCGACGCTGCGGAAATGACGCTTTTGCAGCACAACGCCGTCGATGCCGTCCTTGAGTTGTTCCAACGCCGTGAGCGTTTCGTGGACGCGTGCGACGAGTTCTTGTCGCTCGCTCGCGAGACTGGCGGGCGTGATGTACGAGGGCAGCAGCCGATAGTACGGGTGCTCGGTGTGGACGTCTGCGTCGTCCATGGCGCGTCCTCGGCGGCTTCTTCTTCGCTCGGCTTCTTCCACGAGGTGCGAGATGGCGATGTGAGCTGCCCCCCTTTGCGACCCAAGATCAGGCAGACCAACATTCCGCAAGTGATTACGCATCCGTCATCACGAAACCGGTTCATTGCGGTCTAAATCAGTAGGTCTATAAAACCGGTATGCTCGATGACCCTGTGAGGAGCTCTCATGGATGCGATTCTCTCGCGACTCGATCCGCAGCAACTGCGTCAGTTCTGTGCGGATGCCGCGCAGCAGGAGCTCCGAGATGCGGTTGACCTGCTGTTTCGCACGCTGACGGCGACGAAGCGACTGGAAGAAGTGCAGGATGCTGCGTTAAAGCTCCGGTTTGCGGTCTTTCGCGACGAAGACGCGCTTCGTGCTCAATTGGAAGAGCTCAATGCGATCCGGACGCCTGTTGTCACGTCCTTAGATCGCATCATGCAGGTTTCTACCATGGATCCTCGGGATATCCCTCTTCGTCCAGAGCCTATGGGTCCCATGCAGAGACCCGTGACGATCCCAATCAAGAGCGAGTATCCTCCAGCCACAGGCGAGCGCAGGCCATCGATCTCTGCGGGTCAGAGAGCTCCGACACTGAGACAGAGAGCGAGTCAGAGCAAACAGATCAACCCACACAAAAGAGCAAGAAACGGAAACGCGCCGAGTCGGCAGACGCGAGTGCATCAGTCGCCAACAAGCGCATTGCGATCATCCCACTGACTGAACAGCTCCAGGCAATCACCGAGCCGTCGCGATTCCAGAAGGCCACACTGGACGCAGCTATTCAGACCAAGGCCATGATGCGCACGCCGTCCAAGGAACGCTCGGATGCGATGGAAGAGCTCCTTTCCAAGCTCCTTGCCGCCGTTGATACCTGCTGCTGGAGCTCGAAAGCCGAGCGATCCGCCAGTATGTCGGACCTCTTGAATCTCATCAGTGACTACCTCGTGAGTCAGCTGAGCAAACACAAGTCCAACATCACGCAGGAGCGGCTGCTCAAGCTGTCGCATGGGATGCAGCGCGAGCAGAGCAAGTGGGGTGTCTTTGAAAAGTGCGTAGTATCCTTCGTTCCGGCCATGCTGCTTGCCCACCTAGGTACTCATTATGTATTGCAATGCATCAGGGCGATTCCAGCACTCAAGACGCACTTGTACAAGAACTTTGTGGTTCTGCCGCACCAGACAGACAAGTTCAAAGCCCGGGTCGAGAAGGCGATCGAGATCGTCGGCGGCTGGGAAGCCGAGGGGCGTCCGGTGTGCGCCATCTCCGAGTTTATGGAGCAGATGGAAGTGCTTCGTGAAGTCATGACCTGTCAGTTCAAGGCCTGGCATCCACGAGGCGACCCCAATGTCCACAAGCTCACCAACTTGCTCGTAACGAAAGCCGCGACGTTCCGACCGAGTCAAGCGCATGACCAGCGACGTGCGACCCTGGAAAGTGGTGGAAGCAGTGCGAAAAGACCAAGAAAGCCGGCGAAAAGGCCAAGAAAGCCATCGCCAATCATCAGTTTGCTCAGCGAAAAGCCAAGAAGAACAAGAAACACAAGAACAAGAACTAGGACGCTGGTACTCATACGTCGTAGAGTGTCGTCGTAACCTGACATGTCATGAGATTTGGTGTAAAGTGGAATATTAGGAATGGAGGGTTTGTTATTTTGTGTTTGTAACATCGGGTCGCAACCATGTCATGTGTTACAAACGCCCAATTGGGTCAATGAGCGGATACGCTGCGATTCTCGCGCGCCTCGCGCCGCAGGAGCTCCATGCGCACAGCCAGGAGGCTCTGCAGATCGAGCTCAATGCGCTCTCGGGGCAGCTGCGCGCGGCAATGGCGGCGCTCGAGCAGATCCAGCACGTGCAGCAGGCGGCGACGCAGTTGGTTGGATCCCAGGCATCCACCAAGCGCTTTGAGGAACTGTGGACGCTACATGCTGCGCTCAAGAGCAAACTGAAGCAGATGCGAGCGAATATGAAAGACGTGCCTACGAGTATACCACCAGAGCCCATCAGTACCAAGCGACCGCGTCCATTGTTGCGAACCTCTCGACGGAAGGCGACCAAGACCAAACAGGAGAAGAAGCAAAAGGTGGAGCCCCGAGTGCCGACAGTCGAGGCGGCAGTCATCCACATCCTCTCCGACGACGAGAATGGAGACTCCGCCAGTGATCAGTCTCCAGTCGATTTCGCAGAGCTCACCAACCTCACCGACTTTGCGAGTAAGCTGGCGGCCCAGGTCGGCACGTTAGAAGTCGACGCGCGCCGTTCCGCAGACGTGACCGAGCTCGTGAAAAGCGTGAGTGGCTTGCTCAAGCGGCTGTCACGATGCTCGGAAGAAGACATGAGCAATCGGAGGATGCGAAGCATCTTTGCCAAGATCCGCGTCGCGGTCGCCGTCGTCGTGAGTGCCTTGACCGCTCAAGGCGCCTCGGTCGAGAACGCGCGACAGATCGCACTCATTGCTCGAGCCGTCGACCAAGCAGCCCTGAAACACGACCTCCTCCAACGTCAGCTCGCATCGTATCGAGACGTGTTGGGTGATCTCGAAGCGAGTCTTCTCCGAGTCAAGTTATGATGGGAAAAGGCCCTAGGTTGTGTTGATAGAACCAGAACACATGTACAGGTACAATAGATGAATTTACATGACACACAGCACCAATGCATTCAAGTTACACGCGCAGATCATTATACTCAATAGTCTAAACCGTGCAGCTTACGCGTGGCACTTGGTTGGGGTCTTCTTGGCTGGCGCCTCCGTTGGCTGGGCTGGCTGGGCTGGCTGGACAGCTGGCTGAGGAGCTGGCTGAGGAGCTGGCTGAGGAGCTGGCTGAGGAGCTGGCTGAGGAGCCTGCGTCTCGGCTGGCTTTGGCGCTTCGGTCAAGACAGGCGTCACAGCTGGGGCAGCCGCCTCCGTTGGCTTCGCTTCCTCCACAGAGTCCGAGTCGTCGTCGTTGGCTGGGGCCGTAGCGTTGTTGGCGGCTGGGACCTCGTAGTCCGCACCACTCTCGCCCGTGCAGTGCTCAACAGGCGCTGGCTTGCCGAACACGTACTTGCTCTCCGCGCCCTCATCAGGGCCAATGTAGGCACCAGTGGTCACAATGTCGTTCGCGTGGTAGAACAAGCAGACATCGTTACCCTTGTTCTGAACCTTGGTCATGCGGTCACCACCGGTGAAGCCAGGGCACGATGGAGGACCAGACTTCGAGCCGCTCGTCGTGAGCTTAATGTCAGCACACGAACGGAACTGAGGCTCGGCGGAACCCTTCTGGCCGTTGCTCAGACCAACACCGAACCACGTCCACTGGAGGACATAGTCGCCGGCTGGGAGCCAGTCAGGCAACGTGATCTTGTCGCCACAACGGATCGTATTGATATCGGCACCATCGGTGACGAACATGTCGGTTGGGTTGTATCGTGGCACGCACTCTGGTCCAGACTCACGACACGTGTAGTAGAAGGCGTTCTTGTCAAAGTTCTCCTTGGTTTCCTGTCCACGTGGCGCGATGGCGTAACGGATGAAGCCACCAATGTGGTTGTTACGGTAATGACGCACGTCGATGGTCTCACCAGCCTTGTACTCGGTGACCTGACCGATATGCGGACGAGGGCAGCCGAGCTTGGCCTCAGCGTCAACGTGATACTCGAGGTCACGTGGAGTTGGGACAATCATGTACGAGTGCGCGTCGACCTGGGAAACGCTGGCGACAGCGAGGGCGGCGGCGGCGAGGGTGGCAGCAGCAAAGGACTTCATGGTGAGGAGTGAGGTGGTTTCCGAGAGAATGGAAGATCAGGAATAACGTGAGCACGGGAGGGAGGAGCGAGCCATGGCTGGGTGATCAACGATCTGACGAGGGAAGCACGCATCCCAACGAGCACGAGAGCGTGATGACAACGCAACCAGATGACACGAATGCGAGGATCTTGTCCCAAGTAATAGTCTTAACCAAGTAGATTTAAATGTGAGATTTGATTCAAGAGCGATTAAAGTTACTGACCTAGAGAGAATTGTAAGATCGTTGACGAAGAACCAGACCTTTACGCAAGAGGTTAGACCACCAGGAGGAAAAAATTATGAATCCATGCCTTTTGACTAATCGGAGAAGAGTGGGGATGCTATCCAAGACAACACATTACATTACTAGTATCAGCCCTGCTTGCACATATCGCCTGGGCAAAATTGAGGGCAGTTCTGGTTGCACCAGGTCGTGAGGGCCTCCTTGTTCGGGTGGTTTCCGATGTAGACGAACTTGCCCCACCTCCTGGAGCAGGGGCTGGAGCTGGAGCAGGCTGAGGAGCCGGTTGAGGCTGTGGAGCTGGCTGAGGCTTAGGAGCTGGCTGAGGCTTAGGAGCTGGGGCTGGCTTAGGCTCTGGAGCAGGGGCTGGCTTCGGTTCTGGCTTTGGAGCTGGAGCGACCGATGGAGCTTTCGATGGTTTTGGGGCTGGAGCCGGAGCTGGGTTTGCACCCACGCAGCGCTCGTAAGCCGCTGGCTTACCGTACACATACTTGCTCTCAGCACCCTCGTTCGGACCCTTGAATGCTCCGTTCACAATGTCGTTGTCGTGGTAGTACAAACACACATCGTTACCCTTCTTCTGAACCTTCGACATACGATCACCACCAGTGAACGTAGGACACTTTGGAGGACCAGACTTCGAGCCACTCGTCGTCAACTTGATGTCGTGGCACGAACGGAACTGAGGTTCAGCCAAACCGCGCTGACCGAAACTCACTCCAACACCAAACCACGTCCACTGGATAACATAGTCACCCGCTGGGAGCCAATCAGGCAACGTGATCTTGTCGCCACAACGGATCGTGTTGTCACCAGAGCTGTCGGTGGCGAACATATCGTTCGGGTTCTGCTTCGGAACACACTCTGGACCAGCCTCACGACACGCATAGTGGAACGTGTTCTTGTCAAAGTTCTCCTTCGATTCCTTTCCGCGAGGTACGATGGCGTAACGGATGAAGCCACCGATGTGGTTGTTACGCCAGTGGCGCACTTCGATGGTCTCGCCAGCCTTGTACTCCGTGACGCGGTTCACCTTGTCACGTGGGCAACCGAGCTTTCCCTCGGCGTCAATGTGATATTCAAAATCACGTGGAGGCGGGACGATCATGTAAGAGTGCGCGTCGACATGGGAGACGCTGATGGCAGCGAGCGCAGCGGCCGCGAGAGAAGCAAGAGCGAAGGATTTCATGCTTTCTAGTTGGAGAAATCACGAATGAAATGGACAGTCGGCAGCTGGACTCGTCACGGGTGGCAACCACCAGACCTGGAGCGATGGACCTGGAGCGATGGGTTCCTCAACGAAGCAGGCTGAGGGAGCTTCTGATCGGAAGGATGAGGACCATAATCCACGACTGAAGCCATTGGCGTCGATGGGCTCGACACCAGAAGTCGCCCTGTCCGTCAAACAGCTGATCCCGTGGGAATTCCCACTCCTCTCGTTTTGAAGATGGAGTAGTAGATTCGCTCTATGTTGATACTCAACCACGCACAAATGTAATTAGACAAGAGGTATCCGTATACTCCACCTGGAAACCAAGATGTTAGTCGACTTGACGCAAACGCATTACACATATCAGCATGTGGGTGTGTATACTCTGCAACGAGTATACCAGGTCGTGGAGTTCTTCCTGGGCACACTCGAGTGCTTCAAATATTGCTTTGCTTCTTCTAGATAGAGCAGAGACGGCCAGCTGCGAATTTTGAAACACTGGTCAGGTGTTTGAGGAGTATGGCACGACATTGCTGCCACGCAGGTCGTTGGAGTTCTACTAGGGCACCTTTGGCTTCTGTTGTCAAAGTCATTATTTGTCGTGAATCTATTTGATGCTATTGGGACTCTGATGTAGTGGTATACGCATCGCCAATGGAATTGAAGTTATTACGGTGGACATTTAGTGAACAAGCAGAGTTAGTTCCGCGCCACCTTGCAACGGGAAGGAGGCTCCGATGGTGCAGTTGATGGCTTCACCGAAGGAGCCACCGATGGCTTTGGCTCTTGAGATGGCGCAACGGATGGAGCCGCTGATGGCTTGGCAGATGGAGCAGCCGAAGGCTTCACTGAAGGGGCAGTGGATGGCTTTGGCTCTGGAGTTGGAGCAGCCGATGGAGCAGCAGAAGGCATAGTCGAAGGAGCGACTGATGGCTTTGGCGCTTTAGTTGGCGCGACCGATGGAGCAGCCGACGGCTTGGTCGAAGGAACGGCCGATGGCTTAGGAGCTGGCGTTGGATTTGGGGATGGTTTCACCGAAGGAGCCTGAGTTGGTGATGGCTTTGGTTCCGGCTTAGGCGTTGGAGCCGGAGCTGGGTTCGCGGCCATGCAACGCTCGTAAGCCGCTGGCTTACCGTACACATACTTGCTCTCAGCACCCTCGTTCGGACCCTTGAATGCTCCGTTCACAATGTCGTTGTCGTGGTAGTACAAACACACATCGTTACCCTTCTTCTGAACCTTCGACATACGATCACCACCAGTGAACGTAGGACACTTTGGAGGACCAGACTTCGAGCCACTCGTCGTCAACTTGATGTCGTGGCACGAACGGAACTGAGGTTCAGCCAAACCGCGCTGACCGAAACTCACTCCAACACCAAACCACGTCCACTGGATAACATAGTCACCCGCTGGGAGCCAATCAGGCAACGTGATCTTGTCGCCACAACGGATCGTGTTGTCACCAGAGCTGTCGGTGGCGAACATATCGTTCGGGTTCTGCTTCGGAACACACTCTGGACCAGCCTCACGACACGCATAGTGGAACGTGTTCTTGTCAAAGTTCTCCTTCGATTCCTTTCCGCGAGGTACGATGGCGTAACGGATGAAGCCACCGATGTGGTTGTTACGCCAATGGCGCACTTCGATGGTCTCGCCAGCCTTGTACTCCGTGACGCGGTTCACCTTGTCACGTGGGCAACCGAGCTTCCCCTCGGCATCAATGTGATATTCGAAATCACGTGGAGGCGGGACGATCATGTAAGAGTGCGCGTCGACATGGGAGACGCTGATGGCAGCGAGCGCAGCGGCCGCGAGAGAAGCAAGAGCGAAGGACTGCATTTCGTCTTGCTGGCTGAATCAGACACAAGTGGCCACCACGCAGAAGCCGAAGAGTGTATTTCGTCTTGCTGGCTGAATCACGAATGATCAGAAGACACGAGTGGCCACCACGCAGAAGCCGAAGAGTGTACAGTGATGTGCCGACCGGACCTCTTCAAATTGACATCGCAAGGCATCCACGAACCCTGGCTGAACCGGGTTTGCGTGGTTTGTCGTGAACCGAAAAAACCCAGTGAACGCGTTCATCAAGGTTTTAAGTTTCGTACCCAAATCACATTTGAAAGGTGAACTTTTCACCTAAATCAGGAACCCAAAATGGAGGTTCATGGATTATTCAAGATGATTCGTTAAAATTGTAGCTCTTGATTGATTGGAAGAAAATACAACAGGAAGGAGGGAAATTTCACCCTTGGAAATAAATGACGGAGGATAAATGACGGAGGAGAGCCCTATCGTCGAGGAAGTAGAAGATGCGTGGCAGAGGCGCCCACCGAGCAAGAAGTGCTTTATATGTTTTACGCACATTTGAACACCATGGCGATGTATGATTTTATACAAGGAGAGCAGCACAACGCAGTTCTTCATATCAGCAACCACAAGCGCATCGAGCTCTCGCAGAGTGTTGTGAAGCTAGGAACGGCAGCTTTTGTCAGCATTACGCAACAAGTAAAAGAAGTGATCAACGAGCAAGTCCGTACAGTACTAGTGCATGCTCGAGAAGGAATCGCGGCGACCCAGCAAGAGTTGGCATTGTGAGCACATGACGCCAATGGAGTTGAGCAATGCGGACGAGTTGAAATTGCTGCATCCACAGTCATAGACCAGCGTATAAACGAATCGAGAGCGGTTTGCCCTAGGAAATGAAATTGCGTAGAACCGATATTGCTATCAAATGGTCGCCAGCTGAGTTGGAAGCTCGTATTGATGCGAAGATTCTGACCACAGAGACGATGATGGCGAAGATGGAGTCTATTGAGCACAATTAATGTACCTTCATAGCTTTAATCCAGGCCACCTTGCAAGGCACTCTCAGAGGAAGGTGAAACTCATTGTTCATCGTGGAACAACTGAGACGGAACAGAGCATTGAGAGGCAACACTGTTAACTCGTCCAAATCGATCGCCAGGATATGAGTCAGATGAAAACGTCACATGTGAAGTGATCAACGCTCAAGTTTCAGACACCGGTCGTCGATTCGCCGAACTCGGGAGCCGTATTAGATATCTTGAGGTTGCTGCCGAGAGCCAACGACGGGAAGTCAGTGAATGACCGCAAAGATCTTGATACGGACATCGAGCGGCATTTCGAGCGCGTTTGAATAGATTGTCACTCTAATAGTCGGACGTCTGCATGCGGTATGATTTGAAAGAGCAAAGCAAAACTATTATTCCATCTATAGATTTCTTCGTTTTTTTGTCCTCTCCGTCCGTGTTGTCATCTGAACTAGGTGGCGACTGCCCAGTATGTGGTCATGCAGAGACTGAACGACACCTCTTTATGGACTGCTCGGACACTCGAGCCCTGTGGACTGAGATATGGTCTGACTGGAAGGTTTTCTTCTCGAACGACTTCGGGTGGGACATTCTGCCCCCCCCCCCCCCCCCCCCCCCCCCCCACACACACACACACACACACACACACACCTCTCCAAGATTTCACCAACATGGAGTCAATCTGGTCGACTCGGAACTTACTGATCTTTGAAGACAAGCGACCACCAAGACTCGCAACCAGAATCTACCGGTTATACGTGACATTTGCTACCCATTTTCGAGCTCTCCTCCGTCGAAAACCGTTGGACGCACCGGACCTGACGCCCCAGCTTCGAGAAGAACTCCAGCGTGTGCCATCACTGGGACGATTTATGCGCAACCATCCACGCCTCTTTCACGTCTCCATGTAGAGCCCCAATGCCGACCCCATACTAGATCTGTAAATTTATTTATTAGTTCTTGTAGTAGTATGGTAGATTGGGTAGACTCCTCGGCTAATCCGTTAATCGAGCCACTGAGGAAGGAAGGAAGGAACTAGGTGGCGACTGATCAACAAGACACGTAATTTATTTTTTCTTACTGATGGTATTTTTAACCAATCGTTTGTCAAGCGAACGAACTCAAATTGGTTTGGTCTGCCAGAAACCAAACCCAATCGACCAAACCCAACGTCTGGGTTCATGGATTCGTACTTGAACGAATGAACTGTTCCACCTCGCATTTCTGGGTTCGAGGCTAAACAGTTCAACCAAGGTTTTGAGGTTTAAACGGTTCATAGACCCGGAGGTTCGTGGGAGGCTTGAGACATCGTGGTGGCTTCTGATCGGCAGAACAGTCTTCAAGAACCCATGGGCGCAGTCATTGGCGTCCAGGAGGTGGAGACCAGAAGCCACATCGTCCGCAGAAACAGCTGATCCCCTGGCACCTCTCACACACGTGGGTACACACCATACCTCAGTGCTTTTCACCTCGAAAGCTCAGACATATCAGGTTAATGTAATGGTACAGGACATATCCGATGTGGATGCCAGTCAAGATTTTTAGTTGAACGTGTCGGCCGTTGTGTCTGCACACACGCACAAAGTGCCCCAAGGGCTCAATTGTTCGCTCTATTCTATCCGTGAGTGCTTACGCTCGCGTTCGTTACTACTAGCTCTATCGGACCGCTTGGCGATCTGGTCTTGGAACCTACTAAGCTGGGCGAGGCGCGTGTATCGATGCTCTTGCTTCTGAATCGAATTCGCGCGCTTTATCGCAAGGGAGACAAGTTCCGCAACACGGGAGACGTCCCACGTGCGGCTTTGATATGGAACAACCCGCTTTAGGATCTGCACGACTTGCTGGTCAAACTGCTTGAGCGAAAATACACCGTCGTCCCACTCGCGGAGACTCTGGAGACTGCTCTCCACCTGCTTGATCAGACCTTGCTCGTTGTGTGGCATCTTTGAGCTCTTCTTTTGCTCCTTTGGTTTTGTTGGTGCCTTCTGCTCATTTTGACTGCCCTTCGCTACAGACGACGGAGGTTTGTCTTGGCTCAGATAGGCATTCAAGTCATCGCACGCCCTAAAGACGAACAACTTATCAGTCGCTTGTTCCTGCTCGCAGAGAATCAGTTCGACTCATCGACACTTACCGTTTCGCTAGCTGTTTGAAAATGATATAGCGGGAGCTGATCGCGTGAAGTAGCTCGAGCAATCGTCGGTACGCCGATTCATTTGCACTCGGCCAGTCCTCGTCTTGAATCAGCTCAATGACCAGCTTGGTCGCATCGGCCGCAGTCTGGTAGACCTCTTTTGACGGATTCGCATGTTCACTCTCCTCTGGGAAGTCACGGCGCAGCTCGAGTTGGAGTCCTCGTACCAACGTCACGGCCTGATTGCCGCGTTCGGATACTCGCATCGTCAATACACCGTGGGCGCCAGTGAGAAGACGCATCATCGGCGTGTCAGTGTCCTTTGGAGACTTCGAAGGGACTGGCCGGGAGTCTTCTCGCTATCTGGATGACGGATCATTCTCAAATCAGTCACACAACGCTTAAACAGCTTCTTCAAGTCGTTTGATTCGCACTTTGATGGATCCATGACGGCTAGAAACTTTTCGACCACTGGCGCCGTTGTGGGATTTGATGCTTGCTCTTTGAAAACTCGAGTCGATGTCCCGATCACGTTCCGAAATTCTGCGGTGAAAAAGTCAGCAAAGCGACTTGCCGGTGTGCTGTGGACGCCGTCAACGATGTAAGCAACTTGCTCGCAAATCGACGAGAGGGAACTCACTGGAAGGTCGTCCTTCCTCACGCATTTGGTCGCAAATTTCAGACATCGAGACACAGCGGCGTGCCATTCGCGATCTCTCTCGTCGATAGCACGGAGCTCGTTGTGTGGATCATCACGACTGTCTCGCTTCTTGTCTTTCGCTGAAGTCGTTGGCTTCGCTGGCACTCGATTGTCTTCATAATCGCTCTCAGACTCGGACGACGACGACGGTGGAGGCAACGATGGCTCTCTCTTGATCTCGATGCCTTCGAGCGACTTGCGCTTCTTCTTCTTAGGTGTCTTGCTCGACTCGTGCTCGGTCGTCTTTGTCTTGCGCTTCTTCTCTGCTGGCTCAGTGTCTTCTCGTGTTGACTCCTTTCGATGGGCCTTGCGCTTCACCAATGGCTGCGACGCTAGATGCAACTGGACTCGGTCGATACTATGAGAGAGATCGCTGTGTAGCACACTCGTACTCTCCACAACTGCGTGCAGACTCGCCGACCGTCGGACGTCGCTGCGACCCTGTTCCAACTTGGCGACCGCCTCGCGCACTTCCTGTAGACGCTCGTACGCCGCTTTCACCTCGCGCAACGACCTCTGGATCTTACGGAGCTCGTCATCGACGACATCACTGCAGTGGTCCTGTAGAACGGACGCATCCAGGCGCGACAGGAGGCGGAAGAAGACATCCGTCGACGCCATTTTGGCACCAATGAATATGCCCAACCTCGGTCTCAGATAAGTGAACTTTGCAACACGAATGTTACAATTTCACTTATGGAGGGAATGGCTACACTCGAGGCAACTCGTCTGGCAACCCCTCTGATAAAAGCAATACACAAAGACGCTTCTTGTGTTCTACGACAGCTGATCATTTGGCTCCAGGTATCTTAATTAAAAACACTCAATCTCACTTCCGTCGCAGCTGTAGAACTTGCGTCTACAAGCGAGGCGTTATCGATTACCTCGGTCATCGCGGCAATGCTCTCCGCAGGCGAGATGGTACCAGGACCATCACCTCTTCTATCCGTCGCCACGTAGCCAGGGTGCATCGAGATACTTGCGATGTTGGCTCCCTCGTTCTTTACGGTTTCCGTGATGGAACATGTGTAGCATGTTGAGCGCCGCCTTGGATACACAGAAGGCTGTGAGGCCATCCTTAGACCAGGCTGGACCGAGACTGACACTTCCCAAGCCCGACGAGATGTGGACGATCATCCCCAACCGCTTCGATGCGGCAGCCGCCTCTACGTGTGGCATAACAGCCTGCGTCACGAAAAAAGGCCCCACCGTGTTGACGGATCCCCCCCCCCCCCTCTCAAAGATGATAAGGGAGTGAGTTGGTCAACAGGTTTACGAGCCAGATGGTGAGATCTCGAAATCAAGTTTACGTGAAGGCGATCGTCGTTTTCAGTCGGTTCATCGTCGGGGTGTCCCCTTTGCTGTAGCTCAAGCAGGCTGCATAGGCTGCTCGAAGCAATACATTTATTAGTTCTCTAGTAGTATGGTAGATTGGGTAGACCCGTTAATCGAACCACTACTGAGGAAGGAAGGGCTGCTTGAAACAGCTTGACTCAGCCAAGCCAAAACATCATTCCGTCAAATACACGAGTGTTGGTCATTCCATGATCAACGTGGTCAACAAGTTTACTTTTGAGGGCATTGGTTACACGAAGAGCTCCACGTCCTCGACATCAAGTTTACGCGAGGGCTCCATGAAGCCCTGAGAGGACATTCGTTGTGTGGGTATGCACTCGAAGCTCGAAGTCAGCTGTTGCCCACTTTCAAATTAGCGCCTCAAGTGACAATCCCAACGACAAACTACACCAGCATGTCCAGCAACGCGAAGAAGGTTATCATCGTCACCGGCGGTACTACTGGTATCGGCCTTGAGTGCGGTCGTGCCTTGGCCAAGTACGATAACGTCCATGTCATCATCACTGGCCGTAACAAGCAACGCGTGGACAATGCTATCACCGAGATGAAGCAGACGGCGGCAGCGTCCAGCATTGTCGAAGGTAGCATCATGGACAACGCGAATCTCAAATCGGTGCGTGACTTTGCCAACTCGATTCGCGACCGAGATCTCCAACTGTTCTCGATCGTCGGTAACGCCGGCATCCAAGCAACGAAGAAGGAATTATCTGCCGACGGCTTCGAGTCCACCATGGCGACCAATCACATCGGTCACTTTTTACTTGTCAAGCTGCTCTTGGGTCGCACGAAGCGCGTCGTGATGGTCAGCTCGGAGACGCACGATCCAGCAGAGAAGACACCAGCTCCAGCTCCTGACATGTCCGACTTGGACCAGTTGGCATTTGGCCGGGAGAAATTTCATGGGATGGGAACGTATGGAGAGAGCAAGCTCTGCAACATGTTGCATGTGAAGGAGATCGCTCGCTCCCACAGAAAGGAGGCACTTGCATACTCCCCTGGATTTACCCCTGACACGGAGTTCCTTCGTCCGCATCCACGCATCTTTGCCGCTCTCTTCAAGTTCTTTGCTCGTCTGATCTTCCCACTATTATTGGGAATCCGCGTCAACTCGGCCAAATCCGCCGGTGAGTTCTTGGCACTCATGGCTACTGCCGACTCCATTGCCGCGAATGGCTGGCGTAACGGTGACTACATTCTCGTCGATATGGTACACAAAGAATCGGAGCAAGCGCGGGATCCAGTGCTGGCGAAGCAGCTCTGGGACAAATCGGAAGAGTGGGTGAAACCTTTCGTTCAGTGAAAAGTTCAGCAGAGATAACCCGGCTTTTGGTGCTGTGATAGCGCTTCGTAGGAAGTATTAAAATAACGTCAATCAAATCGCCTCGCAACAATGAACTTCTTCTGCTGAAAAGAAGCCAACTGGCATTAGTGTCAGGTGGATTCTTGAAAAATGAGCTAATGAGCTTGTGCATTTGGCAGAAAATACTAGATTCCAGTTGATTCAAGTCGGTTAGTCGGTTGGGGATGAGTCAGGACTCATGATTCGTCCAAATCGCCGTAATGTTTGGTCAGATTCTGTCATTTATTATTATTATAGATAGAAGAATATGACAAAACATTACGACCATTTGGACGAAACATGAGTCATGCTTTTATCACCCATCGACTTGTATCAATTGAAATGAGAAGACAGCATGGTGGATTGCGTATGCATACACATCTCCATGGAGAGGCCACTCGTTGTGCGGATATGCACTCGAAGCTCGAAGTCAGCTGTTGCCCACTTTCGAATCAGCGCCTCAAGCGACAATCCCAACGACAAACTACACCAGCATGTCCAGCAACGCGAAGAAGGTTATCATCGTCACCGGCGGTACTACTGGTATCGGCCTTGAGTGCGGTCGTGCCTTGGCCAAGTACGATAACGTCCATGTCATCATCACTGGCCGTAACAAGCAACGCGTGGACAATGCTATCACCGAGATGAAGCAGACGGCGGCAGCGTCCAGCATTGTCGAAGGTAGCATCATGGACAACGCGAATCTCAAATCGGTGCGTGACTTTGCCAACTCGATTCGCGACCGAGACCTCCAACTGTTCTCGATCGTCGGTAACGCCGGCATCCATAACACGAAGAAGGAGCTATCGCCGGACGGTTTCGAGTCCATCATGGCGACCAATCACATCGGCCATTTTTTACTTGTCAAGCTGCTCTTGGGTCGCACGAAGCGTGTCGTAATGGTCAGCTCGGAGGCACATGACCCAACGGAGAAAACACTATCTCCGCCTCCAGACATGTCCGATTTGGACCAGTTGGCATTTGGCCGGGAGAAATTTCATGGGATGGGAGCGTATGGAGAGAGCAAGCTCTGCAACATGTTGCATGTGAAGGAGATCGCTCGCTCTCACAGAAAGGAGGCACTTGCATACTCCCCTGGATTTACCCCTGACACGGAGTTTCTCCGTCGGTACCCACGCATCTTTGCCGCCCTCTTGAAGTTCTTTGTTCGTAAGATCTTCCCACTATTCATGAGCATCCGCGTCAACTCGGCCAAGTCAGCCGGCGAGTTCTTGGCGCTCATGGCTACTGCCGACTCCATTGCCGCGAATGGCTGGCGTAACGGTGACTACATTCTCATTGACAAGGTGCACAAAGAATCGGAGCAGGCACGGGATCCAGTGCTGGCGAAGCAGCTCTGGGACAAATCGGAAGAGTGGGTGAAACCTTTTGTTCATTAAGTCTTTTTGGTATCCAGAACACGCTCGACAGTGTGGTAGGAGTGAAAAAGTAGCCCAATCGAAGTGGCATAGGATTAAGTTCTTGACTTTGGGTCGCTAATATATGCATTTCTCTTTCATGTGTTTTTGTTTTCTCCTAGAGTGAGGTGCTAAACATTATTGAGTGCACAAAGGATGCTGACTGCGTTGCGTAGGTCCCAACCATTATCCAGTCGGAGATACAGCGAGAAAGCGCTTACCAAGCAAGCTTGCTTCCGTCGTAACTGAAGAACTTGCCGTTGTCTTCCAGCGTAGCATTACCAATCACCTTGACCATCGCAGCAATGCTCTCAGCAGGCGTGATTGTACCAGGAGCTTCGCCGTTCATATCGGTCGACACGTAACCAGGATGGATCGAAAGACTCGCCACATTGACTCCCTCGTGCTTGACGGTTTCCCAATAGACGCATGAAGCATGTTGAGCCCCGACTTGGAGATGTTGTATCCGGTCAACCCACCCTTGGCCCAGACTGGGCCGAGACTAATGCTCCCCAATAGCGACGAGACGTGAACGATCTTCGCCAACCCCTTCGACGCTCCGGCCGCCTTCACGTGTGGCATGAACGCCTGCGCTGTCTTCAGTGGATTTTTAATTGCTGAGGACCAGATTCCAGAATACCTTTTCTGGGTGTTCTGGCTCAACCCAATTGCGTATGATTTTCGTGCGTTGGCGGTGAATCAGTACCGGTAAGCCGTCTTCAAAGTGTGCGAGTATAGCGGCATCAACTACTGTGAGAAGTTCGACCAGAAAATGTCCGAGTACGCACTTAGTCTCTATACTATCGACTCGGATAAGGGATGGGTGTGGTACGGTATCATCTATATTGCTGCGATGATCTTGCTGTTCGTTTACATCAGTTCGTGGATCCTCGAGCACTTCCGATATGAGAACACTCACAGTTTGACGACCAACGAGGACAGGATGCCTATCGCGAGTACTGCCGACTCGGCAGACTCCTACGGACTTGTGGAGACCCCTCGATCCCATGAAAGCGATGTTATGCTTGACATCCAGACGGAAACGCACCACCATCGCGTTGCTCCACTCACTCTGGCATTCCGTGACTTGTGGTACGGTGTGCCAGACCCAGCCAACCCGAAACAGGAGCTACAACTACTCAAGGGAATCAGTGGCTTCGCGCTGCCTGGTACGATGACCGCATTGATGGAAGCTCAGGCGCCGGTAAGACGACGTTGATGGACGTGATCGCGGGACGCAAGACCGGTGGTACCATCCGCGGAGAGATTCTGTTGAATGGCCATCCAGCATCGGCTCTGGCGATCAATCGCGCCACTGGCTATTGTGAGCAGATGGACATCCACTCGGAAGCCTCGACGTTCCGCGAGGCATTGACTTTCAGCGCCTTCTTACGTCAGAGCAGCGATGTTCCAGACAACCAGAAGTTCGACTCGGTAGAAGAAGTACTTGATTTGTTGGACTTGCGCTCGATCGCCGACCAGACGATCCACAGTAGCTCGGTGGAACAGATGAAGCGCTTGACGATCGGCGTGGAGTTGGCTGCTCAACCGAGTGTGTTGTTCTTGGACGAACCAACGAGTGGTTTGGACGCTCGATCAGCCAAGTTGGTGATGGACGGTGTTCGGAAGGTGGCCAACTCGGGTCGCACGGTGGTATGTACGATCCATCAGCCGTCGACGGAGGTGTTCATGTTGTTCGACAGTCTGCTGTTGCTGAAGCGCGGTGGTGAGACGGTGTTTTTCGGTGAGCTTGGTGAGAATGGTCGCGACTTGGTGGGGTATTTGGAGGCAGTGCCTGGTGTGACGCCAATTCAGGATGGTGAAAACCCAGCGACATGGATGTTGGACGCGATTGGTGCTGGTGTTGGTAGCAGTGCAGGCCAACTGACGGACTTTGCGTCAGTCTTCAAGTCGAGTGCGACTGCAGGTCGAATGGATCAGCAACTGCAATCGGAAGGTGTGGGTTGTCCGGTCCCTGGTGAGGCTGCGATCTCTTTCACGTCGAAGCGTGCGGCGAGTGCATGGACGCAGGCAACTTTGGTATCGAAGCGATTCTTGGCGCTGTACTGGCGCACGCCAGCCTACAACGCCACGCGTACGTTCATTGTCATCTTCATTGCTCTATTGGTTGGTTTGGCATACCTCCAAGTGAACTATGACTCGTACCAAGGCATTAACTCTGGTGCGGGTATGATCTTCATGACGACATTGTTCACTGGTGCCACGTCCTACCATAGTGTGATTCCTTTCATGGCTGAAGAGCGTC
Organism: Pythium oligandrum; assembly: GCA_020085045.1. NCBI lineage: Eukaryota > Oomycota > Peronosporomycetes > Pythiales > Pythiaceae > Pythium > Pythium oligandrum. The sequence goes on from JAHRIK010000018.1 coordinate 763,490, forward strand.
CGTCTTTCTACCGCGAGCGTGCTTCTCAAACGTACAACGCTCTCTGGTATTTCGTTGGTGCGAGTATCGCCGAGATTCCGTTTGTCTTCAGTGCCATGTTTATCTTTACGGCTATCTACTTTTCGATGGCGGGACTGAGCGGTGCTGGCACTTTCTTCCTTTACTGGATCGGCATCTCCCTCCACGTGCTCACGATGGCGTACATTGGTCAGCTCCTCGCCTTTGCAAGTCCAACAGTCGAGATCGCTGGGATCGTCAGTGTCTTGATCAGCACGATCTTCACTCAGCTAATTGGCTTCAACCCTGCCTATAATGCGATCCCTATGGCGTATCGCTGGCTTTACGAGATCAATCCATCGCGATTCTCCTTCTCGGTCGTTGCAGCAGTCGCCTTCGGTGATTGCCCATCGTCCGACTCTGAGGCGCTCAGCTTTGATTGCTGTCAGAAGCTGTCGAATCTTCCTGTATCCCTTCCGTCCGATCCCACCATCAAGCAGTACTTTGAGCAGGTCTTCAACGTCGAGCACGTCGAGATTGGTCCCAACTTCCTCTACATGATCGTCGTCGTCGTCATTGTCCGCCTCCTCTCACTCGTGGCTCTTCGATTCGTCAATTACCAGCGCACGTAGAAGTTATTTTGCACAACAAAATCATGTGAACGCTGTATATTCTGATGAATTGATCTCTGTGCACTGATTTGAGTCTTCATCACGCTAGTATGCAGCAAAAAAGGCTACCCAAGTAGAACTTTGGTGCGTGGAATGGCTTGTCTGAGCTTACCATGCCAACTCAGAACCCTCATGACTGTAGTACTTGCCCGTATCAGCGGCAGTGTAGCCCGTCAGCACCTTCCCAACCATTTCAGCACTCTTTTCGGGCTTGATGGTGCCTGGGACTTCCCCGTTCATGTCGGTGGAGACGTACCCTGGACAGATCACGATGCACGAGATGTTGTCAGCCTTGGCAGAGGCGGTGATCGACGTGTGAAGCATGTTGAGGGCAGCCTTGGACACACTGTAGCCAGTAAGAGTTCCATTGCTGAGAGAAATGCTGCCCAAGACTGACGAAATGTGTGCAATCTTCGCGTGACCCTTGGAAGTCGCTGCCGCCTTCACGTGAGGGTAAAAAGCGCGCGTCACGAGGAACGGCCCAACCGTGTTCACATCGAACTGTTGCACCAACGACTCGCGCGTCAACGTGAAGAAGTCTTCGCGGTGGCAAATACCAGCATTGTTGATGAGGAGGTCGATCTCTTCGCCTTCGAGCTCCTTCGCAGCGTTCTGGATCGAGGCTTCGTCGGTCGTGTCGAGCTGAACGATCTTGTGCGGGTTGAGAGCTCGGAGCTTGTCCGCCTTTGCTGGTGTGCGTGCTGCACCAATGACCTTCCAGCCAGCAGCAGTGAACCACGTGGCGAGCGCGAGACCGATGCCGCGGGAGCTACCCGTGATGAAGACAGTGTTGGAGGACATGGTGAACTGGTTGGCTTGTTGGAATATTGAGAAGTGAGAGCACGCAGAGCGAGTGCTTCCGTGCTTCGATCTGTGTCGTGCTCCGGAGACCACAGCAATGTATCATCAGACGCTGACTGTGTTGTTGACGCCTTGAAGAGACGTCTAAACACCACTTGGAGGGATTTTTGACCAATCGCTGGCCTGGTCTATCCGGCTGGTTCTTGTTAACAACTGTTGACGACGGATCTCTTGCCGACGCTTCTGGGCGGAAGCTCGCGCTCTCGGCGACATGCTTGCCTCATGCAATTGCATCCCAGAAGCATACGCACTTGTGTCTCATGAGCTGATCTGTGAACGGCTATTTCCTCGAGTCTATCAAAGCCATTACTACTAGCTTCTCGACAAGCAAGTCATTCGTATACACGTACACGACGACTACGAGCGATACAGAGAGACCGGCAAGAGGCGACCTAGCGATGCTTTGTCCAGTGTCGTGTTGTGGAGATCACCGTCATCTGTCGTGGCCTCTCGACATCGTCAGTTAGACTTTGCATGTTTAGCGTTCGACTCGGAATGGAGTCTAATGCGCCAAGTGATGACGACTCCAAGGGACGTCTAAACATCACCTGACGGGCTTTTTGGCCAATCACTGCTGTGGACTATCCGTCTGGTCTCACAAATTGGACGTCTAAACTTGCGACATGTCACGGTTGCGTAACATTTGGACAACTATAATTCTATTCGTGGATATTTCAACCAATCCAAGCACTTTGTCACTCCATTGAGCGTGTCGATTGGCTGAAAAGGAGTGTTCGCCACACTACTGTTTACGGCGTCAACAGCACTGAGGCCACTCTCGTAAACTTGACGGTGTTTAGACGTCCCTTGGACGCACAATCCGAAACGAAAAGCCCCACGGAAGAGTCACGACCGCATGCGGAACATGCGTGTGTACGCCATGAATACGCAGCCACATGACGACCCCAGTGTACGCAGGGTCCTCTACGACGTGTCTGTGAGGACCTTCACCTCACTGGCTGTCTCTCACTTGTCATTTGGACGCACAACAACCAAGTCCTCATGACGGAAGCCAAAGCCATCGAGTACACCAGCGGCAAGGCCCTCATGGTCCACGGACCAGAAGTCCTGCACAAGCACCTCTCCTCACGCATGGAGACAGCACTGGGGAAGGCCATGCATCAAATGGAAGTGCGCTTCCACAACGTCTCCATCTCTGCCACGTCGAGCAGCACGCTCCGCGGACTCGCCCAGTACGTGGGTCTATCCTCAGCCAACGACACTAAGAACAAGTCGACCACCAAGCACATCCTCAAGGATGTCACGGGTGCCTTCAAGCCTGGTACCATGACACTCGTGCTGGGACAGCCTGGCTCCGGCAAGTCCTCGCTCATGAAGCTACTCAGTGGTCGCTTCCCAGAGTCCAAGAGCGTCCGAGTCGAGGGTGACGTCACGTACAATGGCGCGGCACGATCCGAGATCCAGAAGCGACTGCCGCAGTTCGTCTCGTACGTGACGCAGCGCGACCACCATTTCCCGACGCTCACGGTCAAGGAGACGCTTGCCTTCGCGCACGCGTGTTGTGGAGGAGTGGAGTTCTCGAAGCGACTAGAACCGTTGCTGAGCAAGGCATCACCCGAAGAGAACAAGGCTGCACTCGACGCGGCTCGTAGTCTGCATGAACACTACCCCGACGTCGTGATCCAGCAACTCGGTCTGGAGCACTGTCAAGATACGATGGTCGGCGACGCGATGCTTCGTGGTGTGTCAGGTGGCGAACGCAAGCGCGTGACGACGGGTGAGATGCAGTTCGGTTCGAGTCTGGTGACGTTGATGGACGAGATCAGTACTGGTTTGGATTCGGCGGCGACGTACGATATCATCAAGACGCAGCGCAGTGTGGCGCAGCATTTGCGTAAGACGGTGGTGATCGCGTTGTTGCAGCCGCCTCCGGAGGTGTTTGCGTTGTTTGATGACGTGATGTTGTTGAACGACGGTCACGTGATGTATCATGGTCCTCGTGAGAAGATCGTGGAGTATTTCGCTGGTTTGGGTTTCGTGTGTCCTCCGCGTCGTGATGTGGCGGACTATCTTCTGGATCTGGGAACGCATCAGCAGCGTCAGTATGAAGTGGCTCGCTCGGATGGTTCGGCTTCTGCGTCTGCCTCTGCTTCGTCTGGTGTTCCTCGTACCGCGTCGGACTTTGCCTCGTTGTTCCGTCAGTCGTCGATTCATGACGAGATGGTTTCGTATGTTGTTGGTCCGCACGACCCAGCGTTGCTCGAAGACAAGGAGGAGTTGTTCGATCTTGTGCCGGAGTTTCACCAATCGTTCTTTGCTAGTACCATGACGCTGGTGAAGCGTGATCTGACCAAGATGTCTCGCAACATGGCGTTCTACAAGACGTACTTTCTGAACACTTTGGTTGTGGCTCTCCTGAATGCGAGTGTGTTCTGGCAATTCGACCCGTCCAACCCTCAGGTTGCGCTTGGTGTGCTGTATCAAATGCTTGTGGTGTTGAGTTTCGTGCAAACGGCCCAGATTCCCGCTTTCATGTCAGCTCGAGCCATCTTCTACCGTCAGCGTCGTGCTAACTTCTACCGATCATCGTCATACACGCTTGCGTACTTGATCTGCCACCTGCCAATTGCGCTGGGCGAGGCGTTGGTGTTCGGCACGACTGTGTACTGGATGTGTGGTTTCGTCACGTCGGCTGGTGGCTACTTCGTGTTCTTGCTGGTGCTGTTCGTGCACAGCACAGTGTACATGATCATGTGCTTTTCGCTCGCCTCGGTGATTTCGAATGTTCATATTGCTGAGCCCATCTCGATGACCCTTGTCCTCACGTCAGCCGTGTTTGGCGGCTTCCTAATGGCCAAGGATCAGATCCCAGACTACCTCATCTGGGTGTTCTGGCTCAACCCGAGCGCTTACGCTTGGCGGGCCCTGGCTGTGAATCAGTATCGCAAAGCAGTCTTCGAAGTTTGCGAGTACGGCGGAATCGACTACTGTGAGAAGTTCGGCCAGAAGATGTCCGAGTACACGCTGAGTCTCTATTCTATCGACTCTGACAAAGGATGGGTGTGGTATGGCATCATCTACATTGCTGCGGTGATCTTGCTGTTCGTTTGCATCAGTTCGTGGATCCTCGAGCACTTCCGATACGAAGACACGCACGAATCTGCAAGCGAAGACGTCAAGGCAACACCATCTAATAACATCGATTCGACAGATTCCTACGGACTTGTGGAGACCCCTCGATCCCATGAAAGCGATGTTATGCTTGACATCCAGACGGAAACGCACCACCATCGCGTTGCTCCACTCACTCTGGCATTCCGTGACTTGTGGTACGGTGTGCCAGACCCAGCCAACCCGAAACAGGAGCTACAACTACTCAAGGGAATCAGTGGCTTCGCGCTGCCTGGTACGATGACCGCATTGATGGGAAGCTCAGGCGCCGGTAAGACGACGTTGATGGACGTGATCGCGGGACGCAAGACCGGTGGTACCATCCGCGGAGAGATTCTGTTGAATGGCCATCCAGCATCGGCTCTGGCGATCAATCGCGCCACTGGCTATTGTGAGCAGATGGACATCCACTCGGAAGCCTCGACGTTCCGCGAGGCATTGACTTTCAGCGCCTTCTTACGTCAGAGCAGCGATGTTCCAGACAACCAGAAGTTCGACTCGGTAGAAGAAGTACTTGATTTGTTGGACTTGCGCTCGATCGCCGACCAGACGATCCACAGTAGCTCGGTGGAACAGATGAAGCGCTTGACGATCGGCGTGGAGTTGGCTGCTCAACCGAGTGTGTTGTTCTTGGACGAACCAACGAGTGGTTTGGACGCTCGATCAGCCAAGTTGGTGATGGACGGTGTTCGGAAGGTGGCCAACTCGGGTCGCACGGTGGTATGTACGATCCATCAGCCGTCGACGGAGGTGTTCATGTTGTTCGACAGTCTGCTGTTGCTGAAGCGCGGTGGTGAGACGGTGTTTTTCGGTGAGCTTGGTGAGAATGGTCGCGACTTGGTGGGGTATTTGGAGGCAGTGCCTGGTGTGACGCCAATTCAGGATGGTGAAAACCCAGCGACATGGATGTTGGACGCGATTGGTGCTGGTGTTGGTAGCAGTGCAGGCCAACTGACGGACTTTGCGTCAGTCTTCAAGTCGAGTGCGACTGCAGGTCGAATGGATCAGCAACTGCAATCGGAAGGTGTGGGTTGTCCGGTCCCTGGTGAGGCTGCGATCTCTTTCACGTCGAAGCGTGCGGCGAGTGCATGGACGCAGGCAACTTTGGTATCGAAGCGATTCTTGGCGCTGTACTGGCGCACGCCAGCCTACAACGCCACGCGTACGTTCATTGTCATCTTCATTGCTCTATTGGTTGGTTTGGCATACCTCCAAGTGAACTATGACTCGTACCAAGGCATTAACTCTGGTGCGGGTATGATCTTCATGACGACATTGTTCACTGGTGCCACGTCCTACCATAGTGTGATTCCTTTCATGGCTGAAGAGCGTCCGTCTTTCTACCGCGAGCGTGCTTCTCAAACGTACAACGCTCTCTGGTATTTCGTTGGTGCGAGTATCGCCGAGATTCCGTTTGTCTTCAGTGCCATGTTTATCTTTACGGCTATCTACTTTCCGATGGCGGGACTGAGCGGTGCTGGCGCTTTCTTCCTTTACTGGATCGGCATCTCCCTCCACGTGCTCACGATGGCGTACATTGGTCAGCTCCTTGCCTTCGCGAGTCCAACTGTCGAGATCGCCGGTATCCTTAGTGTCTTGATCAACACGATCTTCATCGAAGTTATGGGTTTCAACCCCACTTCCAGCGCGATCCCCAAAGCGTACCACTGGCTGTACCAGATCAACCCGTCGCGCTTCTCCTACTCGGTTGTTGCTGCTCTTGCCTTCGGTGATTGTCCATCGTCGGACTCTGATGCTCTCGGCTGTCAGAAGCTGTCGAACCTCCCAGCGACGCTGCCTGCTGATCTCAACGTCAAGCAGTACTTTGAGCAGGTTTTCAAGGTCAAGCACGACGAGATCGGTCTCAACTTCCTCTACATGATCATCGTGATCGTCATTGTCCGCTTCCTCGCGCTAGTTGCTCTTCGATACATCAACTACCAGCGCAAGTAGATGCATATGTACATCCATACACTTGATACATGACAAGAAAGATTGCATTGTTTTCTCAGTTGCCATGCTCCGCATTGTTTATATCATTAATGGATTATCGGGAAATATATAGCCATCGTCACATGATCCTGCTCCTTTGGCGAGACAATATCGTGTGATGAATGATTAGCACACATCCATCGGCTGTGCACCTGACGAGCGGCGATCCACAGGCGAGAAGAAGATGCTCTGCCACGCCTCCGTGCGATTGCGCTTGAACTGCAGGTCGGGGTCGTAGCCACCGGCGCGCTGCTGATCGCGACGCAGTTTCTTCGACTCCTGTACACCAAACGTCGGACCACGCTTGCCTCCAGGCACAGGAACCGGCTGAGGACCGCCGATAACACCTGGCTGGAAGCCCATCATCGCCGCTTCCATCTCGGCCGTGACGGCCTGGTCGATCGGAATGGCGGTGGTAGTCGCTCGTAGCTTCGTCACGTCCTTCTCATCGCGCTCCCCCAACGCGACCTCCATGAGCTGCGACTTCTGGCGCTGGAGATCGGCTTCAAACTGCATGTCTTCTTTCTGTTGGAGCAGTCGTCGCTCTTCAGCGAGACGCTGCTGCTCGTTGATGAGCTGCGCGATACGACGCTCTTCATCGGCTCGCCGCGCGTCGTTCGTCGCGATGGTGATGGCGTTCTCTCCGCGATACAGCTTCCATTGCTTGTGCGCAGCCGCCTTTTCTTCTTCATCCCCGTAGACCAAGTCAAAGACTAGGAAACAACACGACCCATCAGTCCACGAACCTCGGATCTGCCATCCACAGCGACGTACTGAGGTTCTCCACGGTCTCAAGGTAGTCATTATACTCGTCCAGCGTGCTGAAATCGTCTTCTGTCTTGTTGTAGCTGCGGAAACACCCTTATGAGCACTCGAGACGCGTCCTTCCCCCTTGTCGACACGTACTCTTTGATCACTTTGCGTCGCACCGACGTCTCCTTGGCGCAATTGAGCTCCTCGATCGTCTTGTCCTGCAGCTGCGACTTCTTCACGGGCTTCTGACACGCAGGGCACGGGATCTCGCGCTGGTGCTGGAACTCGCGACGGATACAGCCGTCGCAACTACAAACACAGTGCGTCGGTGTGGGTACGGCGGCGCGGGCAACGGACACAGCAGATAGACGACGTACAAGCGGTGGCCGCACTTGGAGATGAGCATCTTCATCTTGGTGTTGAGCACGTTGGCGTCGTCCTCTGCGGACGTGCCGCAGACGCAGCAGCGCAGCGCCAAGTCGTCCACGTCCATGGGCAGCGGCATGTTCGTCGTTCTCCCCACACTGAGCTGTTCGTTCGACGCGTATGTGTTTCCACAGGTGGTTAGAAACCGTTTCCATACACTCTCAGTCATTTGATTGAGAAGGTATGTAATTTCAGAGGAGTACACCCAAAGATGCACTCAGGATCACCCAAGAGAGGGAAGAGCCGAGTGACCATGAATGCCGACGAGATGGACGCGTTCCTGAGCGAGTTGACGCGTCTCCAGCACGCGCACGACGAGGCTTCGAGTGCTATGGAGGCGTCCGAGGCCTTCCGCCAGTTTGCGGTGAGCGCGCCGTCGTCGTTCGCACCGGAAAGCGTGCAGATCGTGGCTCAGGACGGCGCGAACGCCACGCCGGCGTTCGTTTTACCCGCGTTGCCGACGTCCCACGCGGATCCAGCACGCGTCCTGAAGGAGCTCGGGGCGCGCGTGCATCCGTCGTGCGTTCTCCGCCACCCAGCGCTCGGTGCGGCCGTGCTGTCGACGCCGAAAGAGCTCCACGCCAGTCGCTTCCTCGCGCAAGTGCCCATGGCGCCATCGCGGATGGAGCTCGTGCCCACGCGCGAACACATGGTGCTGCAGCCGTTGAATCTCGGATACGATTTCCGTCCAGTGAGCCACTCGTCGGTGGCGCCCGTGATGGAGGGCTTCTCCGAGGCCATGAAGAAGCAGGACGAGTACGCCAAGCAGAACATTGGGAAGCAGCCATTCGCACCAGGTGGCAACGCGCTCACGGATCAGGACGGCCACGCAGTGGTTGCTCACGTGGCTTCGTCGCTATCGGAGGAGGAGATCCAGCAGAACGCGTTCGTGTTGACAGAGGCCGTCGATGCTCTGGAGGACGACGTCCTGGCGCAGTTGACGGCGACGGCGCCAGGTCTCGACGGCTGTCTGACTCTGGAAGACGTGAAGCGAGCAGCAAAACAGGAGACAGTGGGAGTTGAAGCAGCGAAGCAGCCGCTTGAGACTGTGGGTGTGAATCCCTCGACGCTCTTGCAGCCATACTTCGATGTGGTTGCTGATGCAGACACCATGCGGGCGATGCAACGCGCCATTGCAGACGAAAAGGCCTCGGCGGCGATGCAAACCACGTCGGCGAACGATGCGAACGGCGTTGTGGCGCTCGATGAGCTGCTCAAGGACATGGAGGACGACGATGAACTTGCGGAACTTGGCTTTAACATGAACGAAGACGAGGAAGAAGGCGAGGAAGAGAAAGATGATGAAGACGAAGAAGGAGGTGAAACTGCGATCCCAGCGCCAGATGCAACTGGTGAGGTCAGCGAGTCACTGGAACCGGAAGCCGAAGTGGAGCTCTTGCTGCAGGAGTCGACTCGGGGCGACAATCTTCTGAAGAAAAGAGGATCCTCCAAGCAGCCACGCTCCGAATGGGCGAGTATGGAGCGCGTGGATGTGCGTAACTTCCATGCCAAGGTCCCAGATATGGCGATGAAGTACGATTTTGAACTCGATACCTTCCAGAAGGAGTGCGTGATCCATCTCGAACGTCACGAATGCGTCTTCGTCGCCGCGCACACGTCTGCTGGTAAGACTGTCGTGGCTGAATATGCCATCGCGATGTCTCAGAAGCACATGACGCGCACTATTTACACGTCGCCCATCAAGGCCCTCTCGAACCAGAAGTATCGCGACTTCCGTTCGAAGTACGGTCCTGACAACGTCGGTCTCATCACGGGTGATGTGAGTTTGAACCCTGACGCGAGCTGCTTGGTGATGACGACGGAGATTCTGCGATCGATGCTCTACCGCGGCGCCGACGTGATCCGTGATATTGAATGGGTCATCTTTGATGAAATCCACTACATCAACGACAGCGAGCGAGGTGTCGTGTGGGAGGAAGTGATTATCATGTTGCCCGAGCACATCGGTATGGTCTTCCTCTCCGCCACGACACCAAACCATCTTGAGTTCTCGGACTGGATCGGACGTACAAAGAAGAAGAAGATCCACGTCATCTCGACGTACAAGCGTCCAGTGCCACTCTCGCATTTCCTGTATGCCGGTAAAGAGCTCTTCAAGCTCTACGACGCGACAAGTGGGTACCAGGCCAACGCCTATAGTGCTGCCAAGACGAAACTCTTCCCACCGTCGGACAAGGTCGCCAAGGGATCGGCCACTGGACGTGCTGGTGGCGGAGGTAGTAACACTCGAACTGCTGGCGGTGGTCGCTCTTCGGGCGGTGATACAAGTGACTGGACCAAGCTCATCTACATGCTCAAGGAGAAGACGCTGCTCCCTGTCGTCGTGTTCGCGTTCAGCAAGCGTCTCTGTGAAGAGAGCGCGAGTAAACTCGCAAAGCTCGATCTCTGCACACCATCAGAGCGTTCGGAAATCCATTTGTTCCTTGAGGCGAGTATCCAGCGCCTTCAGGGCTCAGATCGCGAGTTGCCACAGGTGCTGACCATGAAGGAGATGCTCAAGCGCGGAATTGGTGTCCACCACGGTGGCTTGCTGCCAATTATCAAGGAGATGGTCGAGATTCTCTTCGGTCGTGGTCTCGTCAAGGTGCTTTTCTCGACAGAAACGTTCGCTATGGGCGTCAACATGCCTGCGCGAACCGTGGTCTTCAATGGCATTCGCAAGCACGACGGTAAGAACTTCCGCGACTTGCTGCCGGGTGAGTACACGCAGATGGCTGGGCGAGCAGGTCGTCGTGGTCTGGATACAGTCGGCACTGTTATTATCGCGTGCTGGAATGACATTCCGGAGCCAACGTCCCTGCAGACAATGCTCGCAGGCAAGGCGACGTCTCTTTCGAGTCGGTTCCGCTTGACGTACAACATGATTCTGAACCTGCTACGTGTCGAGGTGCTCACGGTCGAAGACATGATGAAGCGCTCGTTCTCTGAATTCCACACGCAGAAAGCGCTCTCGTCCAAGCGTGTACCACAGCTCATTCAACGTGGTCGGAAGTTGCTGCAAACGCTCGAGCGTGCACTGCGTGAAGAGTACCCTCACCTCGAGCAGAGTGGTGAGCTCCAGCAAATCCAGGCGTTTTATGACCTGAAGAAGCAGAAGCGAACGCTTGAGAAGCGTCTGGTTAGCTGGATGCTGACTAACCACGCTCAGGCAGCACGTCAGGCGCTGGCGCCTGGCCGCCTCGTGGTCATGAACGTGAAGGGGTTACCAAGTGACCAGTTTGCTGTGATCTTGCGTACATCGGTGAATGAGGATACTGCTCCGCAGTCGACTCGCAGCGCCTTTGCGATGGAACTGACGAGCAACAACGCAACGACGGGTCAAGGCGCACGTGCTCAGCGATTGTTCAAGACGATTACTGTAATCTGTCTTTGCCCTGAGGACTATGAGCCGCCGCAAAAGGCCGCCAACGACGGACCGATGAATGTGAATGATCGCATGGCAGCGGCGTTTGGTGGTGGTAAGCTCCTCAAGAGCAAGCGCGATGAAGAAGATGACATGATGGTGGGACGCCGCCTCGGTCGTGGTGGCAAGAAAGGCAGTAGCAATGCGGTGGATGCCTCGCAAGAGGAGCTTGTTTCGAATGTCAAGGGCACGCTTTTGGGCAAGCACTACGCCGTGTTGGACATTCCCGAGACGTGCATTGACGTGGTCACTAGCATCCAGGCCTCGTCGCTTAATGTCAAGCAGCTTGTGGCGACGTCGTCTACGAAGGAGCTCGGACGAGCGGTCGAGTTCCTTACCCAGACTGAGTCGTCAACGGACAAGACGAGTGACCTGGCGTTTGTGGACGTCCTCAATGAATTGAAGCTGAACGACCTCGAAGTCGCGACCGCTTATACCTCGTGGCAGCAGTTGTACTCATCAATCTTGAGTCACCCTTGTGCCCAGAATGCCTCCTCGCTCACGCGTGTGTTGGGCAAGGTTGAACGCATTTGCAAGCTGCAGGACTACCTCTCCCGCCTCACGCGTGAGCTTTCCAACGATTCGCTCTCCCTCTTTCCAGACTTCCAGCAACGTTTGCGTGTGCTCAAGAAGCTCGGGTACATCTCGGAGGACGGCGTCGTCCAGGTCAAGGGACGTGTGGCATGTGAGATTAACACGTGCGAGGAAGTCGTGCTCACGGAGATGATCTTCGAAAACGTGTTGGCGAATCTCGAGCCGGAGGAGATTGTTGCGGTGCTCTCTGCGCTCATCTTCCAGGAGAAGACACAGAACGAGCCTACGCTGACCCCACGACTCGAACAAGCCCGAGAGACTGTCAAGCGCATCGCTGAAAGTCTTGGCGTCATCCAGTTGCAGGAGCATTTGGATATTGATCCGGCAGTGTACTGCAAGAACTCGCTCAACTTTGGTTTGATGGAAGTCGTGTATGAATGGGCGCGTGGCATGTCTTTCAAAGAGCTCTGTCAGCTCACGGACATCCAGGAAGGCTCCATCGTGCGCTGTATCACGCGCTTGGATGAAGTGTGTCGCGAAGTACGCAATGCTGCGCGTGTTATCGGTGACCCAAGTCTCTACCGTAAGATGGAGGTCGCCTCCGAGGCCATCAAGCGTGACGTGGTCTTTGCTAGCAGTCTCTATCTGTCGTAAATCAACTAGGTGGACGTGATATAAACCTTCGTTTTGGTCACGATGAGTGTCATCACTCATCAAATCGCACATGCATTTTCTTCGCCTTTGGCGGTTTTGTGATGCCTCTTGGTCCGTCATTCTGTTGCTCCTTCTTGATTGTATGTTCCGCTGTCGTGGCGCGCAGCAGCTCCATTGAATGCTTGCAGTTGACCCAATACTCGTTCGCCATGCTCTTCATGCGAGTATCGCTCCACGCCAACCCGGAGAACCCGATCAAAAGACACAACAAGTCTTCAAGATACACGAGACGACTCAGGCGTTTGGCCGAGTCGCGGATTTTCTCCACCTTTTCGACCATCGCAAACAAGCTCGTGCTGATACGCGTCGTGTCTGCACCGGTGAGTTGTTGAGAGAGATTGTTGACGACTTCAACGAGCTGCTCGAGTGCCTTATCGAAGGCTGAGAGCGAGAAAGTATCGCCCAAGACTCGGACAGCCTCCGCTGTTGCGAATACATTTGCTTGGAGCTCCTTGATCGGGCGCTGCAACTCTGCTGAGGTGGCTGATGAAGATTCAGTGACTGCTGGCCTTGCCTCAAGCGACACAGTGCGTTTTGCGTTGTGCTTCTTTGAAGACGCGCCTTCGGACTCGACAGTCGAAAGTTTCCTTTTCTTGGATTTGGTAGAGGCGTCTGAACTGGTTTCAGTTGTCTTGAGGGCCTGTAACGCCGCTGGTTCCTCATCTTTCACCTTGTTTGCCATCAATTTCGCCGATCTCCTACAATATAGAGCAAATCAGCAATCCTCACGCGATAATTTAAGGAATATGAGGCGTACTCGACGAATTTAGCGACATCTGGTCGTCGTTTTGCGATTTTGCGCAGTGTTTTGCAAAACACTGGGATCTGATCGGCGTGGGTAGTCCTGTTTTCCATCAATGCCTTACATAGTAGTCGCAACGGCTGCGTGATTGCCTCCGACGTGATTCCATTCTCTCCGTCCTTGGATTCCGCGGACAATGCTTGCGCAATGTCTCGTGCAATCCCAAGCGCGTCGTTCAGCCACGAGCCTCGACGTTGTTTGGCCAGAATAACGGAAAGACGCCTCAAGAGCTTGCTTGCTTCACTGTCGCCGGACTCGTTAACACGTTGCACCTGGGATTCCTGATACAGGGGTCCTCGTTAACACCATGTATCCTACATGAGGCCTTCACACCTCTACTCACCGGTACCAGTTTGTGCAGGGCTGACTTGAAGGTGTGCCGAAGGTTACTCAACTCAGTTAAGAACCGATGTACGTCGGGCGATGTTACCCGAACGTCTCCAGAGGAGCTGCTGGCGAGGAGCTGCGTCGTGGCCGCGTCGACTTGTGTAGCGTGGGCTATGGCTTGGGTACACTGCAGCAACTGGGTGTGAACAGCCAAAAGCTCGTCTTGGAGGGCGTCGGCGCAGAAGCGGTTGCGTGTGGACGCCTCGAGCTTGACGAGGATACGTTGAAAGCCACGGCTTGGATTTGCTTCCATGGCTGTTGCCAAAGTGAGTATGTTTCCAGATTTTTACCATTTCATGGCCAATCAAATCACAAGTTAAGGATCCATTCGCACCAAAATGGAAATATTGGCGCGCAACATTCCCAATATTCACAATCAACACCAGTATTATTGTCTTGTCTATCGCTTTCGAGTATCTCTAGGACGCTAATTGGTCTTGGGCAGTGCCACTCGAATGGGTTTGCCTTGAAAGTGGTAGCCGTCCATACGTAACGCCGCGTTCATCCCCTCGGCAGTAGCGAATCGGATCATTGCGACACCCACTGTATTGCCATCATCCATTGTGGGCATTCGAACAGAGACGATTGACCCGAGGACGCTGAAATACGACTCGACGTTGCTCTGAGTCGTTCCCCATGGGAGCTCGGTGACATAGACATCATGGACACTGCTCAGAGCGGCCATGGGACTCGCGTGGTCTTGTTGTTGTCTCTCCACTTTGATTGTAACGTTGTCGTCATCGATTCTCTGCCTCTTTGCGCTTGGTTCACTTGACTCATCGCTCGCATTCTCCGTGGCATTTGAGTCAATAGCATCTGCACCGACCGATTGGTGGTGTTGGTTTGAGTCTTGCGAGTACGAAGGCTGTCGTGAAGACTCGAGCTTGCTAATAACGAACGTTCGAGAAGACCTTCATGCAAGCAAAGCGTGTGGTGAGTGTCATGTTAGATGAAGGGCGTAATAAACCCAGCAGATACTTACTTGGCAAAATCGCCAATCTCCTGCGTCGCGAGCGACAACTCGTCAAGAACGACAGTGAGCTTGGCAAGGTCACCCGTCTGTGTTGTCGGGAATATAAGCACAGCGGAGATGAAATGGTCGAGGGCGAGTACAATCTCTTTTCTCTGTGGCTTCTCGGGCTCAAAGGTCTTGACGATGGACGCGATTATCTGCATATCTCGAATGTTTTTTAGGATCCACGTCTGATTGGTGTGTTTCTTGGTCAGGCGGTGCTGGATCTTTGAGACCAGCTTTGCTAGACGCTGTGATTCACCCAGGGCACTCAAGTTTGTGTCCACGCTACTCGCCACGCTGTCAGTTCGCATTCGCCTTGTCGCCTTGTGTGTTGATGCAGTTTCTACCGGAATCTGGGTCAAATACGCTCCATCAGCACGCCGTTATCCATCAACACAGCACAAAAGCAGCCTCACCTTCTTCTGTTCGTCCATAAAAGTAAGTAGATCTCTGGAAAACTGCTGATACTCCTTCTGAATCGAGGCAAACGTCGCGACATTGTCTTCGCTGAGTGGCACGTTGAGCTTCTGGATGGCATCCTGCACTTCGATGGCCTTCTCGACGGTCTCCAGACAGCTCTGCATCTTGGTCTTGAGGTTATTGAGCTCATCTTCGATGGCGGAGGAGCAGTAGTCGCGCAGTGCGTCGCCGCCGACACGCGCCAGGATGCGCTCGAACCCGCTCATAATGGTCGATTGGCACTGGGTAGAACGTATAGCGTATACGCCTCAATACAAGACCCACAGAGGGGACTACTATTGAAGGGGACAAGGGTAGTCGATTCTATACATCAACGCGCACCACCGTCTCGAGGGCCTTCTGCCACGTCTCGAGCTGTTTTTGCCGCGCTTGTGTGCTGTTCGTGTGTGTTGGGATGCCTTGTATATAGTCGATGAGAAATTGGACGGATTGCCGGGT
Source organism: Pythium oligandrum (assembly GCA_020085045.1). Lineage (NCBI taxonomy): Eukaryota > Oomycota > Peronosporomycetes > Pythiales > Pythiaceae > Pythium > Pythium oligandrum. The sequence goes on from JAHRIK010000018.1 coordinate 779,116, forward strand.
CTTCTCGCTGTCGGATTCGCTCCATTGCCAGTAGTGTGGCTGCAAAAGCTCCTGGAGGATCTGGAAAGGCTCGTCAGTTGCCTCAAGGGTCCTAGTATCTCCTGCAGCACTTGACTCTGCTTGTAGCTTTGTCACGCAATCCCATAGGGAGTCCAGGCTTGTTGTGCGATGTCTGGCTTGTTCAATACTGTTTGAGAAGCTTCTCAGTCGGCTGTGAAACCTATGAAGCGCATCCAAACATGAGTGTGTTTCAACAATCCCTGCAACCATCCACCTGCACTTACACAGCGAAAGACGATTCGCCCGTGAACGAGCTGATATCCACCGCGACCTGCTCCAATTCGTCAATGGAGCTCTGAATTCTCGTACCATCACTGATGCTCAGTTTGGTGAGCATCGACACGATCGAGGCGAACACTGGAATCCAATCCTCCACACTTGACAGCGAGAATTCGCGCTTGAAACGTCGTATCAGAGCTGGCAGCTGCATAATCTGACTGTGGATCGACTGTTTCTCCAATTGTCTGGCCACCTGAAGACAAGTTGGTCCGGATGAGTCTGAATCCGAGTCCAGGACATCCAACTCCATCGGAGATAAGTCATCAACCACCACACTACTAGTCGTCACAATCGTCGGTCCTTCGACGCAACAGCCGTCTGAATTGAAATCCATCAGCTTTGCCTTGGATACGTTGCTGGAAACCATCTTGCACGGAGTGTGCGACGACAAAGCGTCCGTAGAGTCGTCATCTGCTTGCCTCTTCTGCGGCGATTCACAAGCAATCAACGCGACTTTGCAGACGCCAGCATTCTTTAGAAGCAGATCCACTCGCTTTGATACCCGTCGCTGGATTTCTGCAATCTCGTTGAGCAGTCGAACGTTCTTTGTGGAAAGCTTTCGCTTCTGACTGACCTCCACTCGCTTCGTCGCCGCCGTCACGTCCACTGCGTTCTGTAGCATCCCCTCTGCGCCTCGTATCCGACGCAGTACAAGCTTCGCTTCTTGATCGGCCACCTTTTGACACGTCTCATGCAGTTCCGCTCTCTCCACACGCGTCAGAATGCGCGCATAGACCGCTTCATGCTCCATTGTTGCCGCACTGGTCAAGTTTCCTCATCAACCATAGCGCTCTATCAAGGTGCTTGACAGTACTCTGTGTAACTCGTGTACACCACACCATTCGAATCCATTTTGGCGCGTGACGCTTCAAGATCTTTCCGCGGGAAGCGGCATGGAACGCCCTCTTTCCATGGACGTGCTGGCGTTTCGTGCCCGTAGAAGCCTGGCGCCACTTGGCCGTATCCTTCTCTCGTTGGTATATCTATCAATATGTCTGTCTGTCTGTCTGGGTCGATGACTGACTGACTCGCATTCGCGAAAACGAACTGGCCATGCCGCGTCGACTCGGCGTAGCGCTCGTCCTCGCGTGGCTCGGACGCATGATTCACGCTGCTGATACACTGGTTTGCAAACATGCAGCACTCGATGGCGCGATGCCTGCCGCCTGGCGCGTGTACTGCGACGACGATCCGTCGAAACAGATTACGTTCGACTCGACACTCGTACAAAGCGTCACTATCGGCCATGACGCGACAGTTACCGTGGCGACAGCGACTCCTACAGACGTCTACGCGTCCTCCGCGTTTGATCGGATAGACTCACTTGTCTCTGATACCATCAAGACACTTGACATTCATGCCGAGGCCAAGTGGATGCACAAGAACCCCGTGACCATCTTACCCTCGGCTTTTATCGGACTGTCGGCGTTGGAAACACTGTACGTTGAAGCAAAGGCCTCAAGCAATGCTTTGGAGCTGACCGTGTTGTTGCCTGTCAGTGTGCTACAAGACGTACCGTTAGCCAGCCCTGTGCTGCATTTACAGCTCCCAGTGTCTTTGCGGAAGCTCTCGCTCATCGGCTGCGGCCTTCAAAAGTTCTCATTCGAGTTTGTTGGTGGCGGAAGCCCGTCAGCTCTCACTGAGATGTGAGTGTTGCATTTTAGTTATCGGTATCGTATTCTCCCAGCTGATGTGCTGGTACGTAGTGATCTTCACTCGAACGAGATCGTGCAGATCCCAGCCGCGCTCTACGCCCTCCACGCAGCTCGGTATGTTCATAGGGCGTGGTCTGCTGTTGAGTTTGATCTGACCAGCGTCTGTCTGCAGAATCGACCTTCGATTAAACAAGCTCGCCGCTTTGACTGTGAGCAAGCAGAATCAGCAAATACTGGCTGGTTGGCTTGAGCGTGGCATCCTCGAGGTCGACAACATCAAGCAGGCATGCTCGATCGGCAAGACGACGCAGATGCAAGGTGTCTCGCAGACGTTCACTGTGTGCGTGGTGGACGATAATGTCCTCGTTGATGTTGACTCGTCAAACTCGACGTCCAGCAACCAAAGCAGAGAAGATGATACGCCCAGTCCGACTCCCGACCCAGCCATTGTGGAGCCTTCAGAAGCAGACAACGGAGCAGTGAACAAGCTTGTTGACAGCAGCACACCGGCGCCATCCCCATCCAAAGACGATGAGGCAGTGAGTAGCTCGTCTGGAAGCAGAGAGTCGCTCCAGACGGGTCTCATCTCGGCTGCAGCAGTCATCGTCGTCTTGGTTGTCGTAGTGATTGCTCTGATTGTGGTTCGACGTCGCAACCATAAGCGAAACAGAGGCGACTCAGCTGACTCTTGCGGTAACACCGGCAAGAAACGAGCACCGGCATTGCTTTCAAACGTAACGGACGATGTGAACGTCGATCCCGACCGAGGCACGAATGAGTCAGCCTCTTTTGATACAGCACTCGGAGATCTTCCTGATTTCAACCAGAACGGTGCTATCCAGCGCAGCAGTACGTCACGATATACCACCTTGACAACACCCACTGGTCGTGTACATCGCTTCATGATGAGCAAGAGTCTACAGACTCTTACTGGTCTGAGTCAATTCTCGATCATGTCAGAAGAAACTCGTACGGAGCAACGCCGGCTGAACAAGGACAAGCTCCGTGTGGTGCTGAATGGTATTGCAGCACGTGGTGAAGCGTTCGAAGTGAACAGAATTCCTCTCACCATCGCTGGTGAAGTGACGGAGAACGAAAATGGCGCACTCCAGCTGCAATGTCATCGAGCCAGCGACTCGGATACCAAGTTACTCGTGAAGATCTACGTTGAACAAGACATCCGCCTTGCGATTCGAGAATACCGCGCCCTTCTCGTGATGCAAAGTCAGACTTGTCAACACTACATCTCCCAAATGGTTGCGACAGAGATGGAAAAGAAGGTTCATGGCGTGAAATGCGCTGTGATTGTGGTCGAGATGGGAAGTTCGACAACGTTCCGCCACATTGTGCGTGGTCAGGTCGACCGCTCACAGCAGTTCCCGATGGTTCAGCTGCTGTATCGAGCAGTCAAGGCTATTGAATGCCTCCATGATCGCCAGTTTATCCACGGTGGGTTGCACTTGGACGCTCTCGTTGTTCATCCTGGCGATGATTGTCTCAAACTGCGCAGCCTTGAGTATGCAACTCGCTTTGGTGATACGATCCAAGGCTACAACTCGGCGATGCTGGAGTATCTGCCACCTGAAATGGATCGTCATCTCATTTACAGTGAGCAGATGACGCGCCCTTCGAGTGAAAGTGTGGCAAACGTGGACGACGACGAGTACCAAGTGCTTCGTGCATCGCCCACTTTCGACGTATGGTGTGTTGGTATCTTCATTCTCAAGATGTACGCAAACTGCAAGTGTCTTGACGAGTTTAATGGCTGTGAGGACCCCATGGACTACTTCTTACGCGCCACTGGCCCAACCTTCAATCTCGACCATTCGCTCAAGTTGTATGTTTACCACGACGACGTGCGGGAACTCGCAACGCTTTGTTTACACCGAGACCCCCGCAAGCGTCCAAAACTATCCTCTGTGTTAAACCACCGTGTGTTCCGAGCCTACGATCGTCTCGAAGAGGCTGCGTTTGCTACAAGTTACAACAGTCAACGAGGTCTGCTCCGAGGTAAGCGAGAGCTCCTCCCTCCGAGTCTTTGGCTTTTCCTGCCTCCTGCTGAGCTTGGTCTCGTCAAGACTCGCTCTGTTGAACAGTGGATCCAAGACTTGACCACCTTCCAAGATGAGAAGAGAGCCGTGAGTACTGGACGAACTCCCGAGCTCATGTTTCCACTGCTCTTCCTATGTGAAGACAGTCGGAATGTGAGCACTACTTGCTCCGGGACGGGTTTCCAGCGCTCACGCCTGAGCGTTCCTGCGAGTCTACTCTCTCTTGTAATGCCGCTGGTCCAAGAATCCACGCTCTTTCTAGAAGCCAAGTCCATTCTGTCCGAAAACCCAAGACTGGACATCGCCGAGGTCAGTGGACTGGGTAAGCACCAGTGGGACGAAGTGATCAAGTTCTATCGAGCTCTCGAGGTGATGCTGCTGGCACCGATCAGCACGTTCACGTTGCTGATCCTCAAGCCCTTGGACGAGATGCTCGCAACCCAAGACAAGGAGATGGCTCGTCAAGTCCTCGACGAAGTCAAGTGTATGATCTTTAACCAGGAGAAACGAGACCACGTGCTCAGTCTGCTGGACATTCTAAGCACCATCGCAGCCAACGCACCCGACGAGAGCGACGTGGTGGTCGATGTGGATGTGGATGAAGAGGTGAGTGACCTGGAGGAAGCCGAGCACCTCGAAGCCGACGAACGCAAGATGAAGAAAACCTGGGCCGGTCTACGCAAGCTAGAGGTGCCATACGAGGCGGCACTGAACATGCCACCGATTCGATGGCTCTGTGACTGTCATGTCGAGTGCGAAATGGAGTGGCACGCGTAAAGTATATGTATTACAACGAAGTGCACGTGAAAAATCGAATGTTGCCATGGAACTGAACGAGGGTGGTCCCACCATTTGCTGCGAATCAGAGGGGAAACAGGTTGAAGTTGAAGATCGAGAAACGGGAATTAACTGTTATACTACATACCCGTTGTAAACAATAATCTGACTATAGTGGATACTCTGACAAAATCAAACATCCAAAACCTTTTAGTTTTTAATATAAGCATGTGTTCTATTAAGTGCGAAATATGGCCTCGCCCCCATCCTCCTCCAACCTCTTGAACTTCATGGCGCCTTTCCTGCCACTGGCAACCCGCCAGCTGCCGCCGGCCATTGCTCCAGTTCCACGGCCGCGCTCAGAGTTCACTCGATCCTCATGCGCGTTCTCGCTCTCTCACTTGCTGTGGTGGCGGCCGCGCTCTCCACCGTCCAGGTCGACGCGGCCTCTGCGTGTAACGCCACCGAGAATGCTGCACTCGACACACTCGTCGAGCCGCTCAAGGGCCTGCTAGCGGCGTGCAAAGCCGACACGGGCTATGTGATGTACCCGTTCACGGCGTACCCTGCCAATGAATCGCAGCAGATCCATGTTTGCAGCGGTCGAAGCTGCCCGACCGTGTACGGGAAGCTCTTGGAGGACGACAAGGACAAGCTCCCCGACTGTCTTGTGACGATCGGATCCACGCCCATGACGGTGACGAAATTCCTCGGCAGTATCTGCGACAAGCGCCCAGATACGCCAGTCCCATCGCCTACGAACACGACGTCGCCAGCGCCAACACCGACGACTGCGACGCCGAAGCCGAAGCCTTCGACGACCATACCAACCCCATCGAGCAGCAAGAAGCCTGTTGCGAGCGGTTCTACGTCGTCTTCACTCGAGGCCGACAGCAAAAGCAGCGGCAGTTCGGAAGAGAAGGATCCAGAGGAATCATCCTCCTCTCAGGACACAGACATCGACGTCACCATTCCAGGAGAGCAGAGTGAACCCCCATCGAACCCTGATGTGCCACTTCCATCCGCAGCCACCACTGTCTATGTGGCATCCATGGTTGCGGCTGTAGCTGGTGTCGCTGCATTGACGCAGTAGGCAGCTCTTTGTCTTTTTCAGTTATCGTAAATAGTACTACACTCGTTGTGGTTTGCGTCGTTTCGTGTGGTTTTACGAGTCAATCTCCAAAATGGAGCTCACGGAGGAGCTCATCAAACGGCGAAGCAAGCACTTTGATCTTGCTTGCGTCACGCATCTGGATGTCTCCAACGCTAGTAAGACCTCCTGCTCCTTGCGGGCAGTTCTCTGTTGATTCAGGGACGTGAACGTAGGCATCCGTCACATCGCGAATCTTGAGGCTTGCGTGAACACTATCCAACTCAACATCAGCGCCAACCAGGTGGGCATTGATCACTGGGTGTCAAGTTTGGCGAAAACTCACACTTGCAGCACAATAGCTTCACGATCTTGAGGGATTACCAGCTTTGACGGCGCTGCAGGCCATGGATCTGTCTCAAAACCAGCTCGGTACGCTTGGTACGAAGCCGGTATGAAGTACAGTACGATGAACCAATACTCAGACTCCGTACACTCGAATAGACGATCTTCCACGCCTTCCAGCCCTTGAAGAGCTTGTTCTGGCGGTAAGAAGGACCTGCTGTTGCTTCTACCGGTACCTGCGCGAACTGACTCGCTGCTCCGGGTCTGTAGCACAACCAAATCACTTCCATTGATGTGCAAATGCTTGCATCCAAGGTGCTTCAATAGTAAATGCGATCAGCGAGCCCAACGAGCTAATAGCATGGTGTGTGAGTGTAGCTCCCTCGTTTGCGCAAGTTGACTGTGTCGCAAAACCCGATCAAAGTCACACAGGAGTTCATATCCCAGCTTCGTTCAGCGCTGACTGGACTTCAGCTCCTCGATGAACAGGCCATCGCGTTTTATGAGGTTCGTAGTCGCCGCTGTCCTCATGTGCGAGGGCAAACTAATGAAAGGACGATTTCAGGTGCTTCTGGACGAAACAGGTAGCTCCAGGAAGTGTGTCGAGTTACCTGTACCGCAGACTTCACTGCGTACATCATCTGGTCTCAAGTTGCCAGTATTTGACACAGTATCGATCATGACGGAGGGCTCACGGCGACTCGAAGGTACGTAAGCTGGCTCCGTGTGGGGTGTGGGTTCTGATAGAGGACTCTCCCCAGAAATGCTCAAAGAAGCCCAAAAGACCCTCGACAACGAATCGCAGAGGGTGATGCGAGCCTTCGACGCCATAACCTAGTAAACCATCCATTCATCGATTGATATTTGCGGCGTATAAATCTGCACAGTAAGGAAACTAAGGGGAATCTCTGACGCCTCGTCGGCACACAAGCTGAGCGAGTCTACACAATCATCATCACGTCTTCCTGTGTTCGCGGGGCGTCCCCAGTACCTTCATAGATCGACTTTCGACATGTCGGACACGTGGAATTGACAATCAGCCACTCGTCCACACACTCCTTGTGGAAGTGATGTTCGCACGGCAGCACACGCAGCTCCTGCTGTGGTTCATAGTCGTTGAGACAGATGCAGCAGCTCGAATCCTCCGGAGGGAACATGGCCGCCGCGAATTTACGCGTCGACAAGCGGTTGATCGCCTACAACAGAGCAATAGTTAGTATTATATGCTTGATATGGGATGGATGTGGGCAACGCACCTCCTTGGTCGCGCCCTTGCCACGCATAGGATCTTGAAGACGACTGAGGATCCGAATGACGCACGGCAGACAGAAACAGATCACTGGAAGCAACGCCAGCAGCAAAATGCACGGGAGGAAGATCTTGGCGTACGAGATGACGATCATCCACATGGCAAGCTGGTACATGGTGGATCCATCATCACACCGCGCGCCGTCGCTAATGACCCACATGTTGCCGACGAGGAACCAGAAGAGTCCCGCGAGATCCAGTCCGTACTTGACATTGCTGAGATAACTCATGTATCGCTCGCGCATCTGCAGCACGCGGTTCGTGCGTCCGCCGTTTAAATAGTACATGACCCACTCGAGTGCCAGGGTCAACGACAGATGGATCGTATGCAGCAGCACCCAGATCTGGATGCGATAACAGAGCGTGGACTCGGTCCATTTCAACGCGAGGATGACGGCAGCCGCGAGGATCTGCGGCACGTTGACGACCGTGAGCACCCACATGATCAAGCGTGAGTTGCGCGCATCGCGGGCTTCCTGTACGGAGCTGTTGAGCACATTGAGGCGCACGGCGTGCGCTTCTTCGTTGAGCGTGGGATCGCGCGCCAGCAGCCGCTGACTCGACTCAGGGGAGCGTGTGCGATCCGCGGGACGCATCGTCGAGGCCATGGGGCCGTCCGCGCGGCGTCCAGAGGCCATGGAAGAGGACATGGCGTCGGCCGTCCACTTCGCTTCTTTCTGTGGCGTTTTGGAACTGCGAATCAGATTTCAACCAATGAAAAGATAGAAAGAGTCGAATTTTAGCCAATTACAGGAGAGAAAAGAGGAGATCCATTACACAAAGAACAAGATGAGGGCGTCGGCCAGCGCGAGGTTGCCACCGGACGCAGACGACGACTGCGGCTTGCGCTGGAAGACCAGCGGCGTCGGCGAGCGGATGCGCGAGAGCATGCGCTGCACGTCCTCAAAGGCCATGTGCTGCAGGTCCTTCTGGCCGATGGCGATGAGCTCGTCGCCCTTGCTCACCTGTTCGACGCCCGGCACGGCCGACTTGTTGATCTGCTTGACGATCGCGTAGTAGCCATTGCGCTTGGGCTTTCCCTTGAGCTCGAGCTTGGCGTCTTTCAGTACGATGCCGATCTGACCACCGTGGTACATGATCTTGTAGAAACGCTTGTCCTTTTCTTTCTCTTTGTCCGACTTGACCGCGCGACTCTGCTTGATCTCGTCCACGTTGAAGCTCTGGCGCTTGGCGAGTGGCGCCGGTCGTCGCGGCTGGAGACGAGGGTCTGCGTACGGCGGCGCCAGCGGTGCGAGAGGCTGACGAGGAGGAACCGGCTGGGTACGAACGTGTGACCGTGGCTGCTCGGATGGGCGTCGGTGCTGCGGTGCATGAGGCATCTCCTGCGCAGGTACGGTCTGTGCCCGATTGTCACGCGTATTCGTCGGAGAGTGAGCGTTTTCATCGTGGAGTCGCGCAAAGGTGAGCTTGCATGGACGTGGGAACGACTTGAGACACGAGATGACTTGCTCGAAGCGCGTCTGGTCCAAGTCGATCTTGCGATCCAAATCGCGCACACTGATGAGGATGTCGCCGACCTTTGGCTCGAAAACGAGGAATTCCGGTGCGATACGGTCGTAATCGATCGCCGTGACGACCGCGTGAAGCGAGCACGGGTCCATCGCCAGCGACACGCCCAAGGGCGCGCCGGCTTCCCACTTGTGCGTGTAGGAGCACGCGATGTCGACTAATTCGATCGGCTGTGGGATCTCGTGCTCGCGCGAGCGGAAACGTAGCGTGAGTGGCAGTTCTTCATGCTGGAAGATCTGCACCATCTCCTGGAGCGACGTCACGGGCGTCATGGGCGTGCCGAGCGCATGTACGCGCAATGCGACGAGCACATCGCCGACAGCTGCCGGGGAGTGGAGGACGGACTCGGAGGCCTTGTTGGTGATCTGGCAGATGACGGGCTCTTCGTGTTCGTTGGGCGTGAAGCGCATGCCGAGCGCGCCGATGCCCCACTCGACATCGTAGCATCCGGCCGGCGGGCGTTCGGTGGCGGGCGGTGGCATCTTGAGGTCGGAAGGACGTCCTGCGTTGACAGGGCAGCGTATTAGCGAATGCGATCACGCTTGTCACTTGTGTGTATGCGGATGTCGTGTGGACAACGCTCGTCACGCGACGCAATGCCACCTCCGCAGCATTCTGGCTGAACTCTTACGGCGCGTGGCCCCAGCCGATGCACAAAACCGGTCGAGGCCCCTCGCACACTTGATATCTGTCACCCGACGCGCCGCAGGACCACAGAAAGATACTGACTGATGACCTGTTATAAAGCATACCCTGTACCATTACGATCATTTAATCAGCTGAACTCGCTCTCCCGACCTGCGCGAACGGCATGAACCGGTAGCCGGTCGGTAGATTCTTCGGTACGCTATATTGCAGGATCGTATAACGAAGGTTTGACAGTACACCCTGGGTGCCACCTTCATGTTGGGCCAGCACGAAGTGCGCGTGGATGTTGACGTAGCTTGGGACGGAAGATGCCGGCGTCTGTGACGATGCCAGCGACGCCGCGGCGCGTGGAGCAGCTGCTGCTCTCGGCCAGCGACATCTCCATGGTGGACCGTGCGTGTCTGTCGCTCTGGCACTTCCAGCAGCTCACCAAGCCCTTCTTCCCGGTCCGACCGTCGCTGACGGATCGCTTGGATGGTGAGGAAAAGGACGCAGGACGAGAGGAAGCGACGGAGATCAACAGGCCGACGATGGAGTTGGACGAAGGCATGACAGTCGCGGCGATCGCGTATGAGGAAGACCGCTCGAAGGAAAGCGGCGTGGAGTCAGACGAGCACGACGCCAGGACGGATTACCCGATGCAACTGACGCTCAAGAGTCAGGTAGGGATTGTATACACAAAGTACCGATGTGTTCTGTGTCTCGACGCTTCCCCATCCGCCCTGTCGATCGATCCGTCGACTGGCAAGCTCTTTCTCGATCTCTTGTGCGAGTCCGTGCAGGTAAACTGGATTTGTTTCTTCTCTTGATTTCATTTTATCCAACTCACCTCGTTGTCCTCGTAGCTGTTCGTGACGGCGCTCTTGCGTCCGAGCCAAGTCGGCAAGGGCGTCTTTAGGCCTGAGATCTCGGTCTCCGTGATTGTGCAAGGCGCGTCGGTGAACAGAATGTCGGTCCTTGTACAGGGCTTCGTGCTTGAACCCACCAACGTCGGTCGACTCTTGGTGATGGTTCGTGAGCGCATTCAGCTCATTGAAGACGACTGGGCCATGGAAGCAAGTCAAGGCAACTACCCCGTTCGAGGTCAAGCGAGCCTCTCGTCCATGATGCAAAATGCAGTCTTTGCGCTCAACTCTTTGCCTAGCGACGCCGCGCCGATCCTCGTCTTGGCAACCGACGGTGTGGTGGATATGGTCCATGGGTATGCCTATGACAGCTTGGTCATGCAGCTTGCGCGACATGACGTCCAGTGTCATTTCATCTCGATCGGACATGGAAACGACATGAGTTCGTCATTCGGGTTTGTGCCGGACACTAGTCTCCTACAGTTTCTCGCGGATTCCACAGGTGGTTCGATCGTAGACTACGTCAGCCTTCACCAAGCGTGCACACAAGAGCCCGTACATGAGCAACTCTTACGGATGACGAAGCTACAGCGACAGATGTTCGTGCGGGAATCCAGTGTGCACGCCATCTCTTCTCCAATCTTTAAGGTCAATGAGCAGTGGTGCTCGACGTTCGACGGGGTTAGCTATACTCCGCTGCAACCCTATCGGATGTGGCGCGAGAAGATTCACGAGTATCGTATTCATGCCGAGATCGATCGTATCGTGGAAGCGCGTATCCGTGAAGGGTTCGTGATCAACAAGGTACACGTGCGAAACCTTTTCCGATCAAATGACGGGAGTTTGCAGAAGATACCACTTGGGTCGACGTCCTCTTTGACCACACTTGAAGAGGGGCCTCCTCCAGCTGCAGCAACCAAGATGCTCCTTGTGTTTTTGTTGCAATGGAAGCAAAATGTATGGCTGGAGTACGTTGTTTCGTCCACAATCGAGCACATGGTCGGGAAGGATAGTCAAAGCTTCCGAGCTGGTGCAAGATCATCCGGTGCGTTTTTGAAAAAAGACGATCGCTCCAGCGAATGGTACGTCAAGGTTAACGTTCTGGCACATCCTGATTTCCTGCGATCGTTGGAAGATGTCCAACAACTGCGCCTTCAAGACATGTCCAAGGGTCTGCCTCCGTCGGCAGGGAAAGAGTCATTCCCAGGAGGACCAGCAGCACTGCACGCTTTCATCAGGAATGTGCAAGATGTCGATCGCGTGCTGCTTCATCTGATTACTGCGGCAGCGAGTGCGGCCAGTGCTGCTGAGGCGTCGTCTCAGTTGTCATTTGGAAGCAGTTCCAACCATCATCACCCGGCGAATACTCCTCGGAATCAGAATTCGCATCCCGTATTTGGCATCATCGGCGAATTGTCGCCAGTTCTCTGGCATCGCTGGTTCCATGTTGACCGATTTGAGGTCCTGTGTGTCGTTCGAGATGAGTCGTGTGCTGATATGTTGTACCGTCCTCCAACTTCCCCACTTCCAAACCGATCGTCGTCTATGTACCGTAGCTCGATCAAAGCGCGTAACCAGCATCGAGAGACCGTACCTCTCCAGCTTTCCATGGGAGTCGACAAGGTATTTGAGCAATTACGTTCTACTGTGCTCAAGTGGTCCTCGCAGCGCCTTGGCAAAGAATTGTACTTGCGATTTCTCGGCTCGGCGGATCCGAAGCGAGACGTGCGTGCGAAGCAATCAGCTGCAACCACTCCGGGGGTAGTCAATCGACGACGTCAACGATCCTCATTGAATAGCATGATGATTCAAGCACAACTAGCGAGTGGCGAAGCGAAACGCGATGAATCGGAACGCGGAGCGCTCTGTTTCGTCCGTTTGGGAGTGAAGAATCGGACTCTCGTCGCCGTCCACATCGCCTTCTTTTCGTGTTCCGCGTCGACACGCAAGGAAACACTCGCAGACTTGAGGGCTACGATCGCAATGGGCATGAATGAGATTCCCGGAATGGCGTCGAATCCACCAGTTCCGTCGCTCATGTCGAGATCTGTGGTGCTGTGCCATCGCTTGCTGAGTCGTTTGATGGTCTCCCATGATACATTGCAGCAACTGGATGCCAACAATTCGGAACACGACCATGAACACGGCTGGAATGATGCGCCGGAACAGCACGAGGAACCAATTGTTGCGTGCTGTGGTGGTAGTGAATTACAGCTGCAGAGTGTGTTTGGCTCCTACATGTGGCATACAAGTTGGCGATGGCAAGTGCGAACAGCGGGTGCATTGGTGCAGAGTATGCGGCATCTGCATGAGGCAAGAATTCGATCGGGCTTCTGGGTTCTCGACTGGCAAATCGAAGAGGATGCAACTGGGGAGTCATATCGAGTTGCAAGCGTCGTCTTCGGACGAGAGATCATCATGGAAGACGAGATGGGCCGACAAAAAACTTCTTTGATTCAGTATGCGATCAAGAGGCTGTCCGATACATCCATGGAGACGTCGCTATGGATGGAGCCACAGCACGGTTTTGTCAAGAGCAAGCTTTCGGATCGTGTGGAGCGAACCGATATGTTCCATTGGGGTTTGAAGCATGCGATTGGTCACGACATCCCGGTTGACGACATTAGTACAGGCGTGGCGGGGCCAGCCAAATCGGATGGTGACGCAGGCGTGTTGACGTACTTCTCCGAAGGCCACTTACTCCAGCTCATCCGGGGCTATGTTTTCCGCGATGACCGTCACTTGCTTTCGTATTTGCACACATTTGAAACTCTGATGAATTCTCGGGACCGCCTCGATACAGCTGCAAAAGAGATTGACGGAGTGATTGGTGTGGAGACGTTGGATGATTCTCCAAGCGATGATGTGCTCGTTCCTTCGTTCAGCACTGCCCGTCTATTGGACACATCAAAGCGATCAGTCGAGCATTTCCTCATGTACTTGGAGGAAAGTATGACTTTGAAGTCGAGTCAAGTGCCGAGCCTCTCAACATCAAATGAACACTTGTATTCAATGTTGGAGCGCACATTACGCGGTCTAAGCGACTGTGAAGTTGCGTGGACAGATCACCGAGGTGTTCTTGTCGGCAACGACGTGGGACCGGGCTATGGGGAGAACACTCATGCGGTAAAATGCAAGCTACCGCTATGGCTCAAGCATAGCATTGGCTGTCATGAGAGCATGGATGAGGGTTCCTCGCAACGCTCTCTCAGTCACGGTCGCTGTTTTGCCAAGCTACTCAATGAGGAGACGGTTGTGTTGGCGTTTCTACCGGCGATCGATTGCATCCAACTAAAGCAGAAACAACTATCGTTCGGGGCTCCGGCCATCCAGAGGCAGGCGTCTCTGTCTCCGCGAAGCAGCAACTCGGATCGATTTCGTTGGGGGTCCGTTGCGACAGACGTGCGCCAGCCGCAAGTAGAATCAAGTTCATTCAAGATTACTGCATCAGCAGATGATATCGTATTGTACCAGGAACGTCGACAAAGCTTTCGAGAGGGGTACAAGTCTTGGCGAATGGGTCACTTTCAAGGATCAAAAGACGAAAAATCGCTACATCATTCCCAGCTTTCACCGCACACGCGAAGTGTCTCGACATCACAGGACTTTGAATTTTGTGAAGCTGTGTCGCGTAAAACCGCGCCTGGAAGTGACTTTCATTTGCTGATTGAACGAAGTGATGGCAGCATCGGCTCGGGGTTCTTCCAGGTGGCTTTCTACGAGTGTTCCATCTCGCGCTTGGCAACCGCTTTGGCGAAGCACAACGGTAGCGCTCACGGTCAACGTGGGACTGCAGCAGAAGCTGAGGTTTTGAAGGAGCTCTTCGCAAGATCGAGTGGTGGTGCGGGTGACACAGTCGCGATGAATGCTGCTGCTGTTGATAGCGCAACACTGGCGGCTCGAAGGAAGCCCCCACTTGGAGGTCGTGCGCCGTCACCGCTTTCCATGGCAAGCCCGACCGCGGCTGTGTCAACGCATGACTCGAGTACCCTCATGGCTGGGCGGCGATTCCGAAAACAAGTGAAGCGCGCTCATGAGCACAACTTCTCTCGTGGCGTCTACGTTGCGCTTCGTGATGGTTCTGCGCTGCAGCAAACCGACTTGATGCAAGCTTTGTCGAGTTGCGTTGAGGTTCCTGTGGATTTCGATATTACGATGTTGTACAGAATGCTCCAACTGGATATGCTTCAATCTCTGCGTCGGTCAAATGTTGGACTTCGCGCGCGAACTGCCGATCTTCTCAATAGCAAGCACCGCGAAGCATTGAAGCAACGTGTCGACCACGCGTTCGAGCAAATCCTAAAGCAGATGTTTGGGATCATTGAGGGCACCAAGTATTTCTACTTCACGGGTAACGAAAGCGTCGTCCTTGACGAGAACTCTGGCGGGGATATCGAGAATTTTAGCCAGCTTTTCATGGAAGAAGAAGAGGTATCGAATCCTTTACCGGTCATCGAAGAAGCTGAACCAACAGGAAAGCCACCTTTACTTGTAAAGTCGTCGACGGACCCACCGAGTAACTCTGCCTCACTTCTCGACAACAAACACGCTGAAGCTTCTGGTGCGGACGATCACGAGAGTTCCAGTCTCCATCTGTCCCTCCGTGTCGCTACAGATGATGCGACCTTGGATGCTGCAAGCGATACGATGGAATCAACTGCGGATTCTCAGATTACGCAAGAAGAAGACGCTGAGTTCAACAAGGACGTCGCTGTTGCAACTTCGAGTTTCTCATCCCCGTTTTTCGTTCGCTTTGATTGCCGAGAATTGCCTGCATCGCGAATCTCCCAAGTTGTCGAATCGCCACCCCCAGTAACGCAGGGGTTGACGCGGAGTGCCAGCTCACAGTCTGCGCTTGATCTTCGAAACGTGTTCACCTTGTCCGGAGCGACACGTTCTCCAGCAGGTACTCTGGAGCATGGACCAACTGCGTTTGAAGATCTGAGTGCGATGGCGGATTGGATCGCGACTAGCTCGGCACCGAAAGTTGCGCTTCGAGTGGTCACATTGACTTTGCCGAATGAGCAACTGCTGGAGCGCTCACGTCGCCATCAGCTTGCGTTGGATGTGGATGGAAAATCGCGCGCGGTCACTCCAGCCGAGCTTTTTGCGTCGTTGCCACTCTTTCAGCGGTTGATGATCAAAAGATTGCGTCATAGCATGAAGGAATGGACAAGTATCGAGATTCTGCGAATCCTGCAAAGCATCGAGAGGATCACGCCGGCCACTGCGTCGCTCATTCAAAAGCTGTTTGACGATTTGCCGGTTGAGTCGCTGACAACAGCCAAGTACCCGCTGCAATTTGTTGCTCACCGCCAAGAGAATTACGACCCCGTGGATCTGCTTAAGCGAGAATTGGTGGAGTGTTCAATCTTCGGGCAAGACTACCAGCTGCATGAATGCAATGGATTGTACTTCGTCGTGAAGCGAACCTATCCTACACAGCCAGATATCAAGGGGATCCAGTCAGTAGAAATCCCGTACTGGGCGTATTTCACTGTGGAGGACGGTTTCTTGCACTTGCATTTCCACCATCCTGATCACTTGTTTGCCGCAAAGCGAGACGATGGGGCGGTGATCGACCGTCTGGCTGTGCTCACACAGCTACATCTCGGCGTGAACGCGGTCTGTAAGAAGGTGAACCAGTTTCTTCTGCTTTTGCAGCTCCATGAGACTCGAACGTGCAGTGACTTGTTACTCCGGTCTGATCCTGCAAACCCGACAGCACATCCGCTCTCACCGACACTTCGGCGTGAAGCGTCCGGTTCGGCGGATTGGTCGGATCGAGTGGACAACGGCGCGTTCTACTGGCCAGGACAATTCGAGTGTGACCGCAAGTATGCCGCTTTCTTCCGGCTTCATGAGCGCTTGGTGCCGAACATTGCACTGAATACGCTCTGCACGTCAGCGTTGGAGCCATTTCAGGTGCATAATCGTCGTCATATCTTCGTCTATCGCGATAAAGGTGGCCACGTGTTTTATATCAAGATGAGCGTAAGTGTAGCGCCAGAAGTAAGGACCAGCAGCGAACGCCCTCCATTGTCGTCGTCAGCTGGAGCCGTCTCCATGTCAAAGTCGGTCACATGCCCCACGACAATTGTCGGTAATGCGGCCTACGCATCACCTGCAACTGGGAGTGGTATCTTGCTCGAGGTGTTCGGTGTTTGTGATGCTGGTGATGAAGTCACGCAGGAGCTTTGTCGACTGTTGGAACGCAAGCTCGACGAGTCGATCCAGCTTATCTTGATGAAGCTTCTTGCCCGTAATGTGAAGTTCCAGCTGAGTCCAACAGACACAAGCTTCATTTGCCCGCCCGGTGTTGTTGCTGCGCACTCGATTGCGTACAAGGTTCCTCAGACCGTGTACGCGACGAAATCGCTGATACCATTCCTTTGTCAGACGCTGAGTACAGCTTCATACATCCGCCAGATGAGCAGCAGCACCTCATCTGTGGGTTCGGTGAGTCGCAAAGATGTACGAGCGGAGAAAATTCCCAAGGCATTGAAAACTACTGAAGCGATGATGGACCCAACGCAGTGGCATCCAGCGCTTTTTGGTCGCCAAGTTGATGGAACTTGGGAGAAAGCTCAAGAAACGGTGACTCCAGTTTTCTTCGGGGAGAACATTGAAGCCCACGACAGTGACAACCAAGAGGAAGAAGTTGTTTTGGAGCAGGTTTCGTTCCTGGTCAACTTGAATCCAGAGCTGCGGCTGTCCCCGAACTTTTTGTCGCGCGTCGGGAAGGGACTCGCGCTTCTTCGTGTAGAAGTAATTCGCAGTCGGGGGTACACAGCGACTGAAGAGGAGAGTGTTCGAGAAATTCCAGTGTTCTCGGCTGGCGGGTCGGCTTTCTCCTGTGAACATTTCGTCTTGGTGCGATATCAAGTGTGGATTCGAGGTTCGATCGTTTTGACGGAGCTAAGTTACGTCCTCGAGGCATATCTCAAAGAGACACTGTTGGATTGCTGCATCGAGAAGGCTCTCCGTAGACCCGAAGAAGCTTCGCCATCCAGTGCTCCAGATGGTTCGGCGTTCGCAACGAAGGAACTTGTGGATTTACTTGAACAGGCATCGAGAACGTCGTCATCATCTGTCGCAAAACTGTCTTTACCGGTTACGTTACCTCGTTGGGATCTTGGGCATCTTGTCACGCAAATGACCCAGTTATTCCGATCGATTCCTGCGCACTTGCGTCCGGTCGTGATGGTCGCGCATGGTGTACAAGATAAGAGAAATCGCGATGAACGCTTTGTCTTGTTTGAGAAGGCTGCGGAGATCGATGCTGATCATTACCGTATTGTACCGACGCTGGATGCTCCGCCTGCTGCCGCTCGTGGCTTGGTCCATTCGGATTCGATGCAGTCTGATTTGTCTGAGGCAGACTCCGTCTCAGGTCGTTTATCACTTGTGTCTGTGCCTTCGTTTTCAGGCTCGATGGACTCAAACAGCTTAGCGGTACTGGGACTTCCAGCACCATTGTCGTCGTCGTCATCATCACCTGCTCAGCGCGAGCTCTCGCTGACGGACGCCATGCTCCACCCCGTGACGAAAATTACAGGAAATGAGGATCACGATGCAATTGCGCATCGTTCTCTATACTATGTGATCGACGTGTCGGTTCAAGGCTTGGTCTTCTATGGCTACAATATGAGTAGCCAACTCCTCGACACCATCGTTACGCACTTCGCGAGAATGCTGACATGGACGCTGCTTCGGGATAAGGTTTTGCGCTCGCTTCTCTTCCAGCGGGGAGGAATGCTGCACCCAGCTCCTAGTGGTTCGTTTGTCGTTCATCCCCAACGCTTGATCACCGGTGGTGGGAGATATAGTGCGGGACTTGCGCAGACGTCTGTCAAGGATTGGTCGGTGAACTTTGTGGATTTCCACCAGGCAGCGCTTTCGATTTTGGAGCAGTTTAACGTCCTTCCAAAGTCTCTGGAGAGTGTTGTCTTTTCGTCAATTGAAATGACGTCTCTAGCCAAGATACTTCGAGATGCGAATGTTGCGGTGATCGATTCGGCCGATGGACGTCCGCGTTCGAGGAGTAATGCCAGTCAACAAAGCTTTGGTGGAAGTGACCTGTCGTCGGCAAAGGACAACGTGGAGATGCAGTCACGGTTCAATATGGCGAATAATCGTATGGAAAACACAAGAGCTGGTCGACTGAGTGATCGATCCCTTTCATCATCAGAGAAGCCCCGAGCGACAGTGCCGTCACCAACCAAGCGGAACAGTGCATCCAACCCTTCACTTGGACCTGGTCTAGGTGGTGGTGGTGGCGGTGGTATTTCTGTCGGTAGTCGACTTCGACCAACTGCAAGTGCTGCAAATGCTTTGCTCGCAGCAAGAGCACGAGCCAGAGGTGGTCTTCCTGGAAAGCTTGGTGGCCCAGGTGTCGGGTCATCCCGATCGAATTCAGGTGGGGACAGCGTTGCTCCATGGGATCTGCCAGTGACCAATACCAGAGTTCCGTCTGGGAGAGCAAGTGGAGTGAATCCAGGTCCACAGAGGGGAATAAACGTGACGGCAGATGGCGACAAGTCAGGTCCGCAGCCACAAGCAGAACATCTCAAACGACCAAGTTCGGGTGGCCAACGAGAAGCCTTGCAGTCGTCAAGCTCGACCCTGTCGGTGTCTTCGACATCGTCTTCGTCGTCGAGGAACATTATCAACCGGACGCGGGCTCCGCAATCTCGACGATGGAAGCAACTGTTGCGGCAAACCTGGGGCCCACGGTCAAAGCTCCTGGAGAAAGAGGCTGTTGGTGTCGAGAGCAATCGGATTCGTCAGCAGGCATGTGACCCACTCGCGGTGGCGAATGAGGACAAGACGGTTAATCCGCTCCGGCATTACGGAGAAGCCTGTCAGCGTGTGCATCAGCAAATCCAGACGCGTTCAGCCCTTTTCCATGACTCGCTCGTGATAGTACGGAAAACTCAGAAGCTTCGCGACCCAGTCGTCGAAGTTGACCGGGCGGAAATTGTTCGGTTGATGATGAACAGTGGTCATCTTATGTTGAGTCAGCGCTTCCGAGTCACGTTCGTCGAGCGATGGGAAGTCGTCAAACTCGATGAGGAGTATATGAACGACCGAAGCAATACTGGCCGGCTTCGAGCGTTGCAGGCATCGATGGATTTGGTGAATCTCTTGTCGTACAAGAAGGAATTTGTGTTCTCTGGTAATGACCGGACGGTTGCGAACTTGTTGACGGAGCACACTGTGCAGGCTATGTGTGGTAAAGAGGGCGGCGCAGTGCGAGAAATGAAGATGCAAACGCTGAAGGACGTGTTTCATCTCCGTATGGACGTTGTGCACCAGTTCTTTGAGCATTATGCCGTGCATCTGAAAACTCTCGGCTTCCGTCATCTGCGCTTGCCAACAAGTCGCTACGGTCAACGCGTCGCGCCCGGAACCGCGAACACCAGTGGTATGCCCCCATCGCAGCCTCATCAGTCAGCAGTCGATGCCGTTGCTGCTGAGGGCGAGGGCTTCTGCGAGTATTTCTTCCTGGCTGGAAACTCTCCACGAGACAAGCGCAAGAGCGTTGAGATGCAAATGCAAGACGTCCTTGTGCTCGAGCTCAAGTGCGATCACAACGGTGTTCAAATCGATGTCGTTCTTGTGAACGAACATGATTTGCGACAGCAGGAAAATGCATACCAGAGGCATTTGGATGTCACTTCGAAGAAGCGAGAGATCACTGGCGAACAAGTTCTGAGCGTCGCAAAGACTCTGCGGATCGCTCTGAATACGCGCGTGATGATCCATGATTTCACGATTGGGTTCCTTCACGACTCTCTGATCGAGTGGACGGCTCGGAAGAAAGGTCCAAGAGACTCGGTTAGCGTTACAGCTGATGCGACTGAACTGCCACACCGACCGCCAACGTCGTTATTGCACAACATGGTCAAGGGTATCCGTTGCTTTCTAAGGGCGTACCCACAGACAGCCGATGGGACAGGTTCCTTGCGCAGCGCCTCGGATACATCTTCGCTCGGATCCTCCGCAGGCGGTCGCAGTCCTCGCGAGTACTCGGTGGAAACTTCGACTGTAGAGCTTCCAGTGCGAAACTTGCAGTCTGACTGCTCCGAGTCAATTCTGGTCAAGATCCTGCTTCGTTACGTGGCGTGTCATGGCGCACGTTATGAGGTCGTGGATCTCACGCAATTCGGAACTCCTGATACTATCGTTTGCCATTCAGTCTCTGGCAACTTCTTCAACCGAAACGTTTCGAGTACCCAGCGAGCGACAATCGGCACTCAGAAGCCTGGTTACTCTCTATTGATCACAACCCAGGATTTGTGGAAAGGAAAGAAGCGACCGAAGAATTCTGTGCTCTTGGCTCTGTTGCGAAGTCCGCCGAAGTCTACCTCGACGAGCTCCTCATCTCCTGGATCAATGGGAATTGGCAGTCATCTTTTGTTACCGCCAGAACGAGCGCTTGCCGAAGCTGAGTTGTTCGTTAAGGAGCTCTTTCGCGCTGCTGCGGCAAACTACGAGCGTGACTTGTTGTGGACGCGACTTTTGTACACCGACAACCACGGGCTCGGAGCTGAAGTCGCGCACACTGTTGGTCTCCCCGTGGAGTACTTCCATGTCGATGTCGGCCCCCAGCAACTTGAAGAGTGTCTCCGTCTTTCCATTTGCACACCAGTCGAAAGCATTGATCCAAGTCTGACAGAGCTGTTATCGACCGATGATGTGTGCTGGCAAGAGTTTGCGCTTCGGGTCCGGGATGTCTTTGCTGACCAAGTGCGCGAATACCAGTTTGAAGGCCAGGCGGCGTGTCATTTCCTCCTTCTCTGTCCAGATGCCCGGGATCTTATGATCCATCTAACGTTTCCGGGTGGAATTTCGTCATCGACGCTTGACCGTGAGTCCAACCGCGTGCGTATTGAGATCTGTCGGCGGGAAGAGCCACCAAACCAGAAGTTCACGTTCGCCCAGCGTCGTGTGATCACAGATTTTGTGAATTGTGTGGTCCATTGGCTCTGGCGCTGTCTTCTGTACGATTGAAGAGATGACGGTAGGCAGTGTATTTGATTCATTGTGGTGAATACAAACAAAGATTACAGAGATGACGGTAGGCAGTGTATTTGATTCATTGTGGTGAATACAAACAAAGATTACAGAGATGACGGTAGGCAGTGAACGGCCAAGAACACGAGAGACGCGGCGAGTGCTGTGATCAGTTGGACTGTACATCGACGACCTGCTGAGGGGGTCGGAGTCTCAACATTCGATGATGGAGCCCCCGCGGTCGAGTCATCGCTTGAAGAGGTTGGAGTTGCAGCGATCGGCTTTGAACCGTCTGTGCTCGAGGCCTCGGTGCTTTCTGTCGCGCTACCATCGTCCTCAACGATTAGATCGTCTCCTTCGTCGTCACTTTCCGAGACGCAAATGAGATAGTTGCCGGAAGGAGCGGCGATTGTTTGCTTCTCTCCTTTGCAGTCATCCGTAAAGTCTGCGATT
This sequence comes from Pythium oligandrum, assembly GCA_020085045.1. Taxonomy (NCBI): domain Eukaryota; phylum Oomycota; class Peronosporomycetes; order Pythiales; family Pythiaceae; genus Pythium; species Pythium oligandrum. The sequence continues at coordinate 801,176 of JAHRIK010000018.1, forward strand.
TTGCCTAGAAGGATCTTGCCTTGTTTGATCAGACGAAGGAGACGGGCAACGCGCCGAAGACTCATTTGGAGCGGTGGAAAGTCAATCCCGAATAAATCCGCGCTAGAACACACGACCAAACACGTCATGCGATGCAACCGGGTGGATCAAAGTGAGAGGAGTACTCACAAGATTAGAGATCTGGTAGTGAAGACGACGGTCGGGATGCGTTGGAGCTTATTGTATCGCAGATTCCTATTAAGCAGTGAGTGAGTATCTCCGTAATAATGGACAGAAATGACTCGTCCACCTACAGCTTTGTGATGTTGAGGGTTGCGCCATTCACGCCAGTCGCTTCAAATGTCGTGAGTGCTCCGTGATTGATCGTGCTGTTCGCACACAACGTTCCGTGAGATCATCGTGACTCAATTCCCGTCATTCATGGTAGACGTACATTTCATTGAGTGATGGTGGGAAAACCCACGAGTCCTCTGTGATGGAGATATTGTAGAACCCCAATGTCCTAGATTAAAATGAAGGTGAACTCGCACCCAATACGACTAGACTGACGAGAAGTGAAGCACTTACAGTTTCTGCAATGCCGTCATCTGTGCGAACGCTTCAGCGTCGAACTCGACCGCCGACGTCATCTTCATCCCCGCATCACGTTGCAGATTACTGTCAAACGAATAGCAAACAAGTCAATAACTCGTAGAATCAGAGCGTAAAGCACCACGTGACAAACAAAATAGTTAGCTTCGACGAAACAAGAGGTCCGACGTGTGCAAACGACGTTGGGACATGCACTTCCACTGGCTGTGGCGCGGTCTTGGGCGAAAGCTCGACGTTCTCATACTTGCCAATGCGAATGGTTGTGAGAAGCGACGGGTCGAACTCGGTGGCATCCGCAATGTCCGTGTCATTATCGCACGTGATCTTCCACTCGCTCCCGGAGAAGGCTGTAAGTGCGTACGAGCAGTTGTCGGCGCGGACAATAGACGCAAACAGCGCCACGAGCGACAACACAATAGGAACGAAGCTTCTCATGGCGAATTGACGAGTGACGCCATGGGGACAAGTTGAGCTCTCCAAGAGACAGTCGCAAGGGAGCTGCTCTATGGAAAAGGAATCCAAGTGGTCAGACCAGAACCTCTAACGCATGTACACTGGGTACATAAGCTTTGAATACAGAGCGAACCAAGTGTTCTTATGACCTGTGGGAATGAATGTTGTTCGTGTTATGGATTTCTCAGGGCCGTTGGGGGAGGCGACTCATTACGAAGGAGCACGCAACTCGCATCACTGGCTCCAGATTCAGACAGCGAGGGCGGTGCTGGCCTTCAAATGGTTTGCAGACTCTCTGGACGTCTCATGTCCACTGTACGTTAGCGAGAGTGACCAACGGTGCCTTTACTGGTTTCTAACAAGCACCCCCAAGGCGTTTGTCGGCGCGTTACGCGATGTTTAGATAAATTTGACCAGAGGGCGCACAGTGTTGGCAGTCTGGATGTTTCTGGTTGACCGTCTAATGATAGTCGTTGACACGTGCTGAAAAGTGCTCGCGTTGGACTTCATGAATTGTGGATGTTTTGGTTATCTCCGTTGTGGCGACCATTCTCTACATTGGAATCACTCTGTTGATGGCGTACTGCTGGCGGTTTCCTGTCCCGTTCATGCGGGTGTTTGCGTTCGGCCCCTGGTCCTTCAGCTTCTCTCTCACGACCGCTCTTGTCCTACGTCGTCGTTCTCTAAGTCGCGAATACCGAGGACGACAACTTCGTTTCATCCCGTCGTTCGTGATGCAGCTGTCGCAAATCCTCATCTATCCGGCGTGTAGCGCAGCCTTCGAAGTGATGAACGACTGGCAACGCGTCATATTCGTCGTGTGTCTTCCGCTTCTTCGACGCGCCGTCAAACGAAGGGCTCGTGCTACCTTAAGTCGGTATTCCTCCGATTTTGAACAACTCGCAGACGTAGCGTGTGCCGTTGAGATCGCCTCATCCATATACCAAGTGATGATCATGCAAGCAATACCAACTGTGATCTCCACTTCCGTGATCATCGGCTTTGACGTGATCCAAGGCCTAATCTCAATCGTTCATTTCTTTGAGAAGCGCTCAGTCGTGGCGCAACACAGCATCATCCCAACTGCTGCTGAGATTCTCGCTCGCCACGCCTGGGCGATGGAATCGACTGCCACTTATTCAAAACAGCCAGTCCATGACTCGTTCAATGTTTCGCGACCTATTAGCAAGTCAAGCTCGAAGGTTCTAAGCATCAAGAGAAGGTCCTCAAGCAACACCCAGTTGTCCCGTGAAGATGCGAAAATCGTAGTGCGCCATGCGTTGGAAGTCCTCAACGCCGCGGAAATCATCTAGTGCGCCATGCGTTGGAAGTCCTCAACGCCGCGGAAATCATCCTAGTCATTGAGAATCTCGAAGTCGCGATCCCGACGGTGTGCTACTGCTTTATCCTTATCGCTGCACATTTCGAGTCTGCAAGGTCCAATCCGCGGATCAGCCCGTTCTATTATCACAATGACCAGCTTGTGTCTGTCCTTCGCAGCCTCGGAACGTACATCACGCTCCAGATGCTGAGCGTCGTGGTGATGCATTGGGTCATGTCGCACCGCTACGGACTGTCAGCGTCGACATTTCTTGCGTATGTGCTCGAGTGTCATGCGGGTTCCATCCAAGGCAAGATGGTCGGGTAGCTCACAGTGCTCATGAACTTTTCCATGCTTCACTATGGCACTGACTTTACGTTCAAATTCAAGTTCGTGCCCATTGACGACCCATAACTGGTGTACTACAAGCACATATCATCCAAGACAACCAATGTCTACGATTACGCTGAGGCTTCACTACTTCGAAACCCCTGGGTCTGGCTGGCTTAAACCGCACCCTGACGGAACATGGCCTGCGCGACCGCCAAAAAGCCAGCAATGTTGACACCGACGTGAAGATCACCAGGCGCGTTGAACTCGGCGGCTGTCTTAGCCACGCGGTCATGCAGCTGGTACATGTAATCTGTCAAGCACAAAGATCACTCCGTCAGTACAAAATAGCTCGGCAGTCGTAGTGGAAGCCGTACCTTTCACAATCGCATCGAGTTCCTCTGGCGATAGCTCACGGTGGCCGACGTCAGTAGCAGCAAGCGCCAACTAGAAAACACGCAATCAGTCAGCCATAATCCATTGGAGCGTTTGTGTAATGCACTCACCGAAGCTCCGTTAGCGGCCTTGTTCGGCGCAAAGAGGAGGTCGTGCTGCTTGATGAGCGCGATGGCGTCATCCGTGCAGGGCATGTTGGCGCCCTCAAATACACCCTTGCAGCCATTCTTGATCAGCGTCGTGATGGCATCCGCATCAATGTCGTTTTGGATGGCGCAAGGGAAAGCGTAGTCACACGGAGTATCCCAGATACTTCCATCTTCCGATGGATGGTACAACGCCGAGGTGGACGACATGATGTAGCCGCCAAGACGCGCGTTGCGCTCGCCCTTGAGCTGCTTGAGCTGCTGGACGTTCTTGGCGGTGAAACCCTCTGGCTCGATAACGTACCCAAAGTAATCGCTCATGCCGATTGGGATCGCACCCAAATCGACCAGCTTTTCCGCGACGTTGAGAGCGACAATGCCACTACCAGAGACCAAGCAGCGCTTGCCCTTGAGCGACTCGCCACGTGCTTCCAGCATTCGGTTGGCGAAATGCACAACGCCGTAGCCAGTGACCTGAGGGTAGTAGTACAAACCACCACTCAAGATTCCTTCAGTTCCACCGGGATGCAGCTGACGCAGACGCTTGTACTGACCAAACATGTAGCCAATTTCCTGCGGTCCGACGCCGACGCCGGCCGTTGGGATATCCGTGTGGGGACCAATGTAGTTGGCCAGTTCCGTCATGTAACTCTGACAGAAACGCATGATCTCGGACTCGCTCTTGTCCACTGGACTAAAGTCGGCACCACCGTGAGCAGCACCAAACGGACCAGCCAAGGCATTGCGGAAGACGGTTTCGAACGCCAGGAACTTGGCCGTGCCGTGGTTGGTGGCGTTGTGGAAGCGAAGACCACCCATGTACGGACCCATGGAGCTCGAGAACTGCACACGGAAGCCGCGGTTCACGCGCTGGTTGCCCGTGTCGTCGATCCAAGGTACACGAAACTGCAAGGACAGGATATTCCCATGAGACACGATGAATTGAAGTGCAAACGCACACGAAAACGTACCTGGATGACACGCTCTGGCTCCATGAGCGTCTTCATCACCCACGCGTACTTGGGGTAGCGGTCAAACACGGGGACAACCGAGTTGACGAACGTCTCCACGGCCTGCAAGAACTCGGTCTACAACAGTAGCCATTTACGTCGTTAACTCGCCATAGTCCGACGTGGCCTCATGCCTCTTCACGTCGCACCTGGTACGGATCACGACGCGCCGCCTCTTCCACGCTACAAACACGGCCGTACGCATTAGAAACCCCTCCTGAACCATCTTCATCCGCGTTGTCCGCACAGCATGTCGGCCGCTTCCTGTCCGTTGCGGAACTTCTTGTCGCCCTCGCGTCGGAAGAGCGGCTTGTTGCGCCAGTGCTTCTTGCCGTGCGTCGTGCCGTGCACGTCCGACATGAGCGACGACGCGGCGCGCGCGCCCCACGACGTCATAGGGCCTGGCTTGCAGCGCAGCAGCGTGGGCAGCAGCATCGTTCTCGGTCTCTCGTCTCGTGCTGAACCAGATCTGCCCGACGCGGCGTGCGGAGCTCTTCATGTGCATGGCGCAAACAGATCCCACACTTCAGCTGCGGCGGTCGGTATCTACCGGTAAACAGGATGCACCACCTGAACCAAAACGGATCTAATCAAGTACAATAGAGCAGTCAAAAGAACCAGTTGTAAAGAAATCTACTTATTTAACATCACAATTAAATTATAGAACAGAACGATGATACCGATCACAAACCGATATACCGACCTGTTTTCGACCACAGGTTGCTGGTCAAAACAAACCGATCGGGGTGGCCGAGTGGTTTATTACTCACCTCTCCGACTCCGATCCGCTTAAGTTCGAATTCGTGACACCGTTAGGGGGACGGACTTACAATAACCTGTCATAACGCTTCATTACCGTACATCTGATATACTAACATCTCTCAGATTTTCCGATCTCAATCGACCTTTCAATCAATATGCAGTGATAGAACTAATAACCCCAATCAATATAAGACCAATAGAGGTCGACGTTGAAAAAACCACAAAAAAAAAGTTGCTGGTCAAAAAGCGACAACTCCATCGGAAGATGCCACACATTAGTCAGCCCATGCGCGCGATTCGCCAGCGATTGCTGGACGCACAGCGCGACGCAGACGTCTCTGATGCGTCGGCTAGTGACGCAGCTGTGCAGCAGCACGTGGTCGAGAGGAGAGGGCGGTTTGATGACGAAAACGACGAGGAACCGCTACGGAACGGCCGTCGCGTTCGCGGGAAACGAGCGGCGCAGATTGCCGTGTGCTCGTCGTCCGTGACGCGGATGGTTCCTCGTGTCGAGCCCAGACACTTTGACTCGTGGAACCAGTTCAACCAAGTGTGGTGCGAGTACCTGGCCGCCAACTTTTTGTGTTATCGCACGCGCTCGTCTCATTCGACTCCTCGATGGAACGAGTACGTGCGTCAATGCGGAGCTCCTCGCATGCAGACGCGCAGACTAACCGTCTCTTGGTGTATAGAAAAACGAAAAAGGCGTACAAGGTCCCCGAGAGCTTTGAATGGGCAGAAAAGACCATGTGGTGCACGCATGGCTGCATCCAGGAGAGCCGTGGCACTGGCAAGCGAAAGCGCGGACAGATCCGCTTCACCGGTTGTCCAGCAAGAGTCCATTTCATGGTCACGCCTCGAAACGTTGACGGTGTCGTCCAGTGGAAGATTCGGTGTGTGCGAGAGGTACGGGTCCGGTGTGTTGGCTTGTTGACTACTCTTCTCCTCACTGGTTGACTGTAGATCGTGGTGCACAATCATAACCTAAGCGAGGATATCTTCGCGTCGTACATGTCCAACTCGGTTGTGACTGACGAGCAACTATTTGGTCCGTCGGAGAACGCTCAACAAGAAGGAAATGTCGTGCATCCCGTGGAGGATACTGTGCGTTCCGTGGTCGAAGATCCCGTAGTCCAAGAACTTCGTACTCCATTAGTTGGGTCTACTACCCCACTAGTTGGATCTACTACCCTGTCAGCCAGCGCGATCTCGGATGTAGAGCATCTGTCGCAAGAAACACGTCGGATTGTGCAGACGGCAGCTGATCGTACCTGCTACACTGTTCAATCAAGCTTTGATCCGCGTGGCGTTGACCTAGCACTTACTGAGGAGCATGCGCAGTCACACAGGGAGCAGGCTCGGCTAGACACACAACGAATCGTGAACGAGGCGATGGAAGACGTTTACAGTGCGCTCGAGCGTTCAACAACTGACCAGTTTCGCGCTCGAGTTTCGCAGCTCCGGCTAACTCTAAATGTGTTGCTGGCGCACTGGATTTGTGGCGACAGCGAATTTCGAGAACAGCCGGCTCACGGGCCACGAGCGGAACGGTCAAGGCGTCTGGAAGCAACACGAACTGATGGACGACAAAGGCAAGCTCATAGCCAAAGGAATTAATCAGAACGAACAAACGAAGAGCACTGCGGATGTATTACAGGTCTTCCGATGATTCAAGCGCGGCTTGCCGATGATCCGTGTTGCGTTGGATGCAACAGTCTCGAATGCGTTCGTTACCGGTAAACATAGTTGCTGACTCTCGTGTGTGTCAGCACAGCACCTTCTCAAATGTTCATTCCACTGCGAACAAGGATGCGTACTGTGTCTAGACACTTCCAGCGCCCTCTTACCAAGCGAGATTGCGTACGACGATACTCTCTTGGCCTGGACTCTGACGACGCGCCGTGTGCTTGATGCTCTCACTGTAGATCCACATGGCCATTCCAGCACCGAAGCCAATGAGCCAAGGCACGTAGTCGACTGAAGCTGAGCCCATGATGTCTTGGAGTCCAGGCACGTAGACAAAGATGACCAGCAGCGCCAATTCGATGATCGTGCCGTAGATCATTGTCGCATTGTTGAAGATACCATGCTTGAAGAAGGACACGCGACGCGTCTTGCACATCCAGACGTGGAAGAACTGACAGAAGACAAGTGCCACGTACCACGCTGAACACGCCTGTGCTACAAGATCAATCTGCTGCTTGTCATCGTAGCATCTTGTGCCGTTCGTCTCACATAATAGTGGCGCGTCGTCCTGCCAGTAGTCCTCGACGCTCATGTACACGTCGCTAAGAGAGATGCCATGGCGCCAAAACACCGACGCGTACGCGAGGAAGCAGCCAGTCGTATTGATCATACCCGCAACCAGGTACGAGTAGAACAACAACGGCGGCGACATGAGTCGATCCTTGGTCATGTCACGTGGTGGACGCTGCATAATGTCCAGCTCGGCACGCTCGTATGCCAGAGAGATGGCCGGACCGAGCTCCGTACCCAGGTCGATACTGAGGATCTGTAGCGACGTGAGACCCGCAGGCATACCGAACGCCAAGTTGATAGCCACAGACGTGATCTCCGGCCACAAATGCGTCAGCGTGTACGCGATGGTCTTCTTGAGGTTGTCGTAGATCACACGACCCTGCTCGATGCCACGCACGATCGAGGAGAAGTTGTCGTCCATGAGCACAATGTCCGATGCTTCGCGCGCGACGTCGCTGCCGTTCTTCCCCATCGCAACACCTACATCAGCTTGCTTGAGCGCTGGTGCATCGTTTACTCCGTCACCCGTGACGCCGACACACTCACCCAGTGTCTGACTCGTGCTCACGATCATCAGCTTGTGCTGTGGTGTTGTACGCGCAAACACAACTTGGTTCATGCGAAGAATTGTAGCCAATTGTTCTGGTGTGAGATAGTCAAGCACCGCACCGTGCACGACTGCCGCATCGTACGCATCCCAATTGGTAGTCTGAAGCGCCTTGTCCATAGTGGGTGGCGCCAAAAGCTCCAGCACGCGCGCCGTCTCATCCAAAAGCCCGATCTCACGCGCAATTGCCTGCGCCGTCAGCGGATGATCACCAGTGACCATAAACACCTTGACACCAGCCTCCTTGCACTTCTGAATCGCCTCCGGCACATCGTCACGTGGCGGATCCATGATAGCAATCATGCCGACAAAGCACAAGTCGTTCACAGGGAAGTTCTTCTCATCGGCAGAGAACGGAGCCTGGGTGAAATCAGCTTGAGGAGTGAAACGACGCGTTGCAACAGCAATGACTCGGCGTCCGTTGCTTCCGAAAAGCTCGTAGGCCTTGGTGAACTCTTGCGTGAAGTCGTCGTCGAGCGGCTGTTCTTCGCCCGACGCTGTGAGATACGTGCTGCAGCGCTTGATGATCACCTCCGGCGCGCCTTTCATGAACACATCGAACGCCTCGCGCGTCGTCTTCTGGCCTGGAGCAGGTACAATCACAAGTTGCCACTTGTTGGTTGAGTTGAATGGGATTTCGAATACGAGTGGGAACTCGGAGCGCGTTGCCTCGGCAGAAAATTGAAGATCAGCGAAGCGCAGCAATGCAATGTCCGATGGGTTGCCAGTGTACTGACGCTTGACAATGAAATCGCGACGCGTACGGAACGATGCCGCATTGTCGCGGTCTCGAGCAACAACAACCGCGCCGGTGGTTGCTGGACGCTTGCGCGCTGTGCGTAACAACGTCGTAGCTGCTTCAAGACTGCTCTGGTCAGCTGCAGCGCGATTGCAGAGCGCTGCTCCACGGAAGAGCGTGGCCTTCGCTGTCGGACCATTGAGATAATCCACGTCATCGTCTGTCTCAATCACCAAGTGATCAACAGTGTGCTGTCGCTGGAAACCACGACCTGACCACGTATCTGTCACAGTCATGACGTTCTTGGTGAGCGTGCCAGTCTTGTCCGTGGCCACAAGCGTGATGGAACCGAGTGTTTCGACGCAATCAAGACGCTTGACAAAGATATTCTGTGCCGCCATACGCGTGGCCGTGATCGTAAGCAAGCTAGTGACTGTCGCTGGTAGACCTTGTGGTACGTTGGCAACGATAATGATGAGAAAACCGTTGACAAACGTGTTGAGCACATCGTCAGCCTTGGTACGAGCCACGCCAATAGCGAAGAGGATCGCCGCCATGGTGATGGCTAGAGCCGAGATGAAGCGAACAAACGTCTTCACCTCGCGCTGCATGTTGGTTTCACGCAGTGCAGTTGAGCTCGCGAGCTTGGCGATGCGACCGATGACAGTGCGATCACCAATACTCAACACAAGTCCAAGTGCTGAACCGTCAAAGCACAGAGAGCCGTTGAATGCGACGTTCTTGCACTCGAGTGGAGCAATTGACTCGGCCTGAGTAGCAGTAGTCAGTGATACGAGTTCGGACTCACCAGTGAGAGACGAGTTTTCGACCTTAAGGTTGCTGCAGAGCAGAATACGCAAGTCGGCTGGAACCTTATCACCATTGCGAATCCAGACCAAGTCGCCCACGACGAGCTCCTCGGCAGGAATGAGCTGGCTGAAGCCATCACGCACCACCGTGCACTTCTGAGGGAGCATATTCTTAAACGAGTCCATGACCTTGCTGGTCGAGCGTTGCTGGAGGAAGGTCATGGTGCACGTGCAGAACACAATGGCAAAGAGCACAACCGCTAGGTACAGGTTGAGCGAGACCGACGTGTCAAGCAGATACGCGATCAAACTGAGCAACCCTGCGACGTTGAGCAATACCATGAAGAGATCGAGGAATTGGCGAAGGAAGAGGATGTAGTCTGGGACGCGTTCGGGTGGCGACAAGCGGTTGAAACCGTACTTGGCTCGTAGCTCGTCGATGCGCGAAGACGCCAGTCCCATGCTCTGCTCCAAGTTGGCAGTGATTGTACCATTATCACCATGCTGGAGGGCGAGCTCGTCGATGTCAACGTAGGCTTGCCAGTACCGACTATTGTCGGTGGCAGGAGGTGAAGCATTCTCCCCGATGCCACCATCATTCGATGGAGTTGGCATGGCGACGAAGACCGCTCCTGGACTGCTTGGAATCTGGTCCGGAGAGGGCATGAAGCGCGACACTCGCGAGAAGAGGTGGGGGAAGTAGCTGAAGGTAGGTGCGTTGACTGGAAGTCGGGCTTGTGGTTACCGAGGCGAAATCGGAAATGAAAATCTCACGTAGCTCCAAGCAGACCCAAGGGTGCGACCTCCACTGGAACACCATCATAAGCGCATGGGCCAATGGTGTGCAATATTTGAGACGTGGTCGCTCGGATCCCATGGTGGTGGCTGTCCTCAGCGTCCGAGACACGAGAACGGTTGGAAGGCTGTAGCCATCGACTAAGTATATTGGTCTCGCGTAACCGAGCGGTTGACCCGGCTCATGCTTATTACAGATCTTTTGGATTGGTGATGAGCTTCACGCAACTGCCGCCATCCCCAATCGAGATGGTGGAACTCAATCACTTGCATTCTGAGTGGCTAAATCGTATAATGTACGATTTGGGTCCAATCAAATGTGAGAATCGGTTTGCTGGCTGTTGGACACAACCACTTGATGCGTGTTCAAGTTTGACTGGGACTTTGACTGTGCTTCGTAACTGAGAAATTGAGCCGGGTCAGCCGAATCCACAACCTTGTGGCCAATAGCAAGCAGGCACCAAGGGGGATTCCGAATTTAGAGACTCTAGGACAGCTTGGAGAGCACAAGAACCGCAAGAGATCTTTCTTGAGAGCTATCGTTGGATTCCTCCAGCCATGCTGCTGCTCTCTACAATTGAGACGCGGTCTCGTTGCTGCTGCTCTCTACAATTGAGACGCGGTCTCGTTGTATTTGCGGACATGGCTGTCCTCAGTGAGCGATCTTTCGAGCATGCGGCTGAATGCTATACTTCGTAGTAGCCATCGGTGAATAGAAGGTCGTCCCCGGCTCACGTCCTCGATCCGAAGTGGAGTGATTCGTGGCTTCGACCAAGTCCGATTTCAGGTCGAGGCGCCACCAACTCACACCCATCGGCGATGAACGATGGGCGATCGCCGATCGCCCTGTAGACTGCAGTGCAGTTCACCTCCTCCAACCAATTAGAGAAGCACAGCCGTTGTCCGACGGCGAGGAAGTGTGACCATCACGAAGCCATGCGCACCTGCGCCGGAGATGGGACATTGATCCACCAATCTGCTTGAACTAACCCAAACCCAATGAGCCGGGGGCAGCCTCGCCAATACAGTACATGTACAGTATTGCCTGGCTATGCCATTTCCTGAAGAGACCGTTTTGATCAAAATAGCCCTTCTTGACGCAGGCGGCCTTTCGTCCTCGAATCGTAAAGTTTGAGTCCCCTCGTTCGTGACCACGTCTCAGTGCTGGGTACGTAGCGACCGCCGTGTGGATCCCATCTCCCATGACGCATTCAACAAGAACTAATGAGGTTGAGCTTGTCATTTTCAATTTCGTACCCTGAAGATCAAGCAGCTCCATACTCCCTTATGAACACTCTGGGGATTGTCCGGCACTTCTTCTAATCAGTTGATGGCCAGTCCATCATAATGACACCGCTGTGTCTGACAAGATGAGTGTGCATCCAAGTCTTGCGAGTGCTGCGATCACAAGACTCGAGGGGACTTTCCACACCATCCATGTGGCGTACGAGGTCTCTGACATGCAAGCCAAGTCCGTAGAGGGCAACGTGATTCATGGAGACAACCCGAGATCGCTTTCCCACGACGTGGCTTTCCCGCGCAATTGCCCCCAGTGCGACACTTCCATGTGAATCCAGTATAGTATACGCTATACACAGGCTGCTGCGGCCACTCAGCGTTTGCAATTCCAAAATAAGGTGGTATGGTGACGCCTCTGCGCAGTTAATGGTATCTTTTATTTTTTGCGCCCACCATCTCTCAGGTGCGCCAAGTTTGACTATGAGATGATGCAGTGCATTCGCCAAACCGCTGTTCGTGGAGCACATCACGCGCTGCCATGACGTATCGCCCGAACGACCTCACGCTTGATGTTGCGCTCGACAACATGCACGAGCTGCGGTCGCCCACTTCTTCGACCTGCACCTACGACGTCATGTCGGTGTCAACCGAGGAAGATATGCACATGGCTCAATGGAGAGAAGACGCTCCGTGCCTACGACGAGTTGGCAAGCGTCTTCAACGGGCACTTGGCTCGAACGCTGTTCAGCGTGTCTTGTCCGCATGTCTTCTGGCGCCTCTGGTGACGGTATTTCTATGGTTCTCACCGGCATTCGCCACTGCTACCATTTGCTCTTTCGTTGTTTCGGCGTGCGCGTACGAATACAGCTGGATGGTGCATCGAATCCAGTTTCGCTTTCTTGCTTTGACCGAATGCCCATCAAATGCAGTGCCAGGTGGCAGCATGGAATACTTCAACGACTTTTTCTCGAAGAACGGTGACACCAAAGACATCGAGCAAGGAGAAGAAGCGCATCAGGAAGAGCCAGACAACGAAATCCGCCACGCTATGAACCTCCAAGACTGTGTCATCACCCCGATTGCCAACAGATACTTTGCTGGTGCCCAGCGATTCACCGTCGTGTTGCTCGCGATCCCAGTCGCCGTGGCTATATCCGCCGTGTTCCAAGCGCTCTTGTTACTCATGCCACCCTCGTTTCGAGAGTCGGATTTCTACACGTTTCGCTGGCTATATTCGCTTACAACCGACTTTGTCTGCGCACTGTTTGCGCTTCATACGCCGAATCGACGCTCGGCGTTTGTTGTGCTCGTGGAGAAGGCAGTGTTCTCGTTCATCACCGTGCACTCCGGTATGTGTCCGATCAACGAACTCAGTTGCGGGAATATCCTTTCTGCCACCGATATCTGCGCTATTGGCATGCTCATTGTGATCATCTTCCACATCTCGCTGAGAAAGCAAGCGCTTCATACGTTTGTCTACCTCTTCCTCGATCTTCTCGGGTTTATTTATTTGATCGGCACGATGTCCGTCTTTATTGGTTTCATCGACGACAGTCGTCGCGGTCTCTATCGGAAGCTTCTCATCACGCTCCTCTACGTGGTGTGGGCGTCCGACACGGGCGCCTACGTCGCCGGGAAGGTCCTCACGCGGGTCGGATATACCAAGTACCACGCGATTGCACCTCACGTGTCCAAGAACAAAGACTACGAGGGTACCGCCGTCGCGGTTCTGTGGGGTATTGGGACGATCTTCTTGGTCTCTGAGGTCATTGGTGTCTCAGCCATCAGCATTGAGAAATCAGTCATTGCCGCTTTGGCCGTGGTAGTCGGTCGTATGGGCGACTTGTTTGAGAGTCTGATCAAGCGCGCCGCTGGCATCAAGCACTCGGGTTCACTGATTCCCGGGCATGGTGGTGTCCTCGATCGCATTGACGCACTGTTGTTTGCCTCCTTGGTCTTCTCACGATACTATACCGTGCTGATCACTTAGGATGTCGTATCCAATTTGCCACTGTTATCAGAGTGGCTGTATCAATAGCAAAGAATTGACATGAAAGAAGCAGAAACCAACCCAAAATGATTAAGCATCTAAACTTGTAAATATATTCACAAAGGCATCATGAACTGTGGACCATGCGCTACACCCGAACCGAGCCGAAGCTAACTTGAGTCACGAGCGCGTACGTCGACTTGATGGCTGGATCAAAACTTGACCTCAGAGGACAACTCGAAGGTCACACATCGGGTGTGGACTTGATTTACAAGAGGTAGGTGGCGGCAACGGCAGCGGCGGCGGCGGCCGAGCTGACGGCGATGGTGTGGGCCGACGATGGGGCAGGGGTTGGGACCGCGCCAGCGGACGAATCCGTGGTCGAGCCAGTGGTCGAGCCAGCGGCGTCCGAGCCAGCGGTCGAGCCAGCGGCGACTGGGGCCTTGACTTCAGCACCAGCACCGGCGGTCGAACCAGCGGTCGAGCCAGCGGCTGGGACCTTGACGTCAGCGGCGGCCGAACCGGCAGCGCTCTGGGCCGAGACGGTGGCAACGGCGACGGCAGCGAGGAGGGCAAGGAACTTCATTGTCTTGATGAGGTGGTGGTGGTGGTGGTGGTAGTGTGTCTCGAGCTCGGAGAATTGGAGAATGAGGATCCGGGGCCAGGCCGTCCGTGGCACTCCTATGCCGCCAAGGCGAGCCTCCAAGGTGAAGCTCCAGGACTACAGCACCACGACACGGCGACAGCAGGAACCACCGTGCACATGGAGGGGCACGCGTGAGTCGTGAGTGCGAGCAAGTGGGAGAGACGATTGGTCGCATGGGGCACAAGGCCAGGGCCGAGCAGCCAAATGGTGGGCAGAAAGGCCGGTCGGAACAAAGACCTCGCTACATCGTCGAACCAGCCGGCCGACTGCCAAGGGTTTAATCCGGCTGTAACGGCTGTTGGGGAGGAAAAATTGTGCAAGTTCTGACGGTACGGCAACTGAATTTGGCTGGTTTTGGCCCCAGAGTAGTGTCACCATTCTGCACTTCAAGGTGGAAGGTGACGGGAAGCCGGCATGGTCTGCCGCGTCTTCCGCGTCTTTGTTCTTTTTCACGCAAAGAGATACCATCAGCTCTGCGAAATGCAGTGCAGCGGTCTTCTTTTATCAACGGATCGTCTCTGCCCATGTGGCGCGAGGAAGGAAATCACGGTGCGGATCCGAAACGGCCGGGGTGAGTAATCTGTTACATCAGTATGTCCCCACACGACCTGGCAGCTGATCTACTGAACCAAGCACCGACGAGAATGATGCGTGTGCTTGCAGGAATCATCCCGAGTGGTGTGTCTGTTGTTGCCGATCACATCGCTCACGCAAGCGCGTTGCTGCGATGTCGCTGTGCAGACCTGACACAGAAAAGAGGGGGGAGAAGGCGTGGGAAAGTCAGTTGCTGACGCATGGCGCCTCATCTGGCGCCTACTTGAAGTCCAGAGGCACAAACACACACGCAAGATGAGGGAGCGGGCAAAGTGGTGCTGCATTACGCTGGAAGGATCTCATGACTGCGGATCGGTCTGTTTCTCGAGAGGGTCACTTTCGTCACTCAGTTGACACCAAGGGCCACCACGGCGGCGAGCGTCAGTGCGAGCATCGTCATCGCGCTGACTCGACCCGCCTCCGACGTGGGCGTTGGTTCAGGCGAGGGGGTCGTCCGCTTGCTCTGCTTCGACTTGATGCTACCATAGCCGCTTCCAGATTCACTGCCACTCTTCGTCGATCGGTACGGGCTCGGTGGGATCGCGGTCGCGCGAGTGCTCGATGGGGCAAAGCTCGCATTCTGGGCCGGCGTGCTGGACGGAGGCGGCGAAGTACCTGGTGCCTGGGATTGCTTGGCTGCCTGTGAAGGCGATGGCGTTTGACCTGGTAATGGCGTTGGTGCGACCGTGCTAGCAAGCGGAGCAGGTGATGGAGATGGAGAACGCATTGGTGGCTGGGATGTCACGCCGATCGCAGTAGCCACCGTCACGTAGGCCATAATCATGGGGACCATCACAATCGACTTCATAGTACTGTCGTAGACACGCGCTTGGAACTTGTCAGGAAGGGGGGCTAGATGCTAATGCCGTCGCAGAGGCAAATCGAATAGTGCCTCGACTCACGCCTTACCCATAGCGTCGTGCTCCATTCCGAGAAATCGAGAGGTAGTGATAGATGGAGGCACAGAGAAGACGAGGAAAAGCGCCATGAAGCGCATCTCGCCAGGAAACACTCGATGTGATGATGGCTTCACTTGAGTAGTATTCGTTAAAAACTTCGTCGGCAGTTCATAACTGTTATAAACAGAAGGGGTCTTGTATTGAAGTATACTTCAGTACATTACCTTGGACATCTCCTGCCACAGATCCTGTCAAGCTAGCGTCATCATGGTCATGCGCCGCCTGCCGACGTTAGCGCGTCGCCCTGCGCGTCTCTCCGCCTCACCATGGCGCATGATGTCCACCAGCAGCGATGGTTCCTCTGCCACGACGCACTTTGGATTCCAGCAGGTGAAGGAAGAAGACAAGAAGCCCATGGTGGCATCCGTCTTCCACCGCGTCGCTGAGCAGTACGTTCTTCACTCTCTAAGGCTGCGTGCAACGCACTGATCGCTCACTCAACCGTATAGATACGACGTCATGAACGACTTTATGAGTGGTGGCATGCATCGTCTGTGGAAGGACTCGTTCATTGACAAGCTCCACCCAGTCGGTCCATTGCAAGTGCTTGATGTGGCAGGTGGCACGGGTGACATCTCGTTCCGCATCGCCAAGCGACTCATGTCCCCTGCGAATCGCCACGGCGAAGGCTCGTCTATCACAGTGTGCGACATCAACTCGTCCATGCTGCAGGTCGGCAAGGAACGCGCCGCACGTCTCATGCCAGAAGCCACCGACCTCTTCAAGTGGGAACAGGGCGATGCCGAGCAGTTGCAGTTCGCTGACAACTCGTTTGATGTGTACACCATCGCGTTCGGCATTCGTAACGTCACGCACGTTGACAAGGCGCTTGCGGAAGCCTACCGTGTGTTGAAGCCTGGTGGTCGCTTCCTCTGTCTCGAGTTCAGTCACGTGCCAAACCCACTCATCCGAACTTTCTACGATGCGGTATGTGCAGCACGCAATTGCTTGTATTGCCGGATTGCATTAACGTGGTGTGTGTGTTAGTACTCCTTTAATGTGATTCCGCTTCTCGGTGAGAAGGTGGCGAGTGACCGAGACTCGTACCAGGTATGACGGCCCTATGAACTCTGCGTTGAAGGACCAGTCGATTCACAAACGATTGTTTACTGCAGTACTTGGTCGAGAGTATTCGTCAGTTCCCAGCCCAGGAACCTTTCAAGAACATGATGCAGAATGCCGGATTCCAGCGCGTGACGTACACGAACTACACACACGGTGTCGTTGCTGTTCATTCCGGTTTCAAGCTCTAATCACTTATAGTGGCGGGGTAGCTAGACGCTAAGCGACGTTCAAGTGCCGCCGCTTGTGCAAAGTCAGCCTGTGCTGAAACTGGATCACCTAGTTTATCTAATAGAATGGCTCGGTTATGGTACGAATACGCGTTGTGCGGGTCTAGTGCGATCACGGCCGAGTAATCGTGAACAGCGTCGTGGAACTGCTCCATCTTGGCGAACGAGTACGCGCGATTGCTGAGCGTACGGGTGTTGTTCGGGTCGATCTCAAGCGCCGTCGTGTAGTCTCGCACAGCTTCCAAGTAGCGGCGCAGTTTTCGGTACGCATAGCCTCGGTTGTTATACGCAGCGACGTTGCGTGGCTCAAAACGTAGGGCTTCAGTGTAGTCGTTGATCGCCAGGGAAAACTCGCCCAGGTTACGATAGCAGTAGCCACGATTGTGGTAAAAGACGGCGTTCGTAGGCTCCATAGCAATCGCACGCGAGAAGTCCTTCAGTGCTTCGAAATGACGACCGAGTTGGTCGTAGCACAGTCCGCGACTGTTGTAACTCGACGCAGCATGAGGCTGCAACGCGATAGCCTGGTCAAAATCTGCAATGGCTAGATCAGTGCGCTTCATCTTGTCATATGTGCTGCCACGATTGTGATAGGCGTTGGCGTTGGCAGGCTCAACCTGCAGGGCGGCTGTGTAATCTGCCACCGCATCGTCGTACTGACCGAGCTTATCGTACGAGTATGCCCGATTGTACAGCGATTTGAAGTGATTCGGGTTATACTCAATCGCAGCACTGTAGTCTTGGATGGCGAGCTCGAAATTACCTTGTTTTCGATGACAAAACCCGCGATTGTGGTAGAAGTCGGCGTTACTTGGTACTAGTTCGATTGCACGCGTGAAATCGGCGAGTGCGCCTTCGTAGTCGCCACTGCGATCCAGCGATATGCCGCGGTTGTAGTAAGCAAACGCGTTGGATGGATCCATTGTCAACGCTGCCGTGTAATCATCGATTGCTTGGTCAAAACGTCGAAGTTTGTCGTAAGCGAACCCGCGGTTGAAGTACGCTTTGAAATGACGCGGGTTTAGCTCGATGGCTCGTGTGTACGCGTCGGCAGCTGCCTCAAAGTTGCCCTGTTGACGAAATGCAAAGCCACGGGCATGGTGAACTTCTGCTGACGCGTCTTGGTCAGTTAGGTTGACACCTTGAACCGATGGGTCAAAACTTGCTTCCATCACAGCAATCGTCCGGCGGCGCTCAGGGACCCCTGATATTGTTGAGTTTACCGCCGAGAGCGAGACAGATGACAGTGACGGAGACACAGCCACAGATGACGACGATGGTGAGCGCTCGTATGTGTCGCGATAATTGTTGCTCCCCTCATAAACCGGGCTAGAGTCGCATGCAGGGCTTGCCAGGCTCTGGTTGTTGCTCTTCCAGTCCTCTGACAACTCTCGGTGCGATGACTGCCGTGATAGCTGTTGCTCGGGCGTGTGGATCAGACTTTCGTCACTCCATTTCTTGGAGAAGCTCGACGAACGTTGCAATTTCTTGTGTGGGGGGTCCCGATTCGCTTTCTCATCTTGAGTCAGGGCGAAATTGTAGTCATCAATAGCTCGCATGAAGTCTCCTTTCGAGTTGTAGCACGACGCTCGTGCATACGCCGCATTCACATGGTCGGGACGCAATCGCAGCGCCTCGGAGAAGTCTCGAATCGCGAGATCCATGTGATTTAGCTTGGAATGTGCAAGTCCGCGCGTATAAAACGCCCCGACATTGTGAGGATCCAGCGTCAAGACGTTGTCTAGATCATGCACGGCCGGATCGAGCGCGTTCTGCTTGAAGTGTGCTGTGGCCCGGGTCATAAGCACTTTGATGTTTGTCGGATCATGGGCAAGCTGACTAGTGGTTGTTTCGACAACGGCGCGGAGGTCAGTTGGCTGCTTGCGGTAGCGCTTGGGCTCACTAAGGGAGGACTGATCGGGTGGTGCTGACGATATACTCGGTCGACGTTGAAAGAAAAGCGTTGCAGCTGAGCCTGGGACAGATAGATTGGTGTTCATACCACCGTGCTGCCGAGCGTGACGGTGCTCGGCCGAGTTATTGGACACATTCGCCATGACCGCGCGCATTAAGCTGTGGTGAGCCCTTGGTGTCGTTTCGAGATCCTCGATAAATCTGGTGTAGTGTAGAATACATTAATTCTCCACTAAAAATTAGCCCAATATGATTTAAGTCGCTCTTATCGACCTACTCTTCCTCTTCGTCGTTGTCTTCGTCATCTTCCTCACTCGAGTACTCGTCATGCACATCGTAATACTCTGTGTCCGGAATTTCGAGAAGGAAATGAATATCCCGGGCAGATAGCATTGGCGTGCGTCTACTGGTTCGGCTTCGACGTCGGTGATGACGAGGACTGCGCTGCTCTGAATCTTCTTCCACATCCCCATCCTCATCTTCGTATTCTTCATCGTCCTCGCTGCCGTCTTGATCATCAACTTCGACATACCGCAAACCATCACCGTCGTCGTCTCCAGCACCCTCGTCATCGTAATAGTACTGAGCGTAACCATCATCACCCTCTCCTTCCTCCTCCTCATCGTCGTCATCCTCTTCGCCATCATCATCGTCTTCTTCTTCTTCCTCGTCCTCTTCTTCGTCAGTCGCTGACTCAGACTCGTCAAACTCGTCTTCGTCCATGGCATCCGAGTCTTGATCGTGCGCATCTTCCACATCAGAGTCATCTTCGCTCGGACGCTTTCGTCCAACCTCATACAGACGGCACACGGGATCGTCATCAACATAAGACTCCGCATCCAGGTATCGGCCCTCAACGACAGATAGCAAGGAACTTTTCTGATCAATTGATAGGTCGTAAATCGGACGCTCGAGTTCAATTGTCGATATTTCCCTGTAGTCTCGAGCGTCAAGGACTCGGAACCACGTCTTTGCTCTTCCCCGTCGACGTTCTATGTCTTCCGTCTGATAAATCGCTCCCACATTAGTTGTTATCACTTCCATTGTCTCGGCAACTGCACAACTTACCAGTTGATGTGGGTTATACGAGAACATGACCGAGCCGACTGAATTGAAACGGACATTGCATTTGTCGAGTGCCGGCACCATGCGTAGAAGCTGGAATGTGCGTAGGTCCCAAACCGCCGAGTTGATTATGATTTCATTGCCATTCGGGTGGAAGCATCCATACCCCACGTTCGAAAGCTTGTCAAACTTGTAAAGGGCTCTCGTGGGAATCCGGGCATCCCAAAGGATTCCACCTGTGAGGATCGTGCTATCGTCCGTCGAGAAACAGCAATTGGTGGCGCGCTTGTAATCATTGCTGTGCATTGTATCCTTGAGCTCACATAATACATTTCCCGTGGCAATATCAACCATCACTGCCCCAGTCACGTCAGCTTCCTCGTCCATGTCTTGATCGTCTTCTGCTGCCCGGGCGTCCAAGGCAACAATACGATCCCCGAAGTTGTTGAATCGCGGTAAAAGACCACCGGAAAAGCGCCAGCGCGCCGTTTCCATCGACTTCACATCCCACAAAGCCACTTCTGACACGCCAAACGGTGTCAAGGCGGCACTACCCGTCAGAATTAGCCGGTTGGCTGATTGCATGCGTGTACTCTCATTTGTCTCCAGATCGACAATGGCGCTTGAAGGAGCATGACACGTCCATTCTTGCACGATGCTATCCGATTCGAAGTCAACTTGCTGCAGTAACCCATCGTGATTTCCCATGAGAAGGTGCGTATGATTGTCCCCGTAGAATCTGGCAACCGTCACGCCCCAGTGCGTCGAGCCGTGGCTACCAACCACGCGATATGGGCGGTAACGACTGTAAACGTAGCGATTGATCCCAGCATCTGAGTACGGGCTCGAAAATGCGTTTGACCCGAGTCTGAATCCACTGCGGCTCCTCTCATCCAAACGGGAATAAACATTATAGGCCGTTTTCGTCGAGTTTGTAGGATCTGGACATCGATGTACTGCATTCGCATCGAGTAGCTTGAACGGCGGGACAGTTGTGACTGGATTCGCGCATTGCCGGTGCTGTTCGCGTAAGTAGTGTGACACTATTTCGTCCAGGCGACTCTGCTCTGTAATGCGAGCTGCTGTTATGCTGGTTGAGATGCTCGGTTGACGTGCTCGCTTTGATAGCTTTGTTTGTTGAAAAGTGCCGACTTGAGAGAGGTTCGGTTGCTTCTTTGGGACAAAGAAGTGGGGCTTCTGGAATGCTTCACGAATCCGCTTACGTCGATGTGCGTGGGACAGGGTTGCCAAAACAGCGTCGAGACGGTGTGGAGGACCACGTGACGCCTGCGACAGAGCAGTACGTTGACTAGCATCCTTTTCAGTTGAATCAAATGAATCTGGCGACGTATGCTTTCCCACACGCGCAATTTTTGATGGACGCGGAGCAATATCACTGCTTTCTTTTGCACCGTATCTTGATCCAGATGTAGTTACGTCACCTTGATGTCGGTTCGGCTTATCCCTTCGCTCTGGCGTTTTTAGGGATGACGTTGGCGAGCGCGACTTCTGGTCGATATTAGCTTCAGCCAGCAGCGTTGACGCAGACTCAGTCAATCCCTTGGACACTAAATGATCATGGATCAACTTGATGAGCTCGTCAGAGTCGTACGTAATCTTGGTTTGAGCGACAATACTGGCTTTCTCGATCTTTCGGACCGTTGGATCCATAGCTTCATTGATTACAGCGTTTGGTGCACGCTGTGTAACTTGGGAGATGAGATCAAGCGCTGACTCTCGGAAACGCACATGCAAATCAGCATTCTCTTCCAGCACCGGGTCTTGGCGGATCAAATCAGACAGAACTTGTCCAAGTTGCATTTTCTCCAAGATCTGGGCGATATGACGATCTCGAGCCAGGCCCAACAAGGCCCGGGTGGCAAGCAATCGAATCGCGTCAGCGTTTTGGACAGATCTTTTGTATCGGAGTAGCTGTACGCAGACCTTGATAGCATTTCGTTCCCGCGCTAACTTGCGTACTGGTCGAAGCGCCTTGTCATCCTTCACCCTTGAGCAACAGTGCATAATATCTTCGTCAACGCTCGACAGACCAGTGTTCCCATTCGTGCGAGTCTGAGTGTCTTGGCCCTTCTTGCGCATGTCTCGAGCTGTCAGCGTGTATTGTCGAATCTCCTTGTGAGGGTGCTGCCAGCAATCCTCGGTGTGGGGTGGTGACACACAATTACAGAATACGTGAAGGGCATCTCGTACCAGATCTGAATCACGGGGATTCGTACTTGTCGCGATCTCGAGCAGAATGGAGAGGCCCAGTCGTTTTTGCGCACCCACTTCATCAACGACGACCTCTGTCGAGCATACTTCGAGGGCGAGTGACGGAACGACAAGTGTCAGCACGCGCAAACATTCAAGGCTGAACTGGGCTCGCTCAAATATCCACATTCTGATGGTATTTGAGCTTTCTTCTGAATCGCCACTTTGCATTAGCGTCGCCATCATAGCAGTTACTTCGAGCATGACCAGAGTTCCACGGAGATGAGTGAGTTTAGCTGCTGGAGACCACATTGCGCCACCTGGTCCGCTCGAAGCTGACCATGTTCCTGTCCCTGAAGAGTTACTTGGAACGCTGTATCGATACTTCTCGTAGAATACGAGATTTTGCTCGTGTGTCTTGTCGTCAATATCTACAGGTTTGGACCAAGCCAACTTGGGAACACGCGGAGGGAGTCGAGCAAGTGCTGGAGCTGCTGTTAGCACCGGCGTCGACGAGCTATTCGACCGGTTACTGGTATAGTTCAACTGGGACAGTCTACGTCGCAGTCGATGTGTCAAAAACGCCATATTCACTCGAAGATATTGTCGAAGGCACAAGCACGCGTCATGAGAAAGTTGGCGTTGGACCGTAGACTTGGGATTGTTTCCGGCTCGGATGATGTTGAGAAGCGTGTACAATCCATTTTGCTTCTCAAAGTGCTCAAGAACAACCTTGAACGGCAGAGTGAGCCCGTAAAAAACAACTGCATTCTGACGAGCACGATCATTTGGACTCGACAGCAGACCAAAGGAGGTCGAAAGCAGCGGTTCGGGGCTTGTCAACAAGATTTTCTCTATCACCGCCGAAGAAGACGCCAGACCGTGGAGACACATCGATAAACTTCGGTCCAACAACCCAGGCTGTCCAGTACTCTGGTAGCGCTTTGCTGTCGCAAATATGAGATCCACTCCACCTGCGTCGACTAGAGAGAAGCAGAACTTCTTGTGTGCGAGAAAGTGGGAGGTAAGCTTCAGTATGTGCGAGAGAACAGTTGGGTTCTTGCTGTAGAGGAATGTCACGATTGTGCCGATGATATCCTCCTTGAGTGCGGGAGCAAACAGCTCAAGATACTCACCCATCAAACCAATGCAGTCGAGCGTATAGAGTAGCTCAAGCATCACTATCTTCTTCAGATCTTCTTCGTGCTGTTGAGGGTCGGGCTGGAAGGCCAGTAATCCAGCACTTGCTGCAGTCGCAAGCTGCTCTTCATCCGTCCCTTGTTGAGTGTGAAAAGAGGATGTCTCCAAAGTAGAGTCGATGCTGTCTGAATCGTCCACCATCGAGACTTGGGACGCGACGACGTCACCGTCACTCGCAGCGCCGATCTCACCAGCACCTCTCATACCGGATTCTGAAAACTTCCGCTTCAGAGTTGGACCACTTCGTGTAGGATTCGTGGTAGATGCCTTGCTTCCTTGGTTCAGCCCAGACGAACCTCCCACTCGCCTTGCTCGTCCAGAGTTGGCGTTTCTCAAATTCTCTTGGATGTATTTGGTGGCGTGATGACGTTCTCGTTCTAGCTTGGAAGCATATAATCGCACACGCTGAAGAAGCTTGACAGGGGTATCCTTGTTCACGACGATATCAGCGACCGATCGATCGCGAAGACCAACGGCCAAGAGACCAGTCGCATAACATCGCAATGGAGGTTCTGCGTCGCCCGCGTACTCACACATGTGCTCAAGCATCTCTTCATCGTATAGCAAGCGCACAATGAATCGGCTGTTGACGGGCACAGTTGCGAGGAGCACGCGACACGCAGCCGCTTTCACACGATTATCCGTCAGTTCACTCAGCTTGGATTCGAGCTACAGGCGAGAACAACCCCTCGGTTAGTGATCGAGGCTATGGAGGTTAGCGTGACACAAGAGCGAGACATACCGTCGGATAGAACTCGTCTTGTTGCTCCAGTACTTGCAGAAGGTTCCCGATCAAATGGCCTGGAACGCATCACAAATCAGTCCTCACGCTCCTCACTACTCACATATTCGTCTCTACACACCTTCTCGTCGATAGGGCGGCGTCCGGTCTTTCCGGAACGCCGACTCGGCGTCCTCGAGCATCTCGGCGATCCTATTCAGTACCATGTGTATGAGTACCCAGTGTCTCGTCGTCCGCTTGTCGTACGTACATGTTGAGTTTAGTGGTGACTTCGACATCAGCGCCTTCGACCGCCACGACGTCCTGCGTCAGCTGGAAGAGCGCGGCCTCGAGCTCCTCCATGAGCTCGTCCGGATCGCGTTCCATGGCCGTCGCCCGCATGCGACTGACGTTGGTTGTTGTGTGAGTGATGTTCCATCACAGCAACTTCCAGAAGCCTCGACCCACGGGTTGAACCCCCTCTCGACCCATAAAACCCAGATCGACCCTGGTTTCATCTTATTCCATCTGAGCAAATCAGAAGAGAATCAGATGGGCCATCAGGCGATGGCTGGCAAGAGCGATTGCGACGCCGCGCCATGTCGTTCTCGTTCAACTTCGCGCTGGTTGCGGGAGAGGACAAACCGCAGCAGCAGGATGTGCAGGTCACTACTAGCAGTGTGACGCACACACGGAATGGCGAGCGTTTTGAGTGGAGCAGACCCGCGGACTGGGCCACGACGACCGAGTTTGTGCCAGTGGTGATTCCGTCGAGTGATGCGACAATGCAATTTGAGATCGTGAACGCCAGTGATGCGGGTTTCATCGCTCGGACTGGCGCCATTGGATCGATTTTGACATCCTCTGATCTCCAGACGG
Organism: Pythium oligandrum; assembly: GCA_020085045.1. NCBI lineage: Eukaryota > Oomycota > Peronosporomycetes > Pythiales > Pythiaceae > Pythium > Pythium oligandrum. The sequence goes on from JAHRIK010000018.1 coordinate 826,104, forward strand.
GGGTCTATGAAGGTGGCTTCAAGCTGTGGGAATGCGCACTGGACCTGGTCAAGCTCATGGCCTCCCACGAGCAGTTCAAAAACTTGCGGGGCAAGCGAGTTGCAGAGCTGGGCTGTGGCCACGGCTTGCCTGGCATCTATGCGCTTCAGCGAGGTATGTGACTTAGCTTGGTGGCGTGGGTGTGCTAAATGGTTATTTAAAGTGTTCACTTTGTGTCACTGTGCTAGGTGCTGACCATGTTGCATTTATGGACTACAACAAGGAAGTTCTCGAGTTGACTACGTGTCCAAACGTACTTCGCAACGTTCGAGAAGACGCGTCGTTATACGAGAAAGCCTCCTTCTATGCCGGTGCATGGTCCAGTGTGTCCGACCTCATGGGAACTGTCGAGCAGGTGCCACAACGCGATCAAGAGTTTGATTTAATTATCACAGCTGAGACCATCTACACCGAGGCAGTTGCTGTGGAGCTCTACGAGGTTGGTGTATCATGTTTACAATATAGTTATCAGGCGGTCGACTAATATTGGTGATGATTTTCTACGCAGACCATCAAGCGTCATCTTCGACGTGCTCCTGGTGCTGTTGCGTTGGTGGCTGCCAAGAAGTACTACTTTGGTACTGGCGGAAGCGTCCAGCACTTTATGGATCTTGTCAACAAGGACAGCGTCTTCCAAGCACATGTGATCTGGGAAGAAAATGACGGCCGATCCAATATGCGGTCGATTCTCCAAGTAGTGCCTATACTTTGAGCAAATCAAAGTCAGTGTGTGCTGTGTCACTGCAACCCTTGGATCAAGTGAATGCTCTTTATGATGCAGTGCGCCTCACGATCTTATCTTAGCGTTATAGGAATTGTAGGCTCACATGACCAGATGAACTAACAAAATCCATCGTAGTGCGTGGTCAGAACTCGAGCTTGTGTGCCAAGTTAATAATACTCTGGCGGCTCCTCGGAACGCACGTCGACCAGTAGCAGACAGTGAGTGTGCACTGCTGCCCGGTCGCATCTTGACAGCCAAAAAAAGCACTTGGTGCTCCGAGAACTCCTATTTGGACGCGGTCGCATTTCGCCCACACTCCACTTGCGGTGGCATTCATGGTGACGTGAAAACCAGGCAGGGAACTTCTCATCCGACCTGCAAATTGAGCCACCGTGAGTTCCTCACAACTCCTCCCGCTTCTCAACATGCAAAAGCCCAGCGTGCGAGGCTTCTCGCTGCGTGGAGCTACCTTCGGGACCAAGGTTCGCGTGCGCAAGAAGAAGCCACATGGCTCAAGTGTGAGCGTCAAGCGTGTCGATACGGCGAAAGAGGATGTGTCTAACATCGCACCCATCGTAACTATCGATATTCTCATCGGAGACCTCCGCAAGAAGCTTCATACGATCTTCTGTAATGCCGACCCAACAATTGCGGTAACCAATCTTTACGAAAACTGTTCACATCAGGCTTTCCGGTATTTCACAACCACCAACACCATCACACCAGAGGCGTTCCACCACAGGTCAACAAGCTTGGTTTACAGGCATCACGAGAACTCTGTCTCGCTTTGTTTCATCTGGTTGATCAAGAAGACTTGGGAGAGCTCACATATGCAGCTTTTGCGCGTCGGATCTTTTTACCAGCGGGTTATTTCAACTTTTCTAAACCGATCACACCCACTGCAGACTCGCCCACTGCCAATGACGATGCGAGAGAAACTCCGAGGAGTGCACGAACCCTGGGGGATCGGCCATCGTCTGCGTCTTCCCGAGATTCGTCTATCCGTACGCCACCAATTCGACACGCTGTCGCGACAAGTGTGAGTCCTAACGCCAGCAGCCCATCTGGCAATTCCACGCCTCGGCGTAGCGTTCTGGGCGATGGTCACGTGGCTTTGATCTACGAAACCATGACTCTACAAGAGATCGAGCAGTGCATATCGCGGAAGCTAGAAGAGAGAACGTCGCGTACAACTGACCGATTTCGTCAGGCATTCCGTTTCTTTACGAAGTCAGAAGGCATTACGTTCCACGATTTTCACCATCAACTCGAATTGCTTCAGATTCACCTCTCTACTGAGAAATGTCGTGATCTCTTCAATCGCTTCGATTTAGATAAAAACGGCACAATCGAACTCTCCGAGTTCACTTCTGCCTTGTTCCAGCACGAGGAAAACGAAGCGAACCTGCTCAGATCTGCTAGTCGCTTAGGTAGTGAAGTCGCAGGGCCCACTTGTCGGCTGGAAGACTTCGAAGTTGAAGCGGGTTCATCACTTTCGATCCAGCAGATCCTATCGAAGCTCCGTGAGAAGCTTGAGCAGCACACTTCCAAAGAGACCGACCGCTTCCGCCAGGCATTTAAGATATTTTCCAAGTCTACCGGCATCACACCGCCAGAATTCAATACTGCGATGACCAAGCTCGGTCTGAAGCTGACGGAGAGACAACTACAAGAGCTCTTTGAGCTTTTCGACTTCGATCATAGTGGTGATCTGGATTTAAACGAGTTTGTTCAGGGTGTCATGCTCGACGACGCCTCCACCAAGGTATGGCATACTATCAAAGATCGTCAAAAGGTCGAAGAATCTCGACGGAAACTCTATTCCATGGCTGTTCAATCGGTGCAAAGTGGCTGGACGATTGCAGAAATCGAGCAGATGCTGCGCGAGAAGATCGAACAACGCACTTCGCGCTCTTCTGACTGCTTTCGACAAGCTTTTCGCATCTTCAAGAAGGTGAACGGCATCAAACCTGAAGAATTTCACGCTGCCTTGGAATCCATTGGTTTAACACTGGATCGGTCGCAGGCGGATGTTCTCTTTGAGCGGTTTGACACTGATGGTAGCGGGGAGATCGATCTGGATGAGTTCATCCACGGGGTCCTTCCACCAGATTACACGGGTCATCAATGGGTCGCTGCTGCGGATGAGCTGCATCGCCAGGCAGCGCAGAAGAAGAAAGTTGAAGCCATGCTGCGTCCAGATCGGTTCATGACAGATGTCGAGATGGAGAACTGGAGTCTTGACGAAATCGAGAAGCGGATACGCGACAAGATCCAACAATCAACATCCAAGAGCTCGGATACGTTTCGCCAAGCATACAAGATTTTCAAGAAGTCGAACCACGTCACGATTGATGAGTTCCGTGAGCGCTTGCTCGCACTGGGATTTCGATTAACTCCAGCACAGTGCCTCGGACTCTTTCGACGCTATGACTCGAACAACAGCAACGACATTGATCTCCAAGAGTTTTGTCTTCGTATCCTGCCACCAGACTACACGGGAGACGGAGATCACTGGTCGCATTCCGACAAATATCACAAGAAGAAGGAGTCAGAACGGCTCGAGTACGTCAAACGCAGTAAAAATGGCCTGCTAACTCTGCCCAAGTTTGACGAAGCCCGAGTACGCTACACACGAGGGCAATACATTGAGCGAACGTTTAATGATCTACGAGATGATGATGTATCACTCCACATTGGCGATGTCAATGAGAAAGAAGAGGATGCGGGAATGCGACCTGCATCTCCTGTCACCCCCAGAAGCGGCAAACCTCAGAGACCAGAGACACCGCGCCGTCCACAACCTCCTACTCCACAGCGCCCAACCTCTGCGTCGTCTTCGCAAGCATCAACACAAACCGTCAGTGCACCATCAACGCCAAAGTCACCTCGAGCTCCAGAAGGTGAACGCCCAATGAGTCCACGCACGACACGCCTAGAAGATCGAAGTCCACGCATTGAGATTGGGCCCGACGCGCGGGCTCTGCGTCGTGCTACTCCTCCAACATCCCCTCGACGAGTCACGACAAACGCTGAAGCGTATAGTCCGATGCCACATCGACCGCTATCACCTCGAGCTATGCTGAGCGGAAGCAGAAGTCTGAGTAGAGTAGCATCACCACGATCGCCACGTTCGCCGATGGTTTCCCCTCGCGACAACGAGTACATATTCGAAGACGATGAGATCTTAGAAGACTGTGACAATGCCTCGGAGCGGTTGTCGGTACATTCCATGCGGATTTTGCGAGCCAAGCGGTTTGAAGCTGCCATGCGTCGTCGACGTCACGGCGACAACGAAAGTGTGGGAGCCGATTCCACGACGTCTTTCTCCAGTACGGTCCAACGTGCTGTCGGCATCGCCAAGTACACCCCAGCACGCAGCAATGTGCTGTTGATGCAGCGCTTTATGCGGGTTGCTGGCGGCAAAGGAGGTGGAGACCGACCTCACACTGCACGGCGCATCGTTGACATGGCACATCGCGGCAAGAGCAAGCGGCAGTCTCACCGATCTTGAACATCAGTAATCATATGAACGAAATCACAAACATACGCAACGGGTTTTTACTTCTGTGAAATGGATATAGCAGAGATTCCCCTTTTCTCCTAATGTGATCAATGAACAAACAAAGCCGCATTGCGGGACACAGCTCATTCGTCTTGCCCTTCAAAGTGTTGGTACTCGACCTGGAACAGCGCCGTCACGAGCAGCATTCGATCTTCGGGGCTGGAATCGTGAGGAAACTCCAACACGTAGTTGTTGAAGTGGAATCCCATGCGGCAGCATGCGCCAAGCCAGTCAGCACCCTTACCATACGTCATCTGCAGATGCGCGACGACCTCGCCCTTCATGTCGAGGATGTCGTACACAGCGTCGTTCTTGAGGCATGTCGCGCCACAACAGTTGTTCACTCGACCACAGCAGCTCAGATTCGTGCGCAGCGTGTACTTTTTCTCATACGATCCATCGGGCAACGCACGCTCAATATCAGTGTACGTTGTCGCAAGGCAACACGCCGAGATGCAGCGCGACAAGTACGGCGAAAAGTCTTCACGAACCCGACCAATGCGTCGAGATGTCTGACCTTCGACCAGAGCATCCAAGTTCATCTCCAATGGGCAACAGCAGACACCACCAAGCTTGAAGGGGCGATCGATGACGAAGACGTCGCCTGTGCTTCCAGCCACCGCAAAATGCATGCGTAACGGTCGAAGGCTCTTGCAGCCAAAGCACGTGAAGCACATGCGCGTCAACCAGTCGCTCTCTTCAGCAGCAAAGAGAAACGCGTCAAGCTGTTCGAGCTCTTCAACAGTCGGCTCCCAGCCATCAGGGTCATCTGGACGATTCTTGACCACTTTGTTCGGAGGCAGCGAGCTGATCCGGTACTTGTTGGCGGCTTCGAACGGGAGCCCGATCGCCTGCGCCAACGCTTCTCCCTTTTGCGTCTTTTGGCGAACGACGATGCCGTAGCTCTCGCTCAGACGCTGTGGCACAGACGCATAGTCGACGCTGATCTCGTGGTGCTTGCTCATGACGCCGGCGGAATGACTTGTGCCGACCAGCGCAGAGCACAAAAGCGACGACGCAAAGAGGCGCCGTCGTGTACCCACAGCATTGGGTACGACTCAGAAACGGCACGAATGATGGGTGGTGAGCCCATGGAAACACATAGTCTAGTTCAACCACACAACCCAGGTGGGCATCATGTTTGGGAGGGGATCTTGCACGGGTCTTCATGGGCCGAGTCAAGTGGTTTCGCTGACCCACCCATTCACCTCTTCACCCAAGCGTCGAGTGGCAAGCGACGCCATGGACATGTCTTTCTAGATTCGGTGTGTGAATGGGCGCGTGGGGATGAACATACGGCCGAGCGCGTCCGACGAGGCGTCGCCTCGTATCCCTCGATCTTGATGGAAGTATACGCTGCGAGAAAGCGACGGGCTAGAAGCCGCGGGAGCCGCATGTGAATGGCGTCCCTCCGCTGCAGGCTCGACCGACCAGAGCGAGAGCGAGCGATTCATTCATTTCCCATTTGGAAGCAGCGAGCCAAGAAGAACCAAGCCGCAGTGGAAGCGTCCAAGTGGTGAGTCGAGATGAAGCCTGGCTCCAGGAGTCAGAACCTGGAAGAAGGAGAAGGCTTGATACGGCGAGCACCAGTTGCTCATGAGTCCAAGATCAAGTCCAAGCGCGCGCTGGCTGTCGGAGCGTCCATCGCACTGCTCGCTGCTGGAGCCGCGTGCGCCTACGTCGCGATCCCGAGTGGTAGTGACGTAGTGACTGTAGTGCCAACGGAAAGCTTGAAGCCGACACGTTTGTCATGCCAACGGAAGACACGGACGACGATGACTCGTTGAGGGTCGACATTCCGCCGTTCTCGGACTACGATCGAAACGGCGACAGTGTCATCAGCAATGACGAGTATCTGTTCAGAATGGGTGAGCTCCGCGACAACGCTCTGCGTCTTGTCGAGACGTCGATGTTGCCGTTGGAGAAGAAGAATCTGTACACCACTCGGCTGAAGAAGAATTACTTGACGGAGTCGGCTTGTGTGACTCGTCTAGTGGACCGAGTAAGTACATGACTCCCATCTTGCTGTGCTCATGATGACTCACATGTAAGTTTGTACTGATTAGGATCGGACGAGTAACGGAGCTGTCACTGAGGATCGATTTGACGTCTTCTACACGATGATCAAGGAATTCTGTGAGCTGGAAGATGTTGTGATCCCTCCCGAGTTCAGAGCCACCGAGACCCCTTCACCATCAATCAATAACCAAGTCGAGACGGAGACTCCGCAGCCTGTGGAGCCTACCCCTGGTCCAACAAACCCAGTCACGTACACGCCTGAGACGCCTGTACCGACGAACCCAGTGACGTTCACGCCTGAGACGCCTGTGCCGACGAACCCAGTGACGTACACGCCTGAGACGCCTGTGCCGACGAACCCAGTGACGTCCACGCCTGCGACGCCTGTGCCGACGAACCCAGTGACGTACACGCCTGAGACGCCTGTGCCGACGAACCCAGTGACGTTCACGCCTGAGACGCCTGTGCCGACGAACCCAGTGACGTACACGCCGACAAATCCTGTGACAGTGCCTGCCACGGTGGCCCCTACCACAGCGCCCCCTAACAGTAGGGAAGTTGTTATCCCCGAAGGACAAGCGATCAAGTGCAGTTCCAGCGATACAGCTGTGTACCGCTACACGAGCGGCGAGCGACGTTGGTACCCCAGCCCCGACATCGCAAGCTCTTGGGATCTCAACTGGGGCAAGTTTATCATTGTTGATTGCTCATCAATCAAACGTGGAGACGATATGCCATACAAGCGTCCGGCCATCCCGGAGGGTCAGGCCGTAAAGTGTAAATCGACCGATGCTGCCGTCTTCCGCTACTGTGACGGTAAGATCCGCTGGTATCCTAGCCCGCGCATTGCTGCGTCATGGGATCCGGCATGGGATATTACTCTGCTCGTCGACTGTTCAAGCATCCCACGCGGCCCAGACATGTCACTGAAGTTGCCGCCGCCAATTGGCTTGCCAGAAGGACAAGATATCAAATGTAACCCAGATGAAGCCGCCGTCTATCGCTTGACGAATGGCCAGCGTCGTTGGTACCCCGACCCACCAATTGCAACATCGTGGGATGCGAACTGGGGTAAGTTCCTGGTGGTAGACTGCTCGTCGCTTCCTCGTGGCGATGACATGCCGTACAACACCGTGTCTCCATCCAAGGTTCCGGACGGACAAGCTGTGAAGTGTGACTATCGACGACCTGATGTGTATCGATTCACTGGTGGCGAAGTGCGCTGGTATCCTAATCCAGAGATCGCGACCTCGTGGGAACCGAACTGGGGCAAATTCTTCTTCATGGACTGTACGTCGGTGCCTCGTGGCAAGGATATGCCGTTCAATCAACCTGCTATTCCAGAAGGTCAGGCTGTCAAGTGCTCGTCTAGTGATGCCGCTATCTTCCGATTCTGTGAAGGCCAGATCCGTTGGTACCCAAGTCCGCCAATTGCTGCCTCGTGGGATCCAGTGTGGGACCAGCCGATCGTGGTGAACTGTCGCTACTTGCCTCGTGGTCCTGATATGCCTTACAAGTTGCGATCGCCGGTCGGTCTTCCGGAGGGTCAAGCAATCAAGTGTAACCCAGACGAAGCTGCGGTGTATCGTTTGGTGAGTGGTCAGCGTCGTTGGTACCCAAATCCACCAATCGCGGATTCTTGGGATCCGAGCTGGGGTAAGTTCCTGGTGGTGGACTGCTCGTCGCTTCCTCGTGGTGATGACATGCCGTTGAAACTTGATGGGTGGAAGCTGCTTGATGGAATGCTTGTGCAGATCTCGTTCGATGGGCGATTCTTGTGTGGCGTGAATCGTGATGACGACATTTGGTGCGCAAGTGAGAACATCCGTGGCGAGGGTTCAACTCGTTGGCGCCAAATTCCGGGCAAGCTGATGCATATCCAAGTTTATGGTGACTTCCTTTGGGGTGTGAACCGCGCGAACGAGATTTATGTCGGCTCAGTGATCGGAGATCCTCAATGGCGACGTCTTCCGGGCTCGCTAAAGCAGATCACGTCCGACAACAAGCAAGTGTGCGGTGTGAATGCGAATGATGACATCTTCTGCGCGAATACCAACATTCGAACGGATCCGAACTGGCGTCAGCTTCCTGGTAAGCTCAGCTATGTGAGTTTATTGAATGGCCGTCTCGTGGGAACAAACAGCAACGGTGCGATCTTTACTGGCCGGGCGGCGGGTGATCCGAAGTGGACACAGCTTGACGGCATCCTCCGCAATGCCATGTTCGATGGTGCGCGTATCTGTGGTACGAACAGCGCCGACGATGTGTGGTGCGCCGACAATGGCTTGCAGTCCAACCCCAACTGGTCGATGGTGCGTGGCAAGATGCGTCAAGTGGCAACGAGTGCTGGCCAGCTCTACTCAATCGACCCGTCTGGCTACATCTTCTATCGCGTGTTGTGAGCGCACTCGTGTGTGATCGAAGCAGCGTGAGTGCTTTCCTGTATTTGACTCGTGTATAAGCCCTGCATCACTTTCATAACATTTCAATTCCATTCTTTTCGTTTAACGTTATTGCATCATGTATGATCAACTATCGTCTGTGGGCTTTCCTGACGAGGGTCCTCGTGCGTCGCAACGACGCCACCTTCGTCTGATTTCCTAACATTTCAGTTTCACTTTTTCTACTCCGAAAAGTCTTCGTGTGGGCGGGTCATTTCTCAACCCGTGGGTTTGGTCCTTCCCCGTCTCTTCGACCGACTGTTCCCGCAGAGTGCACCGTCGAGTTGTGACCAGCTGGTCGGAAGAGGAGTGAGTCAAGCGCGAGATCCAGACGGAAACGACAAACGAACAAACGAACAAACCAACAAACCCGCACTTGCGTGGCGCCGCCATTTCCATCACGTCCGGCGTCCAGCAACCAACGTACGTCCAGCAACCAACGTCCGGCATCCAGTATCGAAACTACTATGGACAACTTTAAGGTGATGGCCAATCGCGCGGGCAACACGCTCTTCTTCGCGGCCGAGACGGTGGCGACCGTGGGCAAAGAGAAGGGCATGCAAGCACTGAATGTGGCCAAGACGTCGCAGGCGTTCCAGTCGGCGACAGTGGCGGCGGCTGCGGGCAAGGAAAAGGTCAAGACGTCGCAGGCGTTCCACGTGGCGTCGTCCGCCGCGACCGTCGGCAAGGAAAAGGCGTCCACGGCAGCCTCGGCGGCGGCGTCGGCTGCGTCGGCGGGCAGACTCAAGGCCGTCGCGGCGCTCGCAGTCGCCAAAAACCGACTAGCGGCGCGCAATAAGTCGTCGCCGGAGAACATCCCACCGCCATCGTCGAATGTGTCAGCTGGTGTGACAACAGGAGAAACCGGGTTCTACAAGTATGAGATGTCGGAGGAAGAGAAGCGTCGGAAACGCGCTCAAGCCAAGCGTCGCGCTGAGAAGAACGCAAGCGGGCCGACACCTTCCTCCTCTTCATCGTCGTCGTCGTCTTCTCGTACACGCGAGAAGGAACGTGGCGCTGAGAAGAGCTCAAGTGGACCGACGCCGTCGTCGTCATCGTCGTCTCGTAGTCGCGACAAGGAGCGTAGCGCCAGTCGACCATCATCTCGTCCAGAGAGTTCCAGTAGCCAGAAGAGCAGTTCAAGTAGCAGCAGTAGTAGCAACCACCGCGGAGGGTCCTCGTCGTCCTCGAGTCGTTCAGCCAGCCGACCACCGAGTGCGTCGCGCTCGAATCACCGTAGTGGCTCCAGTCGTTCGGGAAAGACCGAAGTGGCCCTGTGATCGTCTATGTGCTAGCAACGCTGTGTTTCTCGAGTGGGTGTATTCTCTAATAAATGAATCAAGTCATTCATGTACCAGCTTTCGTCCAATAGATCTCGAGCTCTCCTGTATTACCTCGCACCCAAGCAACCTCAAATGCGCACTCTTCAACTGCTGGCTGTGAGCTGGCGACGCTTATAGAAGAGAATATATGCCGCGTTCGACTTGACTTGTCCAGGCATCGCCGGAGACACTTGGCTATCGTCGAATGAGTACCAACCAGGGTACTTGTCGCTGTTCTGCCAGCTACGTGCGAACGCAGTGTAGTGACCGAATCCCATACTGCCGTAGTGGTTGCTCACTGCAAAGAGGTCGTAACGGAGTCGCTCTGGATCCTCTGTCTTCTCCAAGCAGAACGAAGTCATATCGAGATCTTCAAGTGGAAAGTCCACGAATGCGTCGAGTTTATCGCGAAGAATCTCGTTGCGATACTCGAATCGTTTTAGGGAGACAATCAGCACATCAGGAAGCTTCCAGATCTCCATCGTTTTTCTCGCCTGTCGGTGCTCCTTGCACTTGGAACAGTACCACAAATTCGCTTGATCGAGTGTTTCTGGTTTGGTGAAGTTGCGAAAGCAGTCATACAAAGAGATCCCATCTCGCGTTCCCTTGTGGGCAGCGTGTTCTCGCATGCTTTCGTGGTCAGCAACGTGCTCGACATCAGGACGTGGGCCACCAGGTGAATTCAACAAAGCAGGAGACCACGAAATCGACATGTAGACCAAGTCTTCCAGTCCTTCGTCGGGATTGAGCGTCGCGTAGTCGAGGAAACGGCTTGTCTTGCTCGCGGGAACTGCTTCGCTCCGCATGAATGCTCCATCGCGATTGCTAAGATAGGTGCAGGTTGCAAGAAGTGACGCAGAAAGCTTGGAGGTCAAACCTTTCGTCTGCAGCAAAGCACACAAAATTAAAGTTATACTCCGGTACGAAACATTCCTCGATAATGAGAGAGGCAAACCTGTGCGACATGCGCGGCGATCATCTCGCTCCACGTCTCAAGCATCCTGCGTAAACGAACATACTGCATCAGCCTCAAATTCACGATGGCAGTAGGTCACACTCCCGGCAGCTTACTCTTCACACGTTGTTTCGGCAGTAAATGTGAACAACAGGGGGTCTCCTTTCAATGCGGTGTCGAGGCGATGATACAGGAATCCATAGTACAATGGCTGCGGCTCGCTTCCATCGCTAGAAGGTGGAGGAGTTGGTGGCTCCACGTGATACAGGAGAATTCTGTCTTCATCTCGTAGCATTGCTAGTCGTTCCGTGTCACTATCCCAATACAATAAATGTCACCGCCCAAAAGTACCATTCGCATGACACAGACAGTCTCACCTGATAACGCGGTACACCGTAGACTGGTAGATATCCGTTGCAATCATCAGATGCGCTGGGATTCCGGAGAGTTTGCTGACTGCACGCTTTAGACTGAGAATGTTTCCCTTCTTCGGTACCTCGACCCAGTATCGCATCATTTGCTTTCCCTTTGCAACCACAATAGCTTCCATACGTCGATTTTGCTGGATTGGAAGCTCCAACTGAACACAGTTGAAAGGATCAAAGGTGATCGATACCTTTGAACAAATCGGGCACACCACCGTTGACTTGAACTGACCTTGCACGTGATCCACAAAAATGCTGTCATTTCGAAGGAGGTGTCGCTTCCAAGCTTCCTGTGCCACTTCTGCATCATCCTGTTTACCATCAGATTCCTTGACCTCCGTGTACGGCTTCTGTTTCACTCGATTCAGATCTTCATGCAACCCATCCAACAAATACGCGAGCAATTCTTGAGAGTCATGCTGTTGGAATCCTGAGAACTGAGGAGCGAAGCGGCCAATAGCTCGTTTGAGACCTGCTGGGGAGATGCTCGGCGACGTTCCAAACCATAATTCCTTCAGCAACGCGTCAAATTCAAGAGCAAGGCTACCTCCAGTACCGAGAGGATTATCCTTATTCAAGTCCCTGATGTACTTGTTGCTGAGGAAGTACTTCGTGATGACTTCTACATGACTGAGACACTGGAGTGCTGAATTCATGAAGCAAGTGTTCCCGAGGTTCCGCAGTCCCATTTTCCCCCGACGCTCTTCCTCCAAGCTACCTTGGATAGCGGACTCCTTGTCTTCATTGCTCACTGCCGCTCGACAAGCTGACTTGTGGAACTTCCAATGTGCTGTCTGACACGCTGAGCCGCAGTACCAGATGAGTTGACAGTTGCCACATCGCTTGAGAGATCCAGTTGTGGTTCGACAGGCACCACACATCTTCTGAATGGACGATGGCACAGGTAGCTTTCGAGGTGGAGGCTTGGTAATTTCGGTCGCAGGGCCATTGGCTGTGGTAGATGATGCGGCAGCGGTATCGATACCATTCATCGGGTCGTCCTCCTGCTCTACCAGCTCCTAACAAATAAATAAACGACAGTGAGTAACCTCGCCAGCTACGTAAAGAGACGCCTTACGTACAGGATAGAGTTCAACACGCTTGAACGTGTTTCCAAGTGAGCGATCCCCCACTTCGACCACGAATCGAGCGATTGCAGGACCACCCCCGTACCAGCAGAGGAGCGCGTCCCAAACTTCTTGCGGAATAAGAGCAAAGTGGTAGCTTTCCTTGAGCTGTGGTCGAAGTGGGGCACCCATTAGTTCGTCCAGCTTGTCCGCTGGCAGTTGCAAGAGAGGGAGATTATTGATCTTGCTGGGTGAAGCATTAGTCAGCAGACCAGTTCCCGCTGGACTGCTGCTATCGTCCGAGTCATAGCCGACGTATTGACACCAGCGCTCCCACCACTTGGCCGCGATCACGAAACGCTTGTCCCCGACTTGCAATCCCTACAAAAAGATCTATGAGCTTGAGCATGTCGGCACCTTCTAGTCTGCGTGTATGTGCACCTGCTCGTCCGCTTGTTTCATCAAGCGCTGGATGATGGCACGCTGCTTGGTGCGATCCAGAAGCTTGTTCGATCGCGGCTCGACTCCCACAGCGTTCACCGACGGAGTAGTGGGGGCGGCGTTCGCCGGCGCACCATTACTTTCCGACGCGGCGGGGTTCTTGTGCTGCTTCTTGTGCGCCTTCTGCTTCTTCTTTCCCTACACAGCAGCACATAAGTCGCTTGTCCTTCGCCCGCGCGCGCTCTCGTCCGCACCTTGCCCATGATGCCGTCGAAAGCGAGTGGATCTCCCCAAAGAGCAGTTCCTAACCGATGCGAACCTAAGACGGGTCAGGGGGCAAATCCAGGTCGGGTTTACAAAGGCAGCGAAACCCGGCATTTTTTCTAACATTTCGGTTTTCACATCATAAAGTTTCATTATCCATTACTACTTGACGAATATGCAGAATAGGTTGATACTAAAGGCTAATACATGGTCCTTTACACGGCCGAAGCGGTCGAAGCCGAGTTCGACACGTTGGCTGGGAGCGTACGGAAGATACGGATGGCCTCTTCCACACTGATGCGTGGGTCCTGTGAAAGGATTCGCTTGAGCAAGTTGGTCGAGGCGATCACATCGTGGATGCGGCCCTTGGCGTTGGCGATAGCAAAGCCAATCTTTCGAACAGCGAGCTTCTCCTGGAGATCCGAAAGTACCTGGATGGTGGTGGCGTCCATATCGTTAATGTGGTAGGCGTCGAACACAACGCCGCGCACTTGCACACCTTCCGAAGCCAAGACAGAGAGCTCTTCTTCAACGAATGTGACCATACGCTCGCAGTTGGCAAAGTAGAGCGAGGCCTCGACGCGAACAGCAACAACATCCAAGAGCGGCTTGGCATCTGGGAAGAATTCTCGGTCAACAAGACTACCGTTGTCGAGTTCCGCTAGGAAAGCCACAGGAGCGCGCTTGGTCTTCCACATAAGTGCAAGGACCGAGCAAACGATCGAAGCGAACAAACCATTCTGAACACCAAGACCAAGAGTCAAGACAAACGAAGCAGCCCACACGTAGAACTCGTCACGCTTGACACGGTATAGCCACTTGGCTTCCTTAAACTCGACGAGCGAGTAACCCGCGACAATGATAATGGCAGCAAGAGAAGACTTCGGCAAGTACTTGAGCGCGCCAGTCAACGTGTACAACGAGAGGATGATGATAGAAACAGTGATGATGGATGCCAGCTGAGTGCGCGCGTTCTGAAGGTTCACAGCAGTACGTGACATACCACCCGTTGGAGGCATCGCGCGGAAGAATCCACAGACAATCGCGGCGACCCCGAGGCCCATCAGCTCCTGGTCCGTGCGGATATCCTCACCTCGCTGAATAGCAAGACGCTTGGCCATAGCAATACTCGAGAGATACACCACAACGCAAATCATCAAAGCGTCGACGATGATGCTTCCAAGACGGTCATTGTCGATAATCCCACTGCTGAAACCGTACCATGGCTCCAACGGCTCTGGGAAACCACCAGGGACGTTGCCAGTGAGTTTCATTTTCTTCGGGCCGACAACCCAGCCGACGACACCACCGACAATGCAGACCATCAAAGGACCCAGGTCACACAAAGTGCGAGCGATAAAGTGAAGCCAGAAGTTGGCACCTTCCTTTGGTGGCGCCTTTGTCTCCTCTTCGTGGTCAATCGCCCGCTCGGCAGCCATGCTGACGTACTGTTGATCCGTGAGCGAGAAACCGTGACCGTAGTGCGTGGCAGGAACATTGCTACCAAGAGGTACAGGGGTTGGAATCTCTTCGTCACCATCAATCTTCTTCCCCGAGTCTTCTTCAAAGAGGCGCATGGTGACTGGGTTTGGGAAGAAGCGCTTCTTAATCAGCTTCAGAGCGATCAAGAAGAGGATCGATACAAGACCCACAGTGAATGAGTACTTCTCCGTCTGCTTGATGCCAGCGAAGATCTTGTATACCGTCTGAGGAGGGTACGTTGCGTGCTCCACCTTGACCGACAACCAGTTAGGGACCTGGGACAAACCAATGAGGAAGCCACCAGCAGAAATGAAGCCGCCCATCACAGGACGCGAGAAGAAGTCTGCAATCTGACTGAGGTTGAGGAAGCGTACGAGCAGGAGGACAAGACCGATGATGAAGGCCATGAACACACCCGTCGCAACACGCTCTTCTTCACTTTCGATATCAGCAAGGGCCGAGCCAACCAACAGACTGACTTCCGAGCCGCTGGCAACTGAGAGCACCGTCGAAGAACCAAAGAGAGCGTACACCAATGGAGCCGTCGCCGCCGTATAGAGACCGTTGTGAGCTGGCACGTGCATGATGCCAGCAAGAGACACTTCCTGAGGGATCAGCATCATGGCAACCGTGATACCAGCGGTGATATCGAAGCGAAGATCACGAGCGGCGTTGTACTTTGGAAGCCACTCAAGAATAGGCAGAATGTCTTTTGTACGTTCCCATGCTGAGCGCTTTGGGCGGCGCAGAGGGCCGTTGCCACTCGCGCTCGCTGAGATACGATGCTGAAGTGACATCTTCTCGGATCTTCAGAGGATAGTTGAAGTTTGCCTTGACTGGAGAGACGCGTTCTGGTTCTTGGATGGGAGTTATGATGTCCAGGCCGCAGATCTGCGAATGGGTACTTGGTGAGCTCTGTTCCGATTCCAGGAAGGGTGGACGTAAGCTCTCCGAGGTGAGACTCGTCTGGGTGAGGCAAGAAGGAAGGCAACGCAGGTGCAGGTCGATGAAATTATGCAGACACTCACGGAGCGTGGAAGAGGAATGGAGATGGAACATGTGATGCCATGCTGACCATCACTGCCTCGAGCCGGCATGCGACGATTGTGTGTCTCCATTCCTATCTCTCATTGGTCCCCAGAACTGGCCGATACACCAATCAGACGCGCCCGTTGGCACTTGTCAAAGTTGTGGGGCCGCGAGAATGTTGGTTCTGTATGAGCCAAGGCGAGTTTCGCTGGGTTGTTGGAAAATGACTGAGACAAAGAATGCCCACGCACTAAACAAGAAGAGACCAATCAAACGTGTCCGTTGGTACTGAATCTATTCTTTTGATTGGATAATGCGTATCCACAAGCTGACCAATCACAAGTGGCTTGGTTCTTGTGTCAATGGCAACGACTCGCAGTGAAGTTGCACGCACGTTCATGGCAGATGCACCAGCCTGACAGTAAACTGAGCTGCACCTGAGGATCCGGACTCGTGTATCGCTTTGAGGTGCGATTTAACGCCATATTATGTTGCGTCAGCACCTTCCGAGGCGCTGATTGATTCACTACGAGAGCTGACAGTCCAGCGTGCGACTTGACCAGTGGCCAGAACGGAACGATCGTTTCACTGCTCGTGGCTTCCTCGTCTGTCGGAGTCGCTTTTAATAATGGCCTTGCAAAGGATGCGCGAGTATGAGTTAGTGCAACCGGCTTTGGTGGTTGTGTAGCCAAAACGATGCGACGCTTGAATTGGCACTTCGAGCGCTTGTTATCAGCTGCCTCCAAGACCCATACATAGAAAAACAAGGAAACCCTTGAATTTCACCAGAGGATTTATTCAATGATAGTGCGTCGCAAAGCAAGTAGTGTATGAGCGACTTCTATTCAGCTCTTCGGTTACGCTCCCATGCGATTGCTTGGCCATCATCATCGACCAACTCGTTCAAGTCTGACGGGAGGGATGAGATGCGGAGGTGGTCGGTGGAACTCTTTGTGCGTGTATCGATGGATAGCAACTCGTTATCCATAGTCAATTGAGAAGCGGTCATAAGGATGACGAGCCGCATTGTGTTGTTGTTTTCCCACGGTGGAGTTTTATCAAGGAGGCGTGGGATCCGATCATCGAGCGTGTATTGGCGTCGTCGTCGCTTCGATTGTAACGAGATAACGAGAAGTACAGGTGTCGAGGTTGAAGCTGGTCTCTGTCATCATCTCGACCGGCAATGTGCCCGCGTTCTCTTCCATATCGTCTGACGTATCGACAATTCAATTATAGCGGAATGAAAGTGGTGCTAGCATCTTCTCGACCCGAAGTAGATATGCGCTCAAAATCACAAGTCACATCGAATACAGCATTCCAAACTTACCAGTAAATAACCCGGATGGGGGAATCCATACTCGCCTTCTATTTGTGCGTAAGTTTAGCTTTTCGAATCTTTCTGTCCAGCACAATTCCCATACTCATCTCGTCACGCTTCTCCAAATGATACCACGCAACAGCAGGCGTGAGAGGCGTGAGAACATTTCCATCCTCATGTCCAAAGACGGCGGCAAAATCGGAAGGTCTTGCATCCATACAGCGACTGACGAGCAAGGTGGCGATCACCCAGCAGATGCAACGTCTCCGTAGAGGGAGGCCATGATTTGCGATCAGTGCCTCGAAGGTGGCTTCTGACTGACTGCGTCTTCGACTCATCATCAAGTGGATAAACTGGAGGTCAAGGATTTCCAGACACCTCGCAGCACCGATCACCGAATTCGCCTACATTTTCAGCGCTGAGGCCATGATCTGCTCGCTTTGCCGATCGTCAACGCGACAGTATCGGGGCTCTTGAGTCTCTATAATCGTACAGCGACGGCGATCGTTCGAAGCGAGCCGTCGGCACCATTGTCGTGTACACGCCGAGGTTCGGCGGTACGAGCTGACTGGCGTTGAAGATCATAGTCTGGCGTTGAAGATCATAGTCAGCTCGTACCGCCGAACCTCGGCGTGTACACGACAATGGTGCCGACGGCTCGCTTCGAACGATCGCCGTCGCTGTACGATTATAGAGACTCACGTTGAAGATCATACACGTACGCGAAAGACCTTCGGTGCTTTTTTCTTCATGGATGACCCATTATTGTGAGCCAATACCCTCAGCAACTCATGTCGTATCGCTTTGGTTTAGGGTTTAGGGTTTAGACGAGAAGAGGGTTTAGGGTTTAGGGTTTAGGGTTTAGGGTTTAGGGTTTAGGGTTTAGGGTTTAGGGTTTAGGGTTTAGGGTTTAGGGTTTAGGTTTAGGGTTTAGGGTTTTAGGGTTTAGGGTTTAGGGTTTAGGGTTTAGGT